>CAUYUJ010000883.1:17500-35000 GCA_963575745.1 Prorocentrum cordatum
ACCGCGGGACACCGGCGGGACACCGCGGGCTCAGCCACACGGGACACCAGCGGGACACCGGCGGGACACCGCGGGCCACCGGCCGCCCGGAAGGGAGACATTTGGTCCGGCCGCGCCTCAGCCGTAGGAGACTTTCTCTCGCCCGCCCACGCAGCTTCGCCTCGCCCGCACGGCACGCACGAACACGAAACCGAAATCGATTTCCCGGTAAGGGGGGCTCTCCGTTCCACTTCGATCTCACCCCCCAACCTCCGATGTATATGTATATGTATATGTATATGTATATGTATATGTATATGTATATGTATATGTATATGTGTATGTATATGTATATGTGTATGTATATGTGTATATATATACATGTATATGTATATGTATATGTATACCTATATGTACATGTATTTGCTTATGTATATGTATATGTATGTGTATATGTATATATGTAGATATGTGTACGAGTACATGTATAGTGCATGTATATGTATGTGAATATGTATATGTATATGTATATATATGTGTATATGTATATGTATGTGTATCTGTATATACATATGTATACATATAGATATATAAATATATGTATGTGTATGTATATGTATATGTATATGTATATGTATTTGAATATGTATGTACATATTTAGGTATACGTGTATGTACATGTATGTGCATATGTATCTGTATAGGTGTATGTATTTGTATGTGTATATGTATGTGTATGTGTATATGTATATGTATGTGTTTATGTATATGTTTGTGTATATGTATATGTATATTTGTGTGTATACGTATATGTATATGTATATGTATATGTATATGTACGATTATATTTATATGTGTATGTAGATGTATACGTGTATATCTATATATATATATATATCTATATGTAGATGTAGATGTATGTATATATGTATGTGTATGTGCATATGTATATACATGTGTACATGTATATGTATATGTATATGTATACGTATGTGTATACGTATATTTATATGTATATGTATATGCACATGTTTTTGCATATGTATATGTATATGTATATGTATATGTATAAGTAGATGTCTATGTATATGTTCATGTGTATTTGTGCATGACTGTGTATATGTATATGTATTTGTACATGTATATGTATTTGAATATATGTACACGTATATGTTTATGTTTATGTTTATGTATATGTACATGTGCATGTACATTCAAATACGTGTAGGTATTTGCATGTGCATATGTATAAATATATGCATATATATGCATGTACATGTGTGTGCATGCATATGTTTATGTATAGGTATATGTATATGTATACTTGAACATTTAGATGCGGATGTATATGTATATGTATATGTATTTGTACATGTATATGTATATGTATATGTATATGTATATGTATGTGTCTATGTATGTATATATATATATATATCCGTATCATCATGTGTATATGCATAGGTATAGGTATATTCATATGTATATGTAGATGTTTAGGTATATGTACAGGTATGGGTATGTGTATGTGTATGTGTATATGTATAGGTATACGTATATGCATATGTACATGCATATGTATTTGTATGTGTATATGTATATGTTTATGTATATGCATATGTATATGTATATGTGTATGTATTTGTATATGTATATGTATATGTATGTGTATGTGTATATGTGTATGTATCGGATCTGTATATGTATATGTATATGTGTATTCAGAGGAATTTGTATATGGATATGTATGTGTATGTGTATATGTTTATGTCTATGTCTAGGTGTACGTATATGCAAATGTATACGTATATGTTTATGTACATGTACATGTATATGTATATGTATATGTATATGTATATGTATATGTATATGTATATGTATATGTATATGTATATGTGTATGTATATGCATATGCATATGTGTATGTTTATGTTTATGAATATGTTTGTGTTTCTATATACGCATATGTATATGTATATGTATATGTATATGCATATGTACATATATACATGGCCGTATACACGCATGTGCGTGTTCATACGAAGAGGGTGGGTGCGCCTTTCGCCGTCTGCTACACGTAGCCTCTTGAAGCTCAAAGTTTGGCGGGGATTCGGGCGGCCCCCGTGCCGTCAGCAGAGCCCCGCCAGCCCCCGCGCCCAGGGCGCATTCGGGCGCCTTCGAGGGCAGCGCGCGCGAGGTCGGGTGTCACCAGGCGGTGCCCGACCTGGATCGCGCCGCGGGAGGGGAGGCCGCCGAGGGCGCCTCCCTCCCATCCCCGCGGCGGCGGCGCGCGCGGCTGGGGCGGGGCGGCGGAGGCGGCGCTGGCGTCGAGCCGCGGGGTCTCGCTCTCGCCGCAACGGCGTGCGGGGCCCATGGCGGAGGTCGTCGACGACGGGGACGACGACGAGGAGTTGACCGACGTCCCCGCCCCGGCCCCGCGGGCCCGCCCTGCAGCGGTTGTTGCCGCCGACGAACTCCCAGTCGAGGATGTGGAGCTGGTCGCGCCCGTGGACGGCGAGCTGTGCGCATCGGTCGGCTACAGCAACAGGCTAGAGGTGCAGTGCCAGTTCGTGTGGCTATGCCAGCGGCACTCGCGCTGCGGTAGGTTCGCACGGGTGAGGCTGCTCTGGAACGACGACAGCTACTGGGACTGGTGGTCGCAGTGCGCGGGCGAGCGGGGGGCGATCTCGCTCAGGCCCCTCGTGCGCATCTGCGAGGGTCCCGTGCCGCTGTGCGTCGCCGAGCTGCCGCCGAACTGTACGGAGCTGGCCCACACTTCGGAGGTGGTGAGGCTCACGGTCGAGGCGGCGGCGGAGCTCTGGCTGCAGCATCGGGTCACCAACCCAGGGGCAGTGTGGCCGCAGGACCTCCTGGGGCCGCCGCCTGGGGCTGCTCGGCCATCCGAGGCTCCCGCCGCGGGTGCCCACCCCTTCGAGGACATCTTCGGCGAGCTGGCCTCCTCATGGTCGCTTTCGAGGGCCTGCTGCGCGGCGGCGAGGCCTTCGCGTGGTGCGGGGGCGACGTGGCTTTCCGAGGCCAGTGCGCCGCCCTCCGCGTCGCCTCGTCCATGGGCTCAGCGGGGCGCGACGCAGCGGGGGCGGTCGTCCTCGGGGCACCGATCACCCTCCAGCTGCGGCGGCTCGTCACGCACGGTGTGGACGAGGGTGTCAGGCTCAGCGCACGGTCGTCGCGCCAGCTGTGGGCGGCCCTCGCAGCGCTTGTGGAGGGCCTCGGTTTCAGTGTCCGTTCAGCTGGCACAGCTGCCGCTGTGGCGGCGCGCCAGGGTGTTTCCTGCGGACCAGGAGTATGGAACTCACCTTGGTGCGTGAGCGTTTGGCCACCAGCCGTCTGGCCTATATATATATATATATATATATATATTATATATATATATGTGGAGGATGCGCTGGCTGACCTCGTGCGGGTCCAGCGCGGCGATGCGCGGGCGACGCTCGTCCGACAGGGGCTTCGATCGATGCGCATCTTCTCCGAACTGCCCTCGTGCAGTATATGTTCTTATCTCTGTGTGTGTGTACAAAGTTCACGTTTTTCAGCACCTCCTTCTCATCCGCCCCGCCTCTCGAGGTCCTCTACCTGAAGCCCCGTGGGCAAGCCAGCGTGGCCTGTGGGGTGCCACGGCGTCCCTGTGGGGGTCTTGGGCCGTCGCGGGACGATGCGGCGGCCCCCCCGCTCTCGGCTTGGCGCAGCTGCTTCGGGGTCGGCACAGGGGCGCATTGGTCGCAGGTGTTGGCGGTGTCCTGGACGGGGTGCAGGTTGTAGGCAACGAGGGGGCATCCTTTTTTCCCACGGGTCTGGCCTCAGAGGTCCTCTTCCTGTCTCGCCCATGGGCAAGCCAACGGTGGCCTGTGGGGTGCCACGTCGTTCCTGTGGGGCCCGGCCCGTCCTGGGCCGTTTCGGCGGCCCCCCGCGCTCGGCGAGGCACAGCTGCTGCTTGAGCGTGCCAGGGGCGTCGCGGCCACAGGTGTTGGTGGTGTCCTGAAAAGGTTCAGGTTGCAGGCAAGAGGTTGAGCCCTACTTCTCACCCGGCCCACCTCTCGGAGCCCCCTCGCAGGCGAGAGGCGGCGGTCCTCTCCCGACCCACCCTCGACAGCCCTCGCCCCGATCGCCCCGAGAGAGGGTCGGGTGGTAGGGTGAGGCGGCACGGTCAGAGGCATAGGGTTTTCATAACTCAGTAGACTGGCCTCATGGCCAGTAGGGTGGGGTGTGGAACTACGGGGGGGGTTGCTTAAGAGCGGCCCGTTGGGCCAACGTGTGGGGAAATTGGGCTACACTCGGCGTCCCCCCCAGCGTTTCGGAAAAGGGCGGCTTGCGGTCAGGGGCCGCCCTTGGGGGCCCGCCGACGCGGTCGGTGGAGGGCCCTCCGATTCGGGCCGAATGCTCTCGGACGAGGCGCTGCGTTCCCTGGGGCCGCGGTGCTTGTCTTCGGAAGCGATGGTGGGGGTTTAGAGGGGCGTCGGAGCGTAGTGGCCATTGGCGAGGGAACGCCTGCCCCAAAAACGTGTATATTTACATATACATATACATATACACATACGTATACATATACATATACATATACATATACATATACATATACATAAACATATACATATACATATACATATACATATACATATACATATACATATACATACATACATATATATATATATATATATATATATATATGGTAGCGCCCCCCCCGAGACCAACCTCAGGGGGGGCCTCATCTTCAACAACGGTTCCAGTAAAACCAGGATTCGCTAGGGACTTTTTTGTTTATAATATATATATATATATATGTATATATATAAAAACGAGCTCCTCTGCGGGCGAACTGGAATACAGGAGGGCAGCCCCAGGGAGGCCCTGTAGATTAAAACAATCCAAAAAATGCAAAATTAAAAAATTAAATAGAGTCCCTAGCGAAATCGACATTCCGCGGAACGGCGGCTGAAAAATACAGGTTTCGCTAAGGAATCTTGCCCACCGTGTATTCCAGGTCCTCCCTGGGGCACCTTCCCCCCAGAGAACGCAATTCAATGTCTCCTGGGTCCATCCGGGGTTGGTGGTTCCCCTTGCTCTTTATGACCTCCTCTCCCTCCTCTGCTTTCTCCTGGTGCCAAGGCCGGTGTCTCCTGCTGCTGGCTGTGACTCTGTTCCTCCTACATACTCCTCTATCTTCTCACCCCTCCTGCCTCCTCCTCGTCATCCTGGCATCGGCGAAACAGCTATGGTACAGCACTCCCTCTTGCCAGCACGCGCGCGCAGGAGCGAAGAGGGGAGTGGAAGGAAAGACACCTGCTGACCTACCGCTCCACATCGCGGAGGTTGCGTCGTCACTTAAAGTGGGATCTCGAGGAAACGCCATGCTATGCCATGCTATCCCCGATGAGCATTCCTTGTATGCTATGTGGTGCCATTGCGTTGTATTGAGTCGCATTGCACTGCACTGCGCTGCGATGTATTGCGTCGTGCCGTTTCGTTGCATTGTATTGCATTGCGCTGCACAGTATTGCATTGAATTGCGTTATGTTGGAAACAGGCCTGGGAGGACCACGGTTGAAAACAGGCCTGGGAGGACCATGGTTGAAAAGAGGCCTGGGAGGACCATCGAGTAGAACAAAGCATATTGGAGGCCAACTTCGGCAATCTTGAAGATCCAGGGTATACATCGACCTGGGAGGACCATCGTCGAAAAGAGGCCTGGGAGGACCATCGTTCAACAGAGGCCTGGGAGGACCATCGTTTAAAAGACGCCTGGCAATAGCAACCCAGTGATATGGCCCTCCACATCCTGCTCTCCAAACCCCACTCCGCTCCAAACTTCATCCACTCCAAAACTTCCTCCACTCCAAACCCCTCCCCATTAAAAAACGACCTCCGCTCGAAACATCCTCCTGATTTGTCCCTCCACATCCTCCCTCTTCTGGCTCACAGGCTGTCTCATTTACACCACCAGCGTCCCCGCGGCATTCCTTGCTGGCTCACCTTTCCATTAACCAGCAAACTATGCCAACCTACGGGCGTTGCTGGCGCACGGTCCCCACCCATGACCTTGCGCCCCATCCAGAGGAGGCGGATACCCTCCTGCACGGAACGAACCGCCTGCTCCCCCCAGAGGAAGCTTAAAAGTTCTGGGAGACGCAGTCTGCCGCAGAGTTGTGGGAGCCCGACCTGTGGGATGCCGACATCGGTGCGGAAGGCTGCGACGAGATCACCACCGACTTGGAGATGAGCTTTTGGATCAAGCCCCTGACCGGCAGGAGGTGCCAGGCGTCGCAGCAGAGGTCGCGAGCGCGGCGGTACCCGAGGCAGAGTGCTCCACGTACTCGAGCTACCGTGGCTGGCAAAGACGTACAACAGCATCGAGCGGCATGCGCCGTGCCGCCGTCCACCTTGGATGCAGCCAGCCGCTACACCGTCAGACAGCGCACACTCAGGGATGGTACGAATCCTCTACTCGGTCCCGAAGAAGCTGACCATCTGTGGGAGACCCAGAGTTGCCCCGAGCTTGCGAAGTCCGACCTTTGGACGGAGACCTGTGACGATACCACCGCCGTCCCGATGAGTCGCTTCTGGGGCGACGACGCGTCCATGGCCTGTGGCCTGTGCATTGGGTCTTGGAAAGCCCTGGGCGCACGAAATCAGGCAGCACGCACCCTGCAACTACGGACCACCAGGGGTTGGCTACCTGGCGGCGTGCATCGGGGAGAGCCCAGTGGCGACATCATCCGCCAGGACGACGACGCCAGCCACGAGAATGACCTGTCCGACGCCGACGCCGACTTGGAGGGAGCGCTGGCGCAGGTGATGGAGGAGGGAGGTTTCCTTGGTGACGACGCTGGTGGCCTCGAAGAGCAGACTGATCCCCGAGGCGCGCCGCAGGACGGCCCCAGCGGTAGCGCAGAGCCGGCTGAACGGCCAGCGAAACGCCAGCGCCGCAGTGACGACGAGTCCTCCATGGATAGGCTGAGCCGGTATTACCAAAAAGGATGGGACTCCCATGGTGACATCAAAATTTCCAGGAAGGATGTGACCGACGACATGCAGTCCATCTACGCACGCCTCTACACTCTAGTCACGGGAGCGATGGATGGGGCTTGCGATGTACTGTGGAGGGTGGTCGCGTGCGCGGTCGTTCTGCGCTGCCTCCGCCTTTGCGATATCGGCCTTCGGGAGCGCTGCTTGTTGCTGCACATCCTACTGCACGACGTCGCCATTCGCGCCCACGGTGGGGAGCTCTATAGGTGCGGTGACGGCGCGTGGCTTCCATTCGCAGGCCTGGTTGCCGAGTCGGTGCTGGCCACATGTAAGCGGGGCCTCCTGCGGGTTGAAGGGCTCTTCCTGCTCGTGGACACGTGGAAGAGGGCCGACGACGCTGCCTTCGTGGAAAAGTGCCAGGCCGCATGGGCTAGCCACGGCGGTACCTCCGTCGAGTTCACCGCCCACTGCGAGGTGTCCGCGTCCAAGGGGAAGAGGACTGGCTCGCGGTCCCAGGGCCCTGCCCCAAGTGAAGCTGAGGATCCTGCTGGTCCTGAACAGCAAGGGGGTCTCCATCAACCAGGCGAGCGTGATGAGGCAGAACCCAGCGAGTCGCAAGGCGAGTTTGCGGCGAAGATGGCGCAGAAATTGTCCTCCGCTCTGCAGAACGAACTGTTGGGGACGAAGCTGATTAAGCATTGCGGCGAATGGTGTTCGACTCCGAAGAGACCAGCCTCTGGCGCGTGCTTCAAAGACGCGTGCTTGTTGTTCGGGCCGAACGGGGAGACCAATTTCGTTGACAAGGGCCAGTCGAGGAACGTGTGCATTCACGCGCCCCACGCACTGAAGGACCCCATCCTGGAGACCGTGAACACGGAGCTGCAAACCTTTCTGGGCCAGACATTCTGGGACAACGGCGTCGCCCTCGACTGCCAGCTCGCCGCCGCGTGCCTCGTCCTCCAGGGGGGGAACATAGACCGCTGCTTTTGGACGGTCGGGCCTGGTGGCGTGGGGCAATCTCTGCTGACCCACCTCGTGGGCAACGTCTTCTCGGGCCTGCGCGCGTTCCTCGATGCAGCGGTGTGCTACGACGACCGCGAATTAAGGAAACAGGCGGAGCAACTCGTTCACGAGCTCATTGCCACTGGGCAGGAAACCGTCGAAGGGTCGAAGCACGGGTTCCGCGAGGACCTGTGCAAAAAAAAAAAAAAAAACATATATCGGCCGACCCGATCGCAGCTCGTCTGCCGTATGGCATTGTCACCCACCTGATCTCCCTGCAGGGCTGGAAAAGATTAGAGCTCAACAAAATCATTCGGTTCGCTGGAGTCACTGCCGAGAGCATCAACGGCATCGAACGCCGCACGTGGTCTTGCATCATCAAATCCAGGTGTGTCTCGCCAGAGGTACTCAGCACAATGCCCGACGCGGCGTCGTTGGGTGTGTTCGTGAAGAATCCAGGCTTGAAGACGTTAGTTCGGTCTCCTCAGGTTGCGCCTGCGATGTGGCGGATTTTGCGCGGGTTCATGAAGAGCCATTCCCGCGGCGAGTCCTTCGGCATGATTGAGGAGTATGCCGAGGGCGGGGGCGGCGGCACCTCCGTGGACTGCGCGTGCGCGGCGACGGGCGTGCAACGCCGCAGCAGAGACGCTGGCGCAACCTCTGCCCCACGTGCACCAGGGGGGCCCCCTCCGCCCTTCAACCCGATGGCAGCCCAGGAGGAGGCCGATCGGAAACTCAGCCTGACACTAGCAGTCCTGCTGTTGGAGAACCGCGTGGGCTCCATCGCGGCAGAGGAGTTTGCGAACAAGCTTGGGCGTGGCATGGTATCTGGGGCTGCGGAGAAGAGAAAGTCGGAGTTCGAGCGCCTTGTCACAGCTGGCCTCTGGGTCAAGAACGGCACTGGCAGTAAGGGGAACACGTCTTACGTGCCAGCGCATTGCTTCGCGCGCAAGCCCGACTGCCACTGGCCTGGGCATGCGGACGACGACCTGCCAGCCCTTCAGGAGCAAGTGCAGTGCAAGAGCGTCATAGAGTATGCCGACAACGTTCCCCGTTGCCAGAACGTGGCCACACTACAAGAGTACTGGCGCCAGATGTGCGACTTCCTGGTGCCGCGGCAGCGGGGCCGGCTCTCGGCGCGGCATATAGACATGAAGAACGATTTCGCTCACAAGGGCGAGAAGCTGGTTCACCAGGAGCGCGAGCTTCGGAGACTGGCAGAGCACATGCGGGGCCAAGTTGGGGGCGCCGACGGCGTCGCGCCCGAGACGTCGACGTATGCGGCGTCATGCTCAAGGAGGGGCAGTCGTCAGTCACGGCTATACCTGGACACCTGCGGCGTGCAGGCTCTCAGCAACGCGGCGAAGCACGTGGTCATCCCCGACGCGCGCGACTGGGGCATCTCGAAATGCATGTGCACGATCGCCCTGCAACTCCTCGGCAAGGCCGCTGCGCTGATCTCTCACCAGGCGGCCCAGTTCGAGTGTATCACTGCACTCACGCAGAGCAATGCAGAAGTTCTCAGCCAGCTAGGAGTGCCTCACAACGCCGGCAATAAGCTTTTCCTCAAGGTCGTGAACGGAGGGCGCATCCTTGAAGAGTACTCGTCGAACAACTTTTTGAAGGCATTGCCGCAGGAAGGGGTACTACTACGTTGGTTTGCAGTGGCTATGGATACGGAGGCGCACGCGGCCACCGCCGAGGTGTGCAACGGGAAAGCTTTGCGCCCGCAGGCGGGGCCATGGCCAGTGAACGCTGCACTGCCATAGCGGCGTGGTTTGGGTTGCCTCGCTCACGGCCGTGGCGCGCCGCCTCGCGGGCGCGCGGTTTTCCTGGGGCGACCGCCGCAGGGCCCGACGAAGCACAACCCCGCCGCTTCTTCGTGGTTCTACACTTGGACGGTGATGGAGGACATGATACTCAACGCATGGTCGGGGCACATTATCGCAACGCTACGGAACGTGTCACATCTGAGTTTGCATTACGACGGGCTCATGATTAACCCCGAGGCAGTCGTCGACGACGAGACGTTTGCGGCAGGCTGCCAGAGCGCCATCTTACGGTCCACTGGGTTCGACGTCTCCATCGTGCGGAAGACGACGCACACCTTCCTCGAGTTAGTGAAACTGAACGGCACCCACGCCCAGGCCGCGTTCCCAGTCTTGCCGAAGAGCCTGCTCAAGAACGGCAATTGCATCCTCGCGGCGCTGGCAACGGCCACCCAGCGCCAGCAAGCCATTGGAAGACTGACATCAGCGTCAAGTGCAGCGAACAAGGCTGCAGAGAAAAAGAGGTACCGAACGTACCAGGATGCATCGACCATTTGCGATGTGCACCTGCGTCCCCTCAGAACCCCCGAGCAGCGACTTGCCGAGGGCTGGTGCCTCCTCCATGTGGAGAACAAGGGCGTGCAGCACTGCGTCGCCATGCAGGCTACGGCTGTCGCGTGCGCGATCGTGGAGAATGCCGAGGCTTGGGCGGTGCCGCGGGACGCATGGAAGACGTACTGGGGCGAGGCAGTGGATCGCAAGTTCCTGGTCCTGTTTCAACTGGCTACCGAAGATTTGCCCGACGACGCCCCAGAGAGGCATTTGCTACTCTTCGCTGCTGGAGCAAGAGCGCAGGTTAAAAGTCGCCAGTGCAACTCGTGCCCGACACCGAAGAGGGGCAAGCAGAGATTGCTCCAGGGCGGGGCGCCAGCCAGGACGAACAAAGATAGAACGGGCGTCAAGAAAACAGCCAAGAAGAGGCAAGCCAAGAAGCGACTCCGCATCCCGAAGAATATCCCGTGCGTGCCAGCGCGCCAGACGGCGCCGAGCGGCGAGTCAGCGGACAGGAACCAGACGTGGAGCACGACGCTTACCGCGCTGGCGACGCGGACCCCCAAGCAGACAATCGACCACCTCAGGGGCGTCGGTATATTGCCGAGGTGGGGCAAGGGCAGCACTTGCCCGATCTGCGGCGCCAATCGGTTGGGGCCGTTGAAGTTCGATAAGACGAGGGGGTGGGCGCACAGGTGCAATTCGAAGAATTGCATGCGCTGGGTGCAGCCCCACGCCTGCCACCCGATATTCTCCTGGGCCTCGGGGATTTCCTCGGTGCCGCTGAACAAGCAGGCGCAAGTCCTCCTTTGCAAAGTGGCCGGCGTGAAATCAGGACAGATGCATCTGCTGACAGGAGTTCCCAAGAAAACCGTGGAGAGCCTATCTGCGCGCTGGCGGCAGGCTGTCCAGGCGCACGTGCTCAAGCGCCAGCGGAGCATGAAGTTTGGGGACCTGAAACAGTGGACCCAGGTGGAGGTAGACGAAACGGTGATCCGAGGCAAGAAGGATAAGAAGAAGCAGCGTGTAACTTGGTTCAGCTACTGCGGTCTTGTTACCCGCGGCGATCGGCGGTCCCTCGTCTTGCTGCGGTTGTCGACAAAGACCGCGCGCGCCAAGAGGCGCGGCAAGGGCAAGGGCTCGTTCGCCTCGCCGGGCCCTATCTCGAAGAAGGATTGGCTTCCCATATGCAAGAAGTACGTCACGAAGCGGAGGCTCATACTCCACAGCGACGGCGCTAGAGCCTACCGATGCACGCGGGTGCCTGGCGTGATCGTGGACGCAGTTCGGCACAAGCGGCCGCGGCCAGTCTATGCAGCACGGTGGAGGCACTTGTTGCCCTTGGACTTCATGAGGACAGCCAAGCCGAAATCAGCGTGGGGCGCCACGGAGGTGAGGTGGGTGAAGAAGGGCACCCAGATCATCGACAAAGTGTGGGGGGCGCTCAAATCCTTGATCCCGAAGGGCACGCACGCCTCGCAGAATCAGGTTGAATCGGCTGTCCGCGAGGCCCAGTGGTTCCTGTGGAACAAGGATAGGGGCCGTTGGCGCGCAGCGGGGGAGGTCTGCCAGTAGCGCGGCTACCGCTTGCGCACCCGCGCCTCCCTCCTTCCCGCGCAGCTTCCTCGTTTCCCCCCACCTCTTGCATGATCGTGACCACTATCTGATAACTTGTGGTCCAACAATATACGGACATTGCGTCCACGAGTATTTCCGCGCTGTCAGGCTACAGACGCCTGCCTCCGAATACGGAGCACCCGACTCCGCCAGGCCGCCTCGAACCCGTTGGCTGCCCTTTATCTTGAATATCGGCCGTCGCGACGCCCGACGCTCTTGGGCGCCTCCTCTCGCACCCGTGCTTGGGCCCTCGAGATCTCTGCGCGTCGATGGAAAATACGGGTTGACGTCCGAATCCCCTTCGCAAGCCTGAGAGAGACCGCCTTCGAAGCGGGGTCCGCCTGATCAGGGGCACCCGATATCGTCTTCTACTTGGGGCCCGTTGAATATGCACCCTTCCGATGACCCTCTCCCTCCAAATCAGGCCTCTCTCTCTCGCCTCCTCCTGCTGAGCCTCCTCCTCGTCGTCGTTCCCCCCCCTCCTCCTCGTCGAGTCGGTCGTCCCCGCTGGGCGAGCTTCGGCGCTGCGAGCTGCGCGCTCCTGGGCAAGCCCATCCAGCAATGATCCCCAGGCGAGTTGCTTTGATCAAGGCATATTGGAGGTCAGCTTGAGTTGTTTTGAAGATCACCAGTGAAAACAGGCCTGGGAGGGCCATCGTCGAACACAGGCGCGGGACAACCATCGGTGGAAAAAAAAGACCGCGAGGCATGTTGGAGGTCAGCTTGGGCGATCTTAAGATCCCCGTGTAAACAGGCCTGGGAGGACCATCGTCGAAAACAGGCCTGGGAGGACCATCTTCGGAAACTGGACTGGGAGGACCCGAAGGCATGTTGGAGGCCATCTTGAGCGATCTCTAAGATCCCCGTGTAAACAGGCCTGGGAGGACCATCGTCGAAAACAAGCCTGGGGGGACCATCGTGGAAAACAGGACTGGGAGGACCCTAAGGCATGTTGGAGGCCATCTTAAGCGATCTCTAAGATCCCCGTGTAAACAGGCCTGGGATGACCATCGTCGAAAACAAGCTTGGGGGGGCCATCTTTGACACGAGGCTCAGGAGCACCATCGTGTAGACCAGGTTTGGGATCCCGAGCCTGTTGTCAACGATGGTCCTCCCAGGCTTGTTTTCGACGATGGTCCTCCCAGGCCTGTTCTCGGCCATCTGGTAGACCAGGTCTGGGAGGGCCATCGTCGAACACAGGCCTGGGAGGACCATCGTTTGAGAAACAAACCGCCACCACAGCGGCCTCCAAATTCCTCCTTCCTCCCTCCAGCCTTCTCGCTCCCTGCAGCCATTTTGGCCCAAGCGTTGCGGGCGTCATCTTGGTCCAAGAATGGCGCGCTCCACTCCAGAGGGGGCGGGCGCAAGGAAGAACTCAGTTGCACATGTGATCGACTCAGCGCCTGAATTGTTCAACCGAATCCCCCATGGTTACGCTAACTGGCTACAGGAGCTCAGTTCCAAGACAATTGCGGTTGTGGGCAATGGGAAACTTGCTGAAGGCGCTGGTAAACTCATCGATGCATTCGACGTGGTTGTGCGATGTAATTCCTGGCGCCGGTATGGCAGCGAGGAGGAGAGCGGGAAAAATGCGACATCCTATTCTTGAGCGGCAGTTCCAAAAATCACATCCTGAATTATTCAGAAGATTTTGTATTGAATGTCGTGGTCGAGGGCGTCCACGCGGAACGCAACGAGTGGGCGTGCGAGTGCGAGGAGCTTCAGTCCAAGTATGTATGCGCACTTCATAAATCCATATGGCAGCGTTTGCGTGGCAACGCAGATAATTCTACCCGTTTCATGGCCGTGTTGGCAATTTCCAAGCTCGCCCGTGATATCTGTATCTTCGGCATGGAGGGTGCAGGCCATTTGAACAACCCCAAGGCTAGGACACTGTGCGCTATGCGTGCCCCGCCCGAACCCGCCAGCGATACGGGAGAGGAGGGGGAGGACGACCACGACGACGACGACGACGACAACGATGACGACGACGAGGACGACGACGACGACGACGACGACGACAGAAGTCAACCACAAGCCCCTTAGACCGCTCACGCCCTGAAGGGCCGGTTGGATCTGGCGCGGCATCGGCGCGGAGCATAGGTTGTACCAGAGCATGATCGCCGAGGGCACCCTGCATCAAGCGCACTTGGTTGTGCCGGCCCCAGGGGGGGCGATCGCCGTGCGCCCGCGCAGGCAGTGCGCAAGGAGGCCTGCTGCTTTCGGCAGGGGCTCGCACCCGATATGCGCTTCTCCTCGGTGTCAGAAGTGGGCGAAGGCAGCGAGGCCGGCAATTTCTGCTCATGTGATTTCAAAGTACAAGAAGAAGGTTGCTTTGTGCCGCGCCTGCCAGACGGCTCTTCAGCGCAGGTTGTCTGCTTGGTAGTTCCTTGGTCGGGCGCGTGCCGTCTGCTTTGTAATTCCAACGGCGTGTCTCATAAATCGTTGGGCGGGCGCGGGCGCAGACGGCGTGCCTCGTAATTCCTTGGGTGAAGCTTCCCATCTGCAAGAAGTACGTCACGAAGCGGACGATCGTACTCCACAGCGAGAGAGGCGCAGGCATGGGCGGTCTGCCTTGTAATTCTTTTGGCGAATGCAGGCGCAGCCGTATGCATCATATTTTTTGTTCGGACGCATATATAGTTGATCTCAGAAACCAGTGGCTGTTGGCCAGAGTCGAAACAAAGGTTTCTATGAAAACTCAGACCGCGACACGCCTGCGGCGAATCTCCGCCGCCCGAGATATTTGGACAGACTTGGCTTGGGAGGGCCACCGTCGAGAACAGGCCTGGGAGGGCCCTGAGCAATGTTGGAGGCCAGCTTGAACGGTCTTTAAGATCCCAGTGTAAACAGGCCTGGGAGGACCATCGTCGAAAACAGGCTTGGGAGGACCCTAAGGCATGTTGGAGGCCAGCTTGAACGAGCTTGAAGAACCCCGTGTAAACAAGCCTGGGAGGACCATCGTCGAAAACAGGCCTGGGAGGACCATCGTCAAACAGACCTGAGAGGACCATCGTCGAAGACAGGCCTGGGAAGACCATCGTCGAAACAGGCCCGAGATATTTGGACAGACTTATATCGCAAAAAGCAGCGACATCGGCGTCGACCAGCAGCAGGAGTAGCTAGTAGTAGTGGCGATGATGGCGGCAGTGGCGGTGGTAGCAGTAGCGGTGGGATCGGTGATTCTGGCAGTGGTGGTAATGGTGGCCACGGCGGTGATGACAGCGGTGGCGTTGGTTATAGTGGTAATGTTGTAGCAATTGCAGCAGCAACCAGCAGTTGTTGTAGTGGTAGTGGTGATATTCGTCGTCGTCGTCGTTGTTGTGGCGGTTGTCGAAGCGGGAGTCGGATTCTCGCTGCGCTCCCGCAGGGCGCAATCTACCTGCCTCCTGGAGAGGATGGAGCGGAGTGAAACAGAGAGCGAGAGAGAGAGAGAGAGAGAGAGAGAGAGAGAGAGAGAGAGAGAAGAGAGAGAGAGAGAGAGTGAGAGAGAGAGAGGAGAGAGAGAGAAATAGAGAAAGAGAGAGAGAGAGAGAGAAGAGAGAAAAAGAGAGAGAGAGAGAGAGAGAAAAGGGGACAGAAGGGGGGGATGATGATGATGATGATGATGAGGAGAGGAGGAGGAGGAGGAGGAGGAGGAGGAGGAGGAGGAGGATACGACGACGAAAATGGGGAAGAGAAGCGCCGAAAGGTTGGTGTCGGGAGGGGCCGCGAGCATATATATATATATATATATATATAATATATATATATATATATATATATATATCAGTTTTGCAGCGCAGTGATGCTGATGGGTCAGAGCTACTTCAAGACGAGCAGGCGCCAGTAGAGTGCCCCTGGAGGCGACGGGTGCGGGCCTGGTGCGCATGCGCCCACTCTGCCTCCGTCGCGTCAGTGGGGCCCAGCCAGCGGTAGCGTCAACCACGGGCAGTGGCAAGGTCTTGATCAATTTTTTCGTGGAAGCGTGGCAGAAACGCATAATCCCAACGCGAGGCGGGCATGGCCGTCCGCTGGGCAGAAGGTGCCGGGCGGGTGCAGGGCAGGAAGGAGGAGCGGAGGCAGCCCGAGGAGGAACGCCGCCAGCAGTGAAGCAATCAGCGGAGGTAGGGCGCTGCCGACATGGCGAGAAAGCCAACAACCTTTAACAACCTCAGGACAATCAATGATTTTGGCGTCTTGGGGCCCTCTTGGGAGGCCCCTTGGAGTCCTCCTGGGGCGTCTTGGAGGCCCCTAGGGCCGTCTGGTGGCCATCCTGAGCATCTTGGAGCGATCGTTCGGCGACTCGGGGCCTTCTTGGACCGTCTTCGGGGCCTTTTTGGGGCCCTCTGGGCCCGTCTTGGGGCCTTCGTGGGCCCTGAACACTCGCGCGGCACCACTTGTTGGCAAAGCCCAGGTGGCACGCGCCAAGCCCAGGGAGTTTTTGGAATTTGGGTCCAGGTTCTTTGAAGACTTTTCAGGAGTGAGGATTGAGGCTTAAGGGATTGGGCAAAATACCTGAGGACACGCCCACTCCGTGCCCAGCGGCACGGTGGCGGATGCTGAGAATGAAGGACGACGACGATGATTGTGATGATTGTGATGATGATGCTGCTGCTGATGATGATGCTGATAATGATGATGATGCTGATGGTGATGATGATGCTGATGCTGATGATTCTGATGATGCTGATGATGGTGGTGATGCGGATGATGCTGATTATGGTAATTCTGATGATGGTATTGATGATGATGACGATGATGATGATGCTGATGATGATGCTGATGCTGCTGATGATGCGGATGATGCTGCTGTTGTTTATGATGATTTTGTTGTTCAGACAGATGCTGATGCTGATGATGTTGACGATGATGATGATGATGACGATGATGATGATGACGTTGATGATGATGATGATGATGATGATGATGATGATGATGATGATGATGATGATGATGACGGTGATGACGGTGATGATGATGATGATGATGTTGTTGTTGATGATGATCATGAGCGCCCTTTTCGTTTTCGGCGTCACTTTTGTTTTCGGCGCCCATGTGGTTTTCGGCGTTTAATGGTTTCCAGCGCCCCCTTGATTTTTGGCGCCCTTTTGGTTTTTGTCGTTTCTTTGGTTTTCGGCGCCGTCTTGTTTTTCTCGGCGCTCTTTTGGTTTTTGGGCGCCCCTTTTTGTTTCCAGCGCCCTGGTGGTTTCCGGCGCCCCTTTGGTTTTCGGCGCGCCCTGTTGGTTTCCGGCGCATCGTTGGTGTTCGGCGTCCTTTTGGTTTTCGATGCGTCTTCGGTTTTCAGCTCTTTTCTGGTTTTCGGCGCCCTTGTGTTTTTTGGCTCCTCTTTGGTTTTCGACGCGCTCTTGGTTTTGATGGCGCTTTTGGTTTTCGTCGCACACTCGGTTTCCGGCGCTCCTCCAGTTCTCTGCGCCCTTTTGGTTTTCTGCGCCCTTATAGTTTTCGGCACCTTTTTGACTTTCGGCGCCCCTGTGGTTCTCGGCGCTCCTTGGGTTTTCGGCGCCCCATTGGTTTTCGGCGACCTTTTGGTTTTCGGCGCCCTTGTGGTTTATGGCGCAACTTTCTGTTCGGTGTCTCTTTTGTCTTCGGCGCCA
>CAUYUJ010000883.1:55000-105000 GCA_963575745.1 Prorocentrum cordatum
CCTCGTCCTTCTCGCGTTGGATTGGGCGGCGCACGCTCGGGGAACAGGTGGCGCGGGAGCTCTCTGCCGTCCTCGGTGCAGCGGAGGACGCCGACGACGTCAACACTTTGTGCGTCATCGCCATTCAGGCTGTCCATCGTCCCCACCAGCGTCTTGCTACATCAACCGCGACTATCTTCCAACGAGTCCCCGTCCAGGCGGCCCGCGGTGCACGGTCGCCCCGCTCACTGCGTGGCAGGGTACGCCGCCCCAGAGGTGCAGGCGACGCATGGCTCTTGCACCCGCCGCCGCGTGACCCTGGCCAAGTTTGATCGCCAGCTGCTTGGGACAGGCGAGCTGCCTCTGCGCCGTGCGGAGCAAGTTGCTGCTGGCTTGGTCCCCAGCGCCCCAGACACGCAACGCCTCCAGGCCGCGTGTCGGGAGGCACGTATTGCCGCGAGGGCGCTCGAACCCGCAGTGTACACGGCCGAACCTACCCGCTGCTGGGATCCCGCGGTACCCCCGCAGGCCTCAAACCTACTGGAGCTTCACAGAGGAGGGCAGCACTGTTAGTGCTGCCTGTCTCCCCCTCCTCCCCCTTCCTCCTCGCTGGAGTTGGGAAGCGGCGACGGAACCCTCGGCTGACCTGCTTGCGCCCAGACCGCGGACTGCACCCGCGTTCTTTTCCTCAAGCCCACGAAGTATCGTGCTACACCGCCTGCGCTTCAAAGAGTCTGGCTAGTGCCCCTGGCAATTAGCATTATTCCTCTTCCTCCTCCTCCTCCTCCTCCTCCTCGTCCTCCTCCTCTTCCTCCTCTTCCTCCTCCTCCTCCTCCTCCTCCTCCCACTCCTCCTCCTCCTCCTCCTCCTCCTCCTCCTCCTCCTCCTCCTCCGCCTCCTCTCCCTTCTCCTCCTCCGCCTCCTCCCCCTTGGCGTCACCGTCCATGGCCCGCGCTCCGTCCCCCCTGCGTCCAGAGCTTGTCCCACTGGCAACCCGCCGCCACCCAGCCGCGAGGCCACTGGGCCAGGGACCCCCAGCTCCAGGCTGCGAAGGTGGGCGCGCAGGCGCGGGCCTTACCCCCCGTGACGGCGCGGGAGGAGCGAGGAGGGGGGCGGGAGCAGGGGGGGAAGCGGGGGGGAAAGGGACCCAGAGATCCGATGTCGTGTTTTTTTTTGTTCGCTACGGGGTCCGCAGAAGTCCCGACCCATTCTCCAGGACTGGTTTTTCATCCTGGGTCGTTTTTGGGACGGTCCCGAGGCCCAGCGAGGGCCCCTAGGGGCCGCAATTTGCGAAAAACGAATCTCTGGGGAGGGAGGACCCCCCTGACATCGTCGTCGTCCAGCGAAGCGCCCGCGCAGAGTCGGTCCCCGGGCCCCTCGACAACTCTCCCCGGGCCCTCCCCAGGCCCCAGGGGGCGGGGAGATACGGCCGTGATGCTCGTGGTTCGCTCCCCCGGCCCCACGGGCGGGGGGGAGCAGGGCGGGGAGAGAAGGGCGAGCATCACGTCCTGGTCCCCTCGAGCCGGCGCGGAACAGCGGAACGCCGCGATGGCACCCGGAGCAACCGGAGCCCGGGGGCCCCGCTCCAGAGCCCGACGGGCTGCCGCGCCGGTCCCGGGGCAGGCTGTGTGCTGCCCGGCGGAAGGGGAAGATCGCAGGCCCAGAGGTTGACACCAGCAATATCGGCGGTCTGTTTCCGCCGAGGGATAGGATTCTGGCTTCCAAGGCGGCTGAAACATTACCACCAACACCGAAATCTAGGATCGTCTTCCCCCCTGTGGAGGCAACACCCTGTGTTGGTGTTGGTGCCCATTTCCAGGCCTCCAAGAAGAGTCAAGGGAGGAAAAGCCACAAGGACCCGATAACTGGCAATCACTATACGGCCCTGGGCGTTTACTAAACAGCCCTGCCCTGTTCGATTCCTTCGTTAGGCGCGTTTGCTCAACGACATCGCGTGTCGGGATGGCTGTTATGGGGGGTTGGATTTCTTGACCTATGAAGAGGAGGGGGAAAGGGACAGGCAGTGGGGAACCGCTCCCCCGCACTCTCCGACACAGTCGTCGTCCAGCAAAACACCCGCGAGGAGTCGGTTCTTTCTGGTCGAGCTGCGTCCAGCTCCAGCCGTGGCGACGAGAACCTGCAGAAGACCCGCACAAGAGTCCAAGGGCCCCCAAAGACGGCGGCTGCGGCGGCGACGGCGACTGCGACGGCCACGGCCACGGCCACGACCACGGCCACGGCCACGGCCACGACGACGGCGACGGCGACGGCGACGGCGGCGGCGGCGGCGGCGTGCGCGTGCAGAAGCGGGTGGTCGCCGCGCTGCAGCATTATGGGGACGCCCGGCGGGCGCTGCGCGAGCAGGCTCGCATCCGGCCCGCCCCCGGGTGGGGCGCAGAGGAGGAGGAGGAGGAGGAGGAGAAGGAGGAGGAGGAGGAGGATCAGGAGGAGGAGGAGGAGGAGGAGGAGGAGGACCAGTGTAAGCCCAAGAGTCATCGACGATGTTGGAATAAACCCTCCCCCCAGGCTCCCTCTCCATAGGCTCCTACAGATGTTCATTTCCACTGAGGGAGCTGCCTTGTGTGGAGAGAACCGTTTGAAGACCCTGAACCGTGCCAAAACACGATTCTCGAGACTCCAATGTCACGAATCAACCTGACTGTTGCGTTTTGACGATCCTGAACAGTGCCAGAACGCGCGTCCTGGGACTTCAATGCCGCGAGTCAACGTAATTCTTGCGCCCTCACAATCCTGAGTCCGTCCAAAGCACAACTTCTGGTAGGGAATCCGTGAAACTTCTGGCAATGTTTAAGACGAGTGTGCGCGGCGCTAGAACGAGAGCCACATTTTGAAAAGAAGCCGCATTCAATCATTGAGCTTTTTTTTCGCCAAGGCGAGAGCCACATTTTGAAAAGGAGCTGCATTCGATCCGTGAAACTATTGTAAATGTTTAACACGAATGTCCGCGGCGATAAGGCGACAGCCACGTTTGGAAAACCACCTGCCCTCAATCCGTGATGCTCTTGCAAAATGTTTGAGACGGATGTTCGCGGCGCTAAGGCAAGAGCCACATTTTGCAAACGATTTGCCCTCAATCCTTGAAGCTCTTGCAACTGTTTAAGACGAGTGTGCGCGGCGCTAAGGCGAGAGCCACATTTTGAAAACCACCCGCCCTCAATCCGTGAAACTGTTGCCAGTTTCTAAGCTTCAGGGTCATGAGTGGTGAGGAAACCTCAGGCGAAGCCTGGTCCGCCCTTTCGACTGGCCTCGGTGTGCGACAGGGAGGAGTTATTTATCGAATGGCCTCCGGCCCATCCCGCCACCGTGCTCGGGTTGTGGGTAAAGCGTATTGGATGTTCGTTGGGATCTCGTCTCGTGGGAGGCTTCTCGGGGGCCTCTTGCAGGTAGTTTGGACGCCTCTTGGGAGCTTTTTTGGGGCCTCTGTTGGGCCTCTTTTGGGCCTCTTTTGGGCCTCTTGGGGCCACTAGTGGGCCTCTTTGGGGCCTGGGCGCCTCTTGGGGCCTCCTGGGGGCCTCTTAGTTTTGGAGCGATCGTTCGGCGACTCGGGGCCCTCTCGGACCGTCTTGGGGCCCTCTTGGGCCCGAACACTTCATACGACAGCACTTCCCGGAGCCCAGGGGGCACGCGTCAAGCATTGGGAGATTTGAGAGCGAGGGGTCCGGGTCCCTTCAACAATCTTCAGGAGTGTGGAGTGGGGCTCAGAGGATTAGGCAGAGGACCTGAGGATACGCCCACTCCGTGCCCAGCGGCACGGTGGCGGATAAGGAAATGGAATGGAATGGAGGAGGAGGAGGAGGAGGACGAGGAGGAGGAGGAGGAGGAGGAGGAGGAGGAGGGGGAGGGGGCGGTTGTGGAGCTCCTGAGCCCAGCGGGCGAAAGCCTGCCCTGCCGCCGCCAGACTGCGGGCAAAAGCCCGCCGTGCCAACTCCTGCGTCTGCTGTGCAACCAGCTCGAGATCCTCCATGTCGGCGTTGGGCCTGGGTCTGCTCGATCACCTCGGAGGCCGCCTTCCTCCCAAGGATGTGCTCGCGCAGCCGGCCCATGCCCTCGTCCGCCACGCGGTCGGTGGTCACGATGGCGGTGTCCTGCTGCAGCTCGCCGTGACGCTCGAGGGCGAGGAGCTTCACGACGAGTGGCTCCAGCGCCCACCGCCCCTCCGCGACAGGGGAGCGCGTGTGGGCGCGGCCGGGCGATGGCGCGCCCAGACCAAGCTCGGGACCGCCGCTCGCCCTCGGCAGCGGCGACGCGCGGAGTCGTCGGCCCTCTCGGCCCGGAGCACGGCCTCCTCCACCGTGCGGACCCTCGCGGCGTCCCGTCCGGAGATGCGCCCTGGGCCGTCGCCGTCCGGGACGTCGCCGTAGGCGCGCCGGCGGGCAGCGGCGCGCGAGCGCGCACGGAGGCCTCCGCAGCCTCACAATACAAACTTTGACAATTTGAAAGAGCGCGTTCTGTGGTCGCTTGGAAGGGGGGGGTTGGAACCGGACCCCCCCCCCCGGGTTCGAAGCCCCCCCCCCTACCTTTCCTCTCTCCCTCGCCTCGGCTGGCGGCGGCGGCGGCGGGGACGACGATTTCCTTTTCTGGGCCAGCGCTGGCGCCTGCGGCGGCGGGCGGCGGCGGCGGGGAGCGTCGACGAGGACGACGATGGCGGTGGTGGTGGTGGTGGGTTGTGGTGGTGGTGGTGGCGGTGGTGGTGGTGGCGGTGTGGTGGTGGGGTGGTGGTGGGTTGTTTTTGGTGGTGGTGGTGGTGGTAGTTGTGGTGGTGGGTGGTGGTGGTGGTGTGTGTGGTGGTGTGTGGTGGGGTTTGGTGGTTTTGGTGGTGGTTGGTTGTGGTGGGTTGTGGTGGTGGTGGTGGTTTGTGGTGTGTGGTTTGTGGTGGTGGGGTGGTCGGTGTGTGGTGGTGGGTGGTTGTGGAGGTGGTGGTGTGGTGCTGGTGGTGGTGGCGGCGGTGGTGGTTGCGTGGTGGTTTGTAATGGTGGTGGGTTGTGCTGCTGGTAGTGTGGTGGTTGTGGCGGTGGTGGTGGTGGCGTGGTTGATTGTGGTGGTGGTGGTGGTGGTAGTGGTGATGGGGTTTGGGGTGGTGGTGGTGATGGTGAGTTGTGTTGGTGGTGGTTGTGGTGGTGGTGGCTGTGGTGGTGGTGGTTGTGTGGTGGGTTGGTGGTGGTGGTGGTGGTGGGTTGAGGCGGTGGTGGTGGTGGTAGTGGTGGTGGTGGTGGTGGTGGTGGTAGTGGTGGTTATCGTCGCTGCGTCCCCGCCGTCGCTGGCGCCAGCGCCGGCGCTGCTGGCCGCCGCCAGCGCTGGCGCCTGCGCGGGGTTAAAACCCTCGCCCCTTTCGGCGCTAGGGGGGGGGGGGTTGAAACCCCCTCCCCCCCTCCCCCCCCTGGGGCTGCCTCTGGTCATGGTCGTTGCGTCCCCGCCGTCGGCGCTGCTGGCGGCCGCCGGCGCCGGCGCCGGGGGGAGGGGTGTTTGACCCCCCCCGCCCTGGTAGGGGGTGTGTGGGGGGGGGGGTTGGGGGGGAGGGGGGTCCCTCTGGTTTTGATCGACGGCGCCGAGTGTTGGGGGGGGGACCCCCCCGGTTCGAAACGCGCCGCCGAATGTTCCCAAGGCAAGCGCCCGTGAAACGCGTTCTCTCGACAATCTCAAACGTGTGATTTCTATGGAGTGGTATATGTTTTTTGGCAGTGGCGCGTGCGAGCTTTCGTCGGTCTCGCCGCTCTTCAGACTGGCCTGGGCAAAAACAGTTAAGGTACGGCCCTCACTCCTGCCAGCTTGCGCGCGCAGGAACGAACAGGGGGGAGGAAGGAAGGTACCCTTGACTGCGGTGCGTTAGGCGTGTTCCGGAAAAGGCTTTCCAGGGACACGCTGGCGCCGGATACGAGAGAAGCTGGGACCGAACAGGCGTGCACTCCGTCGGCACGACAGGCTGCGTGGCGACGGGATCGTCGGCCAGGTAGTCAAAGGCTTTGCGAAGCCGAGGGTCCAAGCCCTCGTGGCGGCGCTCTGGCTGCTCAGCCCGTCGGCGGGGGCGCTTGCTGTCCGCATGTGGCTGGCGCGCAGGCCGCGGGCGGGCTGGGAGCCCCTTGCGGCGCCGAGAGGACCTGGTGCCACTGGCCGCTGGCAATCTCCTGCTCGAGGCCGACGTGCGTCTTCCAGGGACATGGCCGTTGGCCCGCGCAAGCACGAACTGTTCGAAGCCCCTCTAGATCACCGCGTAGTCGATCAGCGAGGTGCCTTGGCCGACGTGCAGGGGGCGACAGCTAATTTCGTCGACGGCTGGTTTCGCCTGGCTGCTTTCGCCCGCCTGGTTTCGCCGACCGCTGGATTCGCCGACGCTGGTTTCGCCTTGCTCGCCGACGCGCCCGTTGGTTTCGCCTGGCTGGTTTCGCCCAACGGGTTTCGCCGGCGGGTGGTTTCGCCGACGCTGTTTCGCACATCTGGTTTTGACGACACGCCCGCTGGTTTCGTCCAGCTGGTTTCGTCGACCCGCCCCCCGCCGCCGTCGTCGTTCGTCGTCGTCGTCGTCGGCGTCGTCGTCGTCGTCGTCGTCGCCGTCGTCGTCGTCGTCGTCGTCGTCGTCGTCGTCTTCATCGTCGTCGTCGTTGTCGTCGTCGTCGTCGTCGCCGGCGTCGGCGTCGGCGTCGGCGTCGGCGTCGGCGTCGACGCTGGCGTCGGCGTCGTCGTCGGCGTCGTCGTCGGCGTCGGCGTCGGCCGTCGTCGCCATCGTCGTCGTTGTCGTCGGCGGCTTCGTCGTCGTCGTCGCAGTTGTGGTGGTGATCGTCGTCGTCGTCGACGACGACAACGCCGACTATTCCGACGCCGCCAACGCTGCCGCCAGCGATGACGACAACGCCGACGACTCCGACGACGACGACGAAGGCGGCGGGGGCGACGACGACGCCGCCGACGACGCCGACGCCGTCGACGACGGCGACGCCGACGACGCCGACGACGACGACGGCGGCGACGACGACGACGCCGACGACGACGACGACGCCGACGACGCCGACGACGCCGATACCGGCGCCGCCGACGACGACGACGACGAGGACGACGACGACGGCGGCGCCGACGACGCCGACAACGCCGATACCGCCGCGGACGACGACGACGACGAGGACGACGACGACGACGACGGCGACGACGGCGACGACGCCGACGACGACGACGATGACGCCGTTCATCGCCCCGGCGAAACCAGCCGTCGGCGACACCATCCCCAGCGAAACCAGCCGTAGCCCCGGCGAAGCCAGCCGTCAGCGAGCTGCCGGAGAAAACCAGCCGCTGGCGAAACCAGCCCCGGCGAAACCAGTCGTCGGCGAAACCGGCCCTAGCGAAACCAGCCCATGCCGTGCACGTGATCTCCACGTCGGGCACTTTGACCACGCCATCGAGGAGCTGGAGGGACCGCTTGGCCCCCAGCTGGGCCGCACCGACGTTCCTGTCTCCGGCGATGATCCAGGGGTCCGCCAGCGTAGCGGGCGAAGCGGCCCAACGATCGCAGCCGGGCTGTGCTGGCACCCTCGCCAGGGAACGTGTGCGTCGGCATGACCGCGACGTTCCCGCGCTGCAGGTGCAACGTGACGGGCGTGACGCCACGACACTGCGGGCTCGGCAGCGTGCTCTCCCGCGAGCTCGCCGCGAGGCGGCGGCGCCCGGAGAGACCGCCTCCCCGCCCCGAGAGCCGCTGCGTGGCCCTGGCCTCGGGCTCGACGAGCTCGAGGTCATCGAGCGCGGCCGCCTCCCGCACCAGCGTGCTCGCCGCCGCGGGCCGAACTGCGGGCTCAGCGAGCCGGGCCCGCACGGCCGCCCGCACGGCCGCCCGCTCCCCCCGAGCCAGAGCCACAGCGAGGCAGGCGGCATGCAGCTCGGCGCGCGCCTCCGCGAGCTGCTGCTCGAGCCTGCAGTGCCTGCACCGCGAGCGCCCCACCGTCCGGACGGCGCGGTGGCGGACTGCAGGCGCTGCGAGGGCGTGCCCTCGGGCGGCGCCTCGGGCGGCGGCCCGAGGCCGCGGCCGCCGCCAGGGCCTGGAGATTACTGTCGCTCGCCGCCTCCACGACGACGACGACGCCGACGACGGCTGCAGTCGGCCCAGATTAGTAGGTCGACCCTGCCAAATCGAGGGTACCCTTGTATCCTGTGTCTCGCGACCCATGATTCCTACATTCCTGTGGCAATGTGGCCCTCGGAAGGCTCTTGTGTCCTCTCGCGTGTCCTGTCCACTCGAGTCCGACGGCTATGACCTGTTCCCCCCCCCGGGTGCCCCCTGCTATGACCAGGCCGCTCCCCCCCCCCGGACCGAGCGCTTGCCCCCGGTGCCCGCAGCGGCGCCAGCATCCTTGGCGCCCGAAGCCGCGCCCGCGCCATCCGCCCAAACTCCACGGGGAGGCGGCGCGTCCGCCTGCGGCGGCTCGAGCAGGCAGCCGCGCAAGTTTTAAGTCGGGCCTGTCCCTCTACATACAGGGGGGAAAATACAAAAATTGTCAAAAAATAGGCATGGGACTATTTTCTGACTAGTTTTGCCCAGTCGAGGGGTATTTTTTTCGCCCAAAATCCCTCTAGGGGGACATGCCCGACTTAAGGCAAGTGGCGCCGGTCGTTCTTCGCGAAGGTCCACGCGCAGCCGCAGCTCTTGCGCGAGGTGCAGGCCGCGCGCTGCCGCGCCGTCTGGCCAGGCCCCGTGGCTGCCGCACGGGCGCCAGGTGACGGCTCCCCCGAAGTCTCTTCGAAGCAAGCTCGGGAAGCAGAGCTACGGCAGCTCACGCCCGGGGGCAGAGAGCCCCCCAAGCATTGAGGCTGGAGCCAAGATGGCTACGGAAGAGGTGGAGGAGGAGGAGGAGGAGGAGGAGGAGGAGGAGGAGGGGAGGGGGAAGGCGAAGGGGGAGGAGTTGGAAGAGGCTCTAGGACTGTCGTGCAAGAGAAGTGTCCTTGCTTAGTTCTGGCAACCTCTCCAATATCTGTGCAGTACTTGCGCGCACGCACGGCGTGCGCCGACCTCCCTGTCTTCCCTCCCCCCCTCCTCCTCTGCCTCTTCTCCTCCGCCCTCCTTCTGAAAGAGGAGGCGGCGGCTGTGCAGGGAGCAGCGACGACGTCGACGGGCGCTTGCCCAACATCCCCCCAGGTGCCGTGCGACCCCACCCCGGATGCCGCATACCGTGCGACCGCCTCCGCGCTCGCCGAGGCGAGCACCGCAGGAGGAGGAGGAGGAGGAGGACGGAGGACGAGGAGTGAGGACGGAGGAGGGAGGACGAGGAGTGAGGACGGAGGAGGAGGAGGAGGAGGAGGAGGAGGTCGCATGAGGGAGGAGGAAGGAAGATCGAGGACGAAGATCGAGGGGGATCAATGAGCTGGCACAGAGCCCACTAGTCACGCGCATTTTGTGGCATCGCCCGTTGTCCCAGTCAGCTGTTCGCCAAGGAACCCTCAGAGTGCTTAATGTAAAGTCGCACCAGGGGTCAGCGCCCACTGACAGAGAGGGCAGCTCTATGTTCCGCCTCAACGAGCGGGCACACGAGCTCGCCGACCTAGAGGCCAGCAGCTGGATAGGCCTCTGGATCAGGAGACCTGGAATGTCAGCCGCTGCTTGCTCAAAGCAGCGATTCATGTGCTTTACAATAATATGGCAACCAGCAATTTAAGGGTGCAATAATTGTGGTGCAATCATTGTGGTGCAATCTAGGTGGTGCAATTCATGTGGTGCATTTTAGGTAGCGCAACGCAATGCAACGCAATGCAAAGCAATGCAACATCACTCAAACCAATGTAACGCAATGCATCGCAATGCAACGCGATGCAACGCAAAGCAAAGCGGTGCAAAGCAATGACACGCAATGTACGCAATGCAAAGCAATGCAATGCAAAGCAATGTCCTGCGATACAACGCATTGCAGCGCAATGCAAAGCGTGACAACGCAGTGAAAAGCAACGCAATGCGCAATGCAAAGCAGCGCAGTGCAAAGCAGCGCAACGAAATGCAACGCAATGCACTGCACTGCAATGCAATGCAATGCAATGCTTGCGATGCGAAGGGGATGGGGTGCCACTGGGTTTTGGGGGGCGGGTTCAGCGGGGCGGCGGCGACGGACGGGAGCGGGGTCGCCAGGCCACCGGACGGGGCGCTCTTTTCCAGAAGACTAGGACGGTGGCGGACGGGACCTGGGCCGCCGGGCTAACTCAGGCGATCGCAAACATGGACCCACCTGCTCGAACCCACGCGCGGGACACCAGGCAAGGCCCATCGGACCTCTGCCACGATCTTTGCCGAGCTCGTGCTTCAACGGCCGCCCATGGGGGAGGCGGCGGTTGGGGGGCAATGCAGGGGCCAAAACGGCTGCGCAGGGGGGAAAGTCAGGCGATCGCAAACGTGGATCAAGGGGGCGTGGATTAGCGACGGGTCCCGTTTCCGTGGGAAATCGCGGATTCCCGCCGCCGAACGAGGCGGCACCGGCCGCATTTTGGGGAGGGCACCTCCCCCGATCCATGGATTAGGCGACCGCGCGCCAAATCCATGGATTCGCTAATCCATGTTTGCGCGCCCCCGACTAGAGGCCCAAATCCTCATCAGAAGGGAAGTAAGAACCCGTAAGTGTATGCACTGTGCCGGGAATCTGTCCTGGTGCGGCTCAGTGGGCAGCAAAACCCGCAAAGCCAAGCGACGCTGGGCCATGCAACAGGCTGCCCAGATCGTCAGACGAGCTAGGCTAGAGACGCAGCACCTGTGGCCACAGGCCGAGATAGATGCGCGAAGTGCCAGAGGAAACCTGGGGCAGGAGTGTGGCGCCTGCAGTCCTTGCGATCCCCCTGCCCAGAAATCCCCGCGGCCTACCACCCAGAGCACGCCCTCCGGCAGCACACGGGGTTGCGGTCCTGTACCGTGTGCGGATGCTGG
Organism: Prorocentrum cordatum; assembly: GCA_963575745.1. Taxonomy (NCBI): domain Eukaryota; class Dinophyceae; order Prorocentrales; family Prorocentraceae; genus Prorocentrum; species Prorocentrum cordatum. Next base: position 65,883 of record CAUYUJ010000883.1, read on the forward strand.
GCTGCGGGTAAAGCCGTAAAGCTCGCAGACAAGGACGCAAACACAGTCCTCTGCCATATTCGGGAGGACATGTTACCCAAAAGGTGCCCTAAATGGCCAGAGCCCGATGTAGCAGGGGTCTAGAGATAGTCAGTGATCTCTGCCCGGCAGGTCCTGAATTATCATTTTCCTATTCGTACTCAGGGGTGGCACCCATGTACCAGCGAGAGGTCGGTCACCAGCGGAACGGGGCGCTGGATTCGGTAGAGTCATGGTCAAATGAAAATGGGAGAGGGGTGGGCACGGGAGAGAGAATGGGGTGCCCAGTCTGCTCCGCGAAACGGCATCCAGGAGCCTTCAATCAGTTTTTTCCAAGCGCCCCCGAAGCCCAGCTGAGTCCTGGTATCACCATGCTACTTATTTGATTTGACCATCCTGCATACATCACTGACAGATCGTCACGTGAGAACGTTTTCATTCGCTGCCTTTGTGTGTGGGAGTTTGCCGAATTGAGCCGCTCCAGGGTTTTTCAGGAGCCGGGGTCGCGGGTGACCAAGAGCCTGAGCGATCGCTCCCTGATGCTTCTCGATCTGGCCCCCTCGTCTTTTCTCCCTCCTCCGTCCTCCTTCCGACGTTCCCCTCCCTCCTCCACCCCCAGGGCCTTCAGAAACTCCCCAAACTCTCCAGGAACCCCGCAGGACCTCCAGGACGCCCCCAACGCCGAGGGAGTCCCCGGGAGTATCTAAGAACCATCCCCCCCGTCTCCCTCCTTCCTCCTCCTGCCATCCTCCGCTCCTCCATCAATCTTCTCCTCCTCTTGGGACTTGGCCTAACACCCACAACACCTCGTGAACAGACTCGAACCACCCCCTACAACGACCTCAGCCACATTTCGTCTGCTTCCGCCACTCGCGCCCTCAGAAGAGCTTCCCCCCCTCCCGAGGAGGCGGAGGAGGAGGAGGAGGAGGAGGAGGAGGAGGAGGAGGAGGAGGAGGAGGAGGAGGAGGAGGAGGAGGAGGAGGAGAGAAACGAGGAGGAGGAGGCGGAGGGCGGAGGGAGGCGGAGGAGGAGGAGGAGGAGGAGGAGGAGTAGGAGGAGGAGGAGGATGATGGACGGAGGAGGAGGATGCGGAGCGGATGGGAGGCGGAGGAGGCGGAGGAGGAGGAGGAGGAGGAGGAGGAGGAGGAGGAGGAGGACGAGGCGGCGGAGGAGGCGGTAGGATGAGGAGGAGGAGGAGGGGGAGGAGGGGGAGGAGGAGGAGGAGGATCCCCCTCTCCCCCCCCGCCCCCCTGCGCCATCGCAACCTGCCAGGCGCAGGCCCAGCTGGCCGTGGCGCGCGAGGAGCCGCGACTGTCGTTGCGGTGGCGCTGCTTCTGTCGATGCCGATGGTGCTGCTCAACATCGTTGAACCGATCCCTAGCCCCATCTCCACCCCCATTCCGATCCCCACCATCCCACCATCCCAGCTGGGGATGTGCCCGCCGAAACTCGAGGGGATCAGCCCATGTCCCCATCGAGGGGTGTCCATCGGCCAGTGGGGCCCATGCCACGCCCTTTGGGACGGGGAGCGGGCAAACGATACTCTCAGCTGCTGGAGTGTGGCGGGTCTGCCTGCTCGCCTCTTCGCTTCCGATGGCCGTCCCACGGCCTCGAGCCAGCGCCAAGAGGGACCCTGAGGGCCCCACGAAAGGCCCAAGAGAGCCCCAAGGGCGCCCAAGAGCGCTCCAAGGGCGCCCCAAAAGGGGCCCAAGAGGCGATCTGTTGGGTTCCTGAGGGGAGAGCGTAATTGCAGCTCGGAGAGATGAAGTATCGCATCAGCAAAACATTAGGATATCATGTAATCTAAATATACAGCGCATCACATACGAGAAACGAGTGAGCCACGCGACCTGTCTAGAGCTCTGGCGCTAAGGTGCCACACCCGCAGCACCCTAGACGGAGCACATGTGCGGGAGTGCTCAGTGCTCCGTGCTCAGTGCTCAGATGGTGGTGGTGATGGTGTGAAGAGTGCACTCCCCTGCCCCTCTGCCGCCCGTGCCACCATGTGTGTATGTTGTACACGCTTGTCTTGTTTTGTGGCATGCGCGCTGCCCGCCGCTGTTTTGGCCCTAGTCCTAGGGCCCTTGGGACGCACCCGCAGTTGGACTGCCGCGCGGTCTTTGCTGAAAACAACTGCACTGACATTGGTAGCGGAGCTAGTAAGCTCCAGCGGACGCACTGCGTGCTCTGCTTCGGTGGTTGTGACCACCCGCGTGGGCCGCCATGGCCACCAGCCACGACGGCTCAGACGTGGAGGCTGCGTCCTCCGCAGGCACAGGTCCCCAGGACCTGCATGCAGTCCTGCGCGTGATGGCCGAGACCCAGCGGGAGCTCTTGGCCTTGCATCGGGATCGTGGTGACGGCGGTCCCAGACGTACACGTCTACTGCTGTCGCAGGTGAGGCTCCCAGAGTTCGATGGTGGAGTCGGTACGAGTACTAAGAAGTACCGAGAGTAGCGCAAGGGGGTTGAAGTCATCCGCAACCTCAATCAGCTCTCAGACGTGGAGCTGGGCCTGATCATCTGCAGTCAAGTGACAGGTCGAGCCAAAGAGCTCATCGAGGTGCTTGACGCGTCGGACCTCCGACGCGAGGAGACGCTCGAGACCATCTTTGCTATCTACGACGACGCCTTCGAGAAGATGGATCACGAGCGCCTCGATCAGGTGCATCAGGATTGGGAGCGAGCACACCGTCGAGCTGGGCAGCCGATCATGGATTGGACCACGTACCTGCGCAAGAAGCGCATGGAGTTGCAGCTCGAGGATCCCACATCAGCGATCAGCGATCGCGCATTGGCAAGCAAGATGCTTCGTGGCGCTGGACTGTCGCAGAAGGAGCGAGCGCAGGTGCTCTTCAACTGTGGCGGCATCTACGACTCGAAGCGGATGGAGGTTGTGCTGAAGGCAGCCTATTCGAAGGTGCACGACACCGAGAAGCGCTCAGTGCTCCCTCGCCGCTCGCCGTTTGCGGCGCAGCGTGAGCACGGGCGCTCCTCTGGGAGTTCGGGCGGTCGCTATCCGCACCCTCCCATGGCTCGTAGGCCATGCGTGCTGCGAGGACGCCCTGGCCAGCACGTACACGAGGTAGAGAACGGCGAAGACTACGATGAACACCACGGCGACCTCGAGGAGGCGCAGCATGACGAAGATGAAGCAGACGACCAGGACGATGGAGACCATGGAGGGGCCGAGGGCACCCTCTTCGAGGACGGCGCTGAGGTCGACGAGGAGCTGGTGTCGGACAACGACGGGCCTGACGACGAAGAGTGCGAGGCACCGGAGGATCTTCAGGAAGCGTTCTTGGCCGGCTGGAGGGCCAAGCAGAAGACGGCGGTACAGCGTCAGAAGCGCGGGTTCGTTGCTCCTCGGCAGCGGGACCCCAAGAAGATCAACGCTAGCGGCTCCTTCCAGGCTGGTCGGAAGCCGACAGACCAGCGCAAGGCTAACAGCCGGTGTGCTGACTGCGATCAGCCTGGCCACTGGCGTGGCGACCCGGAGTGCCCCAAGGTGAAGAGTGGCGAGCGCGAGCCGTACAACAAGATCGGGCCTAAGAATGGCCAGCCAGCGTCGCCCAACCAGCGGACCTCTGTGAAGCCGCCGGCGCCTAGGCAGGTGCATGGACCGATCGTCCACTGGGTTGGCATGGCAGGCAGTGCCGAGGAGCGTCGTGGCCGCGCTCCATGGCGCCGTGCTCCCCAGTCGGTGCCTGCCCAGAGGCGTCCAGTGGAGGGTCGAGCGGACGCGCCAGAGCGGATCATTATGCACCCCAGGCCCAAAAGCATGCCTGCGCCGAGCCTACGCCAGGACGCCGACGACGGCCCAGGGGCCGCACAGAGCAGTGATGAACGCGCGCGCGCCCGTGCCAGGCGCGGGGAGGATCAGGAGGACGAGGATGCTGTCGTGCGTTGCCATCGCATTCTGGCCAACACCCACGCAAAGGGGCACAGCGTGGAGTTGGAGTTTCCTGACCTTGCCACGGTCCATCACATCGTGGAGCGCGTGACGAACAAGAAGCCTATCTTCTTCAAGCAAGGCCGCTTCGAGAGCCTCGACTTCGTCCAGGGTCGGCTCGTGCGCTTGCAGCTGACCACATCGAGGCCTTGTACGGCGGCTGAGGTGGATCTCGACGAGATCACGGCAACTATATTCAAGATCGTGATGGGCGGCAATCGTGATACCAAGCCCCGTGACGATCGGCGCGGTGAAGGCGGGAGTCGTGACACCAAGCAGCGTGAAGATCATCATCGAGATCGTCGGGACGACCGCCAGCGTGATCGGGGAGCTGTTCTTCGCGAGCCTCGCGCCCCTCCTCCGCCCGAGGCGGAGGCTTCCTCGCGTTCAAGGTCGCGGAGTACACCAGGAGGCCGCGGTGTGAAGAAAGAGAAGCGGAGTCCACCAGAAGACCGCGGTGAGAAGGAAGAACAGGAAGAAAAGAAAGAGAAGAAGAAGAAGGCGAGGAGCAGCAAAGAAGAGAAGAAAGAGAGAAAGAAGGCAAGAATCAGCAAGGAGGTGAAGAACGAGGACGAGGCCAGCGAGGATCCTGAGGCCACCGAGGACGACAACGACCAGCGGCGTGAGGATAAGGAGGTGCCGTTCACGCCAGAGGAGATGGACGAGATCTTCTGCAGCTGGTATCCGCGCCAGGATATCTTCAGGGATTGCCTGACGCCGCCGGCAACCATCCACTTCATCACTAAGAACGATCGCATCGTGCGCCTCAATCTCTACACGCGCCGTTGCGAGAAGCCAGATTTCTCCTTATCCAGCGGCCCTGCGAGGGCCCATCCCGTATACGTGGTAGAGGCGTCGGCAAAGGGAGCATCGAAGACCAAAGAATCCCCAGACGGAGCTGTGCCTGCACTAACGTCTGCCGCTCCGACTGGGGAGGCCGCCGCTGTCCCTAAGGAAGAGGACTGGGTCATGGCAGAAGCCTCCGAGGAAGTGAGAAAGAGCGAGGAAAAGAAGCGACTAGAGGTTTTGCAGCGTGATAAAGCTGAGTTGCTGGATCGCCTCGCGCTGATAGAGAAACAGGAGATGGAGATGCACACCCGATTGAACCCATGCGAGGTCTACGACGGCCTACAGAAGCGACGTGAGCAGGCACCTCTGCCAGAGCGTGCCCTGCCCACATCTCCTGAGCAGCAGGGAGTCGGAAGCGTGTGGAAGAACATGGAGGCAATACGACGGCGTGTCCACCTTCCAGCGCCTCCAGGAGCCGCGAGCTCAGGTGCCCCTGCCGCTGCGACGGCATCTTCAGCTGCATCTGGAGTCCCGCGTGTAGTCACCGCCTCTGGACGGAGCTACGTCATGAGTGTCGGTGCCACGCAGAGTGACCTGGAGAAGCAGCAGATGCATCGAGCCATGTACGACTCGCAGTTCGACGGCGAGAGGCTGGTTCCAGGCCCGAAGGCGAAGTTCGACCCAGAGCTCATGCAGCAGCAGGCTGAATGTGTTCATCCTGTGGGCGAGTTGAAGTGGCAGTCAAACGGCACCGTGATCTTCGCGAAGTGCAAGAAGTGTTCGCTGAAGTCGGTGATTCATTACACGCTGGAGAAGCCCAAGAAGGATGAAGGGGAACCTTCCAAGAACACCCCAGACGGAGCTGTGCCAGGACTAACGTCTGCCGCCCCGACTGGGGAGGATGTTGCCGTCAAAGGGGGCGCGGACCCCTGGGCAGCAAAGGGCGCAGACCCTTGGGCAGCAAAAGGGGGATCTGCGGCCCACATGGTCACCACCCGAGAGGAGTGCCCCCGCAAGGTGGTAGATGAGCAGTCCGTCATGCTTGTTGTCTTGCCCGCGGGGCTGGCTATGATTGACACGGGCTGCAAGCGGGCTGTCGGTGGACGTCCGTGGCATGTCGAGCTGCAGAAGACTTTGGATGCCATGGGCGTGCCGTACCACAGCATCAATCAGCGCGAGTACTTCAAGTTCGGCCCAGGCGTGCCGCTCTTGTCAGAGCGTGCGTGGTGCTACACAGTCGGCATCAACGGTACGCAGGGCGAAGTTGTGATCTCCGAGGTCGATGCCGAGGTGCCAGGTCTCATCGGCCCTGATGAGATGGCAGAGTGGGACGCAGCAATCAGCTTCAGGAACGGTACTTTCACGGCGAATGGTGTGACCAAGCCGTTGGTCCCGGCTGCGTCCGGGCATCCGTGCGTGTCATTGCTGGATTTCCCGGCACCGGTCACGAGTGCCTTCCCCGTCGGACAGTCCGAGGAGCAGGACGAGCTCGCAGACGAGATGTTCAGCGGAACTGCGAGTCACGAGGAGAAGGATGAGCGCAGCGTCGCTGAGACCGTCGAGGAGGAGGACTCGCACGATTCTGACAGCAACGACGGCCAGGACGCAGGCGACTCAGAGCTGAGCACATCCCACTATCACACCAGCGACCCAGAGTCCGCGGAGACGGCATCGAGTGACGAGGAGGTTTTCATGGAGAACGCGGACAACGAGGTTTTCATGACGAAAGGTGCTCGCAGGCACGTCCGGAGCAACCTGAAGGAGCTGGAGGTTCTGATGACCGAGGAAATGGCGAACAGGAAGCTTCGGGCTGATCAGCAGGAGCAGGACGCCCTCAGGTACTACCAGGAGGAACGTGCACTGCCCTTTCAGAAGGAGACCCGGCGGCGGCCGGGGCCCTGGAGGATCGTAGAGGTCTTCGCATGGGCTTGCCAACTCACGATCCTGGCGGCGAGCATGGGATGGGACGCCCACCAGCCCATCGCAGCGCCAGAGTTCGACCTCCTGACGGTCCAGGGCAGGAACGAGGCACGGGCGTACCTGGTCGCAGTGGACCCAGACTTCGTGGCTTTGTCCCCACCTCCTACGGCATGGAGTCGGATGCAGAGTGTCGACCAGCGAAGGCCTATGCGAGTGCGCCGGCAACGCCGAGAGCGGACCGAGTACCGCATGTTGCTCTCGTTCACGGACGAGGTGATGCAGTGGCAAGCTGCAAGGGGACGCGCAGCCATGGTAATGGACCACGCGCAATCGACAATCTGGAGCCAGCCACCCGTGAGTGCAACGAAGTCGAACCCAGCATTCGAGGACGCAATCTGCCTCAAGGACACCACGAGAGTGTTGGCGAACCCTGGGGTTTGCACGGCCGTGCGCGGGAGCTGCGCAGAGGAGTTCGGCACGGCTGTGATGAGCGGTGCCGCGGATCATTTGGCCTGGCAGTTCGAGAACTCGAGTTTTCCTGCAGCACAACTCCCTGACCCCACGGAGGAGCCCAGGAGTTATGGACCCGAGCCCGCGGAGCATGGTCATGGAGAGGTTCCCAGGGACGTTTCGGAGAGACCTGAGTGGGGCAAAACACCGCAGGAGGTTCGAGCAGAGATTCGCGAGGCACTGCAGAAGACGGTGAAGGAGGAGTCCATGCAGCACCCTGCGGAGGAGGAGGAGGTTGCAGCCTCCTGGTCAGAAATGGAGCTTCCAGAGGTGGTGCGGCAGGACATCATGATGAAGATTCCGCGAAGTACGCGACGTGCTGTGCGCAAGGCCCATCGCGGTCTTGGACACCCCAGCCGACCGACGTTCATCAAGATGCTGCGTCTCGGCGGTGCCACACCTAACGCGTTGGCATACGCGAAGCATTGGCAGTGTCCGACTTGTGCTGAGTCGGAGGCGCCGCCCCGTCCGGTGCAAGGGACGGCGGATGTGCGACCATTCGGCTTCAATGTGACGGTTGTGATCGACGTGAAGTACCTACGGGACGCGGCCAAGGAGCAGCTGGTGGTCCTCAGCATGGTGGATGCCGGTACGGGATGGCACTGCGCCTGCCTTCTCAAGAATAGGACGGCCAAGCACGTAGCACGCCAGATCATGAACGAGTGGTTCAAGCATTACGGCGTGCCAGAAAACATCGTGATCGATCAGGGCGGCGAGTTCGAGGGCTACTTCAACGCGTTGATGGAGCAGTTCGGCATTAATACGAAGACGACGGGAGCTCATGCAGCATGGCAGCATGGCCTGGCCGAGCGCCACGGAGGATTGCTCGGCACTATCTGGGGCAAGGTGGTGCACGAGTTCCACGTCCAGGGCAAGTCGATGTCTACTGTGGCCCTGGCTGCCATCATCAATGCGAAAAACTCCACGATCAGCCGCAATGGATTGACCCCGGAGCAGGCTGTCTTCGGGCGGATCTTGAACTTTACGGAGGTGACTAACAGGGACGACGATGAGGTTCTCATGTCGGTCCTCGGCGCCAAGGGCATAGCTTGGCGTTCGTCCCAAATCCGCACCGCAGCAAAGATGATGTTGCTGGAGCGCGACGCGACGGACAAGGTGCGGAGGGCGTTGCTACGACAGGCGCCGACGGTCGTCGGTGATCTGTGCCCAGGATCGAGGGTGTATTTCTGGGCACCGAATCCGTTCAAGGGACGTCGTCGGCAAGATCCTGAAAGATGGCGGGGTCCTGCGACTGTGATCGCGAAGGAGTCCAACAGCCGTTACTACGTATCCTGGCGTGGTCACGTGCTACTTGTTGCTCGTGAGCAGCTCCGGCACGCCTCCTCCCAGGAGGCCGCAGCTGCGGAGTCCATCCAGACGGACGTGCGACTGACACAGCAGCGAGATGACCGCGCTTACCACGACATCGTGGACGTCACGCCCAAGGTGAAGGTTCAGAAGGTGAAGAAGACGTTCTTGAAGAAGGAGCGTGACCGACATGGGGAGCTCGAGGGGTCCAGGCAGCCTCGTGTGGACCTGAGGGCCCTGGACGCCATTGAGGCACAGGCCAAGGAGGAGGAGCCGCCTGAGCAGCAGCAGCTGCCGCAGCTTCCCCCTCCGAAGAGGGAACGTTCTCGTTCCCCTCCAGGGCGGATATCCTCTGAGGTGTACCCGAAGGCCTCTCCGGGAGCATCGGGCTCTGGCGGCCCTTCGGTGCCGCCGATTCCCAGAGACGATTTCGAGCTTGAGCGAAAACGGAAGTTCCTGGTAGATGACGTGCCGATTTGCATCAAGAAGACGCGTCTGCAGGCTGCTCCTACGAGTGGTTTGCCGGCCCTCCGCGAAGTGGCCATGAACGCCGTTGTGCACTCGGGGCCTCAGGAGTGGTTCGACCAGAATGCCTTGGATGGTGTCTCCACGCTCGTTCAGAAGGTCGTACGAGGAGTACGTGTACACCGAGAGCCACGGCGGAGACTCTATGATCACGACCGCCACCGGGAGTGCAATCGCCTCTCGGTGATGCTCTCCGCTACGGGCCAGTGTGCCTACAAGGACGACGGCGCGAACCGTACCAACGAGCGCACGGAGGACAGCTGGGTTGGTCTCACGCTTTTCTACCACGACAAGCCGGACGCTCATGCACAAGGGGTGTACTATTTGGACACTCCGGAGGGGCTTGTACGACAGCCGATGACTTACGAAGAATGGATCAACGTGTCATCTGTGTATGACGCATGGCTGCAGGAGGCCAGGTACGAGCACGACGTGTTCGCACTCGTGATGAAGCAGAACGCGAAGGAGCTAGACCCACGTCACTTCAACCAGCACGAGAAGGCTAAGTTCGACGAGGCCGATGCCGCCGAGTGGCGGCAATGGATCGCCAACAACACGGTCGAGCTGGTCACCGAGGAGGAGGAGAAGAGCATCCCGAAGGACAAGATCATCTCGGTGCCCATGCGTTCGGTTCGCACGAACCGGGGGCGAGGGCTGGAGCTGGAGGCGAAGTCTCGCTTGATCATCCCTGGCCATCTCGATCCGCAGCTTGGTCTATTCAGGACGGATTCGCCTACTACTTCCCCTTTGGCTGTGCTGGTGTGTGCGTCTATCACAATGGCGATGGATTGGACATTCGAATGTTTCGACGTAGCGACTGCGTTCCTGTCCGGGCTGAAGCTGGAACGGGAGCTGTATGTGAGGGCTCCTAAGGACGGGCTTCCAGCCGTCGACGGTGCTGGATGGCCAGCCGTGCGGCCTTATGCGTTGCTGCGCTTGCTGAAAGGGGCGTACGGTCTGACTGAGGCGCCTCGGTTGTGGTATCTCCGAGCCCGCCAGGTGTTGACGGACGAGGTCGGTTTCGTGGAGCTGCGCTGTGCTCGAGCTGTCTTCGTTTATCGAATGAAAGACAAGTTGATCGCTATGTTGACCTTGCACGTCGATGACGGCATGCTGTTTGGAGACCCACACGATCCCCAGTACCAGGAGGTGAAGGCGAACATCAACAGTCGTTTCAACATCAAGCACTGGAAGAAGGGCAACGACAAGGAGGCAATCGCCTATCTCGGTGAGGAGTGGTGGCGCCACCCCGATCACATCGAGATCAGCATGCACGAGTACATCGGCAAGCTGACGAAGCACCCCCTTGCAAGGGGTGACAACGAGGAGCGGGAGATGACTCCCGAGGAGCACCACGACTACCGGAGCTTGCTCCAGAAGGTGCGGTGGCCTGTCGCACGCGTGGTGCCACAACTCGCGTATAGTGTCTCGGCGCTCGCACAGAAGGATCCGAAAGGTCGGAGGTTGCTGCACCTGCGAGTGCTCATGACATCATCGACCGGCTTCAGGACTACGACAAGAGAGGTCTTGCGACTCTCCGGATCCGCCGTGTGGACATCGAGCGCTTGCAGGTGCTCACGCTTATGGACGCTTCGTTTGCGAAGGAACCCGGCTGTAAGAGCCAAATGGGGTTCATGAGTATGATTACGGACACCCGAGTTTTGAAGGAGCTAACCGTATGCTGTCTAGTGGAGTTTCAGAGCAGTACTATTACACGAGTTGTTGGATCTACGATGGCCGCAGAATCTGCGGCTATGTCCGTGGCTTTGGATCGGCAGCTTTACCTCAGGCTGCTGATTGAGGCAATCTTGTACGGGGAGCCGCCCTTGCAAGGGGACTGGAGGCTGGCGCTGAAGGTTCCAGGGGCGCTCGTGACGGATGCGAAGTCGCTCTACGATCACACGTCCAAGATCGGGTCGATGCCGGTGTCTCGGCAGACCCTCATTGACTTGCTGGTGGCCAAGGATTTGATAGAGCAGGAGGCCATCAAGTTCAAGTGGCTGCCTAATAGCCACATGCTAGCGGATGTGTTGACAAAAGCCGTGCAGCCTAACGAGGTACTATCGCAGTTCCTCCGCCACGGCCTGTTCAGCATGGTGCCTACTGCTGAGCAAGAGGATGAGGAGGCACACCGTCTGCGGCTGCGCCGCGGACAGCGTGAGCGAGCCAAGGAGCGGAAGGCCCAGCGTCGGGTCGCCGTTCCAGGGCCTGCGAGCCCGTGAGGTCCTGATTGCAGCTGCTGATGGACCTAGTGAGGGCTACGGTGATGTATGCATATCCTTTGAGTTGATCGTCTGGAGTAGTGTATCCAGATATTCATATTCTTGTATTTATATTTTGAGCCTCAGGCCGCACCTTGCTTGAGGTGTCTCATGCATATATTTTGAGTTGACAGTCTGGATTGGTGAATCTAGACATTCATATTTATATTTCGAGCCTCAGGCCGCATCTGCTTGAGGTGTTTCGGCCCGTGGGCTGATATACATTATAATTGCGTGCAGCGTTGCCCTTTTCAGAGGGAGCGGCATCGGGGCAGCATTGTACTCACCCAGTGTGAAGAGTGCACTCCCCTGCCCCTCTGCCGCCCGTGCCACCATGTGTGTATGTTGTACACGCTTTTCTTGTTTTGTGGCATGCGCGCTGCCCGCCGCTGTTTTGGCCCTAGTCCTAGGGCCCTGGGACGCACCCGCAGTTGGACTGCCGCGCGGTCTTTGCTGAAAACAACTGCACTGACAGATGGTACCTATGATGGTGGTGCTGATAATGAACGGCGGTGGTGTGGTTTGCCCCTCGTGCTTGGTGCCAGCTTTCCTTTGAGCGGTAGCCCCGTGGGGTTTCGCGGGCCTCGGGGTCCCTCTTGGGCCTCTCCCGCTCCTTCTCTGGCCTGTCTTCTTTCCTTTTGACCTTTCGGTCGTCGTCCTTTGAAGATGGTGATAATGACAATTATATGGATAATTATAAATTTCTTGATAATTCAGTATCGCCGTCAACATAGTACGAATACTATTCATACCAAATTTAGTAGTTGCACCATTGATAATAATCGTCGGCCGCCGCCCCGCGAAGATGAACGAGGGTGGAGGTTTCGCGTGCTGGTTGTGGTTCTACTGCTGATGCTGGTGATGAGGGCGATGAGGATGTTGATGTCGCTCCTACCGGTGCTGATGCAGATAAGGATGGCGATGGTGACAGCGACGAGGATGATGATGCCGATGGCAATGGCGATGATGGCGATGATGCTGCTGCTGCTGATGCTAATGATGATGCTGCTGCTGATGACGATGACAGCGGCGACGACGACAGTGATGTTGCTGCTGTTGATGATAACGGTGCAGATCAGGGTGCTGATTTTTATGATGATGATGTTGATGATGCAGATGGCGATGCCGATGCCGATGCCGATGCCGATGATGATGATGATGATGATGATGATGATGATGATGATGATGATGATGATGATTCTGATGATGATGATGATGATGATGATGATGATGATGATGATGACGATGATGCTGACGCTGATGATGCTGATGATGGTGATGATGAAGTTGCTGATCATGACGGTGATGATGCTGCTGATGATGATGATGGTGATGATGATGACGATGATAACGCTGGTGGTGGCGATGATGATGGTGATGATGCTGCTGCCGATACTTTTGGCGGTGATGATGCGGTTGATACTGATGAGGATTGCTTTGGCGATGCTTTGGTCATTGTTGCACTTGTTGTTCATGATGGTTGCTGTGTTCGCGATCCTGACTGTTGCGATGCTAATGGTGGTGAGAGTGGTGCTGGCGACGATACAGCGGCTCAGGCCAATGGCGAGGAGGAGCATAACGGGAATGCGGAGCAGGAGGAGGAGGAGGCGGAGGAGGTGGAGGAGGAGGGAGGAGGAACAAGTGGAGGTAAAGGAGGATGAACGGAATGAGGAGTAAGGTTCTTGTAGTATGAGGATGGTGACGTGGATTTTTGATATGTACGTTTTTTTCATCTCCCTTCTCCTCATATTCTTCCCTCTCCTCTCCCCCTCCACCTTCCCTTCAGGCCATACCCCCGCCCGTGAGCGAGTCGGTGTGGGTCTCCGTCCCCATCCCTCCGTATTTTCCGTTTCCTCCCGTCAGATCCCCCCGTTCCTCCTCGTACCTTTCTTCCCCTCTCTCCTCTCTTCCGAGATTCTTCCCTCCCTCCCCCTCCTTGTCTCTTCTCCTCCCCTCGTCCCCTCGTCCCCTCGTCCTCCCCTCGTCTCCTCGTTCTCAGGCCCTCCTCCTTCCCCTCGTCCCCTCGTCCCCTCGTTCCTGTCCCCTCCTCCTTCCCTCCCCCTCCCCTCGCTCGCCCCCTCGTTCCCGGGCCCTCCTGTGGGAGGGTGCCACCTCGCAACCTCCTCGGGAACCTCCTCGGGAACCTCCTCGTGAGGAGCCTCTGGGCCGCCCTCCGCTCCCGGAGGCTCTCCCTTAACCTCTGCTCCCCCTCCCCCCCTCCCCTCCCCCCTCCTCCCCCGCTCCCTCCCCCTCCCCCCCCTCTACAACTACACAATATGAGTACTACTCTTAGCTTCCCTGATGACGTCCGAAAGATATCTGGGCCCCCCCTCCGCGTACTGATTTTAAGCACGAGTTTTTCTTGGGGGGTCAAAGCAAGATACAGCTCCCGCCAAAGCGCTGGCCCCCCCATTTCTGCGCCTCTGGTTGTTCCAAGTTGTGCTCCCGCTGCAGTGCGGGCGTTTTCGGTCCTTCAAATGGGCCCAGATAGTAGAAAAGACCCCCCTCCCGGAAAAAACTATTGGAAGTGATTCCACATTCGGTGTCGATTTGTTGATCTTGTGGGCCGCAGAAGCCCCCCCCACTTTGAGGCGTCGTCGTTTTCAGGAAGTGTCAAGCGTGAGCCCCGTTTCCGCTTTGCGAAGGCGATGTTGGAAGCGGAGCCAGCGGGTGCTCTCCCCGCCTCTTGTGGAGCTTCTCCGGGAACCCACGGAGCTAGACATGGAGCCACGACTCCAGACCTGCCCAGACCTCTCGAAGACGATCCACTTACCCTCCAAGGAACCTGGCGCCATGCCATGACATGCTGTGCGGTGTTGTGTTCTGCGCCGCTGTGCGATGTCATGCTTTGCGTTGCAATGCTTTGTGATGCAATGTTTCACAGCGCAATGCCACGCCATGCTATGTCATGCTAAACCATGCAATGCCGTGCTAAACCATGCGTCGCGTACTGTGCGATTTGGGAAGATATCTACGCCGTGGTAAAGGATGGGAGGGAGGGGTAGGACGTCAGATCTGACGCGATCGCACCTAGCTTGCCCCTCCTCCTCCGCCCCGTCGCTCTCCCCCCCTCCTCCCCCCCCCTCCCCTCCCCCCTCCCTCCCTCCCCCCCCCTCCCTCCTCTCCCCCTCCCTTCCTCTCCCCTCCCCCCCCCCTCCCCCCCCTCCCCGTCCTCCCTCCCCTCCCCCTCCATCCTGCTGGGCGACGACGACGACGACGACGACGACGACGGCGACGACGACGACGACGACGACGACGACGGCGAGCAATGCTGGCGGAGGAGCTCGCCGCGGAGCGCGGGCGGGGCCGCTCGGCCGCCGAGGGCCTTCGGGAGGAGGGCCCCGCCGCCGCCGCCGTCCGTCGCTGCTGGTGCTGTCGTCGTCGTCGTCGTCGCCGCCGTCATCGTCGTCGTCGTCGTCGCCGTCGCCGTCGTTGTTGTCGTCGTGGCCGCTGCGACCGCGGCCGGGGCCGGGGCTTGCGCCAGCGTCGTTGTTGTCGTCGTCGTTGTTGTCGTCGTCGTCGTCATCGTCGTCGTCGTCGTCGTCGTCGTCTCCGTCGTCTTCGTCATCATCATCGTCGTCATCGTCGTCGTCGTCGTCTTCGTTGTCATCGTTGTCGTCCTCGACGGGGGGGATGGGGGGAGGGGATGACTAGGCCAGGAGGAGGAGGGGACGGGGAGGAGGAGGAGGGCGATACCGAGGAGGAGGGGGGAGAGCGTAGCTTTTCGGACCAGGTTTGGCCCATGGGCGAGGAGGCCAAACGCCCTCCGCACACACACACACACACCTCTTTTGTAGGAAGGACAGCGGATAATTGGCAGGGGTTGAACCCCCCCCCGCGGGCGTTTGGAAAGGAGGAGTGATCGGGGATGACGGTGGGGTTGAGGAGAGGTGCGGATGTTCAGATGTGGAGAGGTGTGGAGGTGGGAAGGTGGGGAGGAGTAGGGGGAGGCACAAACTTAGGCTGGTACTTGGGCGGCCCCATTCACATGCAAGGAAAAGGGGTGAACGACCCAAGTACATGGGGGTTGTGGGCAGGGGCTTTCAAGGCTTCTGGCTGCTGCTGACGCCTTTGCCGATATCGCGTCTCGAGCAGCCTGAGCAGGCACGGCTGCCTCCTCCCACGAAGGCCAGGGACAAACAACTTTCAACCTCGCTCAGCATCTAGCCCCGTGGGGCCACGCGATTCATTGGGAGGAGGAGGAGAAGGAGGTGGAGGAGGAGGTGGAGGAGGAGGACAAGGAGGAGACAGAGGAGAGAGGAGGAAGAGGAGGAGGAGAAGGAGGAGGAGGATTCATAATAACAATAATACTATAATGGAAATAAGGGTAACACCACTAATACACATACGAATAAGAACAACCATATCAATAGTAAGACGACTAGTAGTATTATCATTGTTATTATTAAGACTGTTGCCAATTATTAAGACATTGATAATACGGACTATAATACCTAATAGTTATACGTACTAAAACGAATAGTGGTAATATTATGCAAACTAATAAGACGACGGATACTACTTATACAAAGACGAATGCGACTCATAAACATATCATTGATAATCGTAGTACTCATTAAATTCATAGGCTAGTAAGAATAATACGACGAACACGAAAACTAATATAGTTCATACGAAGGATACGTATAGTACTACTAGTAATAATAAGAGTATGGGTAATACCAATACTAACCATAATACTACTCTTTAGACGAATATTACTACTAGTAAGGCGTATACTACTCAGGTTATTAATGATAAACATGATATCAGTTATATTCATAAGAATGCTAACGCTCAGAATACGAGACGTCGTACGTATACATACCAATTAGTAACAGAAGAAACATATGAACGTCAGATCTAAGACCACCATTAATAATAACACCACTGCTACGAACAACAGTAATAATACTATACAAAAGAGAATCATATTACTATTACACATGCGAACACTAATACAACACATACTAGTAGGAACACTAATAATGATTCTACTAATACTACTATTATGAATAGTAACAAGATGGAGCAGAATAATAAGAACTCTAAGAAGGCTGATAATACTACTAATAGAAAATGAACATGCTAATACAAATAAGAAGGCTAGGAAGAGGAGGAGGAGGCGGAGGAGGAGGAGTAGGAAGGAGGAGGGCAGCGGCCCCGTCCCCACGCCATCCTCGGGTCCGCAGGAGCGCGCCCAGCGCGAGCGCGAGCGCGCCGTCGCCGCGCGCCTCCGGGAGGAGCGGCGCTCCGCTCCAGGTCTCTCTTCCGCAGCCTTCTCCTGCCTCCTCTGCCTGCTCCGCCTCCTCCTCGGCCTGCTCCTCCTCCGCGTGCTGCTCCCCCTCCCAACCTGCTTCCTCCATTCATGCCTCTTCCTCCTCCTCCTCATCATCTTCTTCTTCCACCTCCTCATTCTCCTCCGTTTCCTCCTCCTCCTCCTTCTCCCCCTCCTCCTTTCCCTCCCCCCTCTTCCGGATGGCCCCCACCGCCACCACAGCAATGCAGCGCAAGGATGAACATCCAGCGCCGTCCTCCTCACTCCTTTCGTGCGGCTAGAACTGCGGCTATCCTTTCTCCTTCGAGGAGGTCGTCGTTGTCAATCAGTTAAACTCCTGAGGGCCTTGGGCGCACCAGCTGTCGCAGCTGAGTGCGGCCTGGCGAGATTCTCCTGAGTCCCGCCGCTCTTCCTCATCTGCTTTCTCTGCCTCCTCCTCCTTAGCCTGCTGTTTCTGCTCCCCCTCCCCCTCACTCTGCCTGCTTCTCTTCCTCGGCATGCTCCTCGGCTTCCTCTTGGCATCCTCTATCTCCTCTGCCCTGCTTCTGCTTCTCCTCCTCATTATCTGCCTCCTCTTCCCCGCACTCCCTTCGCCCCTCCCATCCTCTTTCTTCTGTCAGTCGAAGATTTGCTTCGCCTAGCAGTCTCACCTTCTTCTTGTTCCTCGCATCCTCCTTCTGTCCGCGCCGCTTCGTCGTAGACCATTAAGTGGGGAGCTAGATGGACGTGGCGCGAGGCTGGGTGGAGTTGCTCAGCTTGTCCGCGCTATACGCGCTATACGGGGCTGGTTCTCCAGAGTGCACCTGGTGCATTATGGTTTCGCTCGCGCGCCCATCTCGGGCCTCCCAGGAGCTGCGCATCTAGCGCACCCATGCGCTTGTGTGTGCACATAGGGGAACCTCTCTCGTTTGTTTCTGTTCAGAAGGCTTCGTCTTGGAGTGTTCCAGGGCCGCCCGGCCGGTGCCGGGGGGCATTGCTGCGGTAAGAACGATTGCCGCCCGAGGGGCCCGCACTTCGAGAAATGGGCAACACTTTGAGGTGGTTCGGCTCGTGTCGCACGAGGTATTGTCGCAAGTCTGCGCTCCGAGACGACCAGATCTGGCGTGGTCCGGCCCGTTTTGTTTGAGCCATCCTCGCAACTCTGGCCTCCCAGACGCTAGGCGAGAGGTGGTCTGGACCATATCGCTCGAAACATCCTCAACATTTTTGGGTTCGGGGATGCTGTGAATTGTGACCTGAGGTTGGCTCGTCCGTTTCGCTTGAGGCATCGTCGCTACGCTAGGGTTGAAGATGCTGCCCGCGAGGTGATCCGGTCAGTTTGGCCTGAGACGTCCCCGCAATTCTTAGCAAAGAGATGCCGCGTGCGAGGGGGTCCAGCCAGTTTCGCATGAGACGTCCCCGCAATTCCGAGCAACCTTTGAGGAGTGCGAGGCGAAGAAGGAGTGGGAGGAGGAGGAGGAGGAGGAGGAGGAGGAGGAGGAGGAGGAGGAGTAGGAGGAGGAGAAGGAGGAGGAGGAAGGAATCAAGATTCTGGTGGATTTCGAGCTTCTGATGCCATTCTTGTGGCTGAGCATCATCCTGGGTAGTCGAAGGCCAGACTGTCAGATTGGATTGGGCCCCAAGGGCCAATCTGGCCTGGCCAAACTGGATGATTTGCGTTATTTGCCAGACTGGATTCGCGTTGGCTCCCTCGCCAGATTGCCCCCGTTTGCCAGATTGGGCCTGCCAGATTGGCGCCAGATTGGCTTCGACTACCCAGTCATCTGCGTGGCCCACGTCACATTGAAGCCATCAGAAAACTCGAGAAGCTTGGGTGGAAAGCATCTTCCCGGGCTGCAGTTGGTACTTCTCGTGGTGGATTTCATGGAGGTGTTTGGTTCTTGGTTCGCAGGCATTTGCATTATCGTCCTCTTTCCAGAGATAAAGGGCAACCTCAATCCAGGAGGCCCGTCAGGGCCCACGCAGTGGACCAGCCACACCATCCGCATGGCAGAGATTGACATAGTCTTTGTGGTGCTCTACTGTGTCTCGAGCTTGGGCCTCCAAGGCGAAAATGTGACGCTTCTGGGTGAAATAGCAGGCTATGTCAAGGCGCAAAGCAAACAGTATGTCATAGCAGGCGATTGGAAGATGGAGATCTAGGAAGTAGCTGACAGTGGGCAGCACACCTTTTTGCTAGGAGAATTTTGTGCCCCGAAAGGTGAGGTCCCATGAGGAGCCCGCCTCATTGATTTTCGCTTGGTCTCTGAGGCCCTCACTCAGGCTCTTGAGCTCACCTGGGGCCCCTTTCCGCCTTAGGCCGAACCTCGCACAGGCTTCGAGGGACTCTTCGGGTCTCCAGTATTCGTCATCTGCGTACGGTCTTCGCTCAGCCCGCTCCGCTGGTGCGTGCTCTGGGCCCGATTTGCCTTGTGAGTGTCACCAGAGGGGTACCAGGGGGCTCTTGCAGAGGGGCCTCGAGTATCCCCAGCGGCAGCAAGAGTCCCCGTCAGCCCGAGGTTTAGGTCAAGCTTACATGCATTTCTGTCTACCAGCTGAGTCTTTCCACGCCAATCGTGATGTGTCAGGTAACTTTCAAGACGCCAGCATGCGCCGTGGCCGGCGCGTTCAAGTGCAGGAAGTCCCTTTAGTGGCGACCAAGCCTGCAGGGTGGTTAGCAGAGACCTTCAATCTATCAGTCTGGTGGGCGCTGCATTCTCGGCTCGCTTGATGGACGGGCCTGCTGAAGGAAGGACGACCCACCCAGACCGCTTCAGAGTCTCAGCGGCCTGCAACCGCGTTTTGCAGCTGCCGCGCCTTCTGCCTGAGAGACGAGAGGAAGTTGTGCTTGAAGTTTGGGGTCCCTTGGACCAGCTACCTCGGGAAAGGATCTGGAGGCCAGCCTCGCAAGCTTTCGCTCTTCTTGCGTTCTCCTGAAGCGAATTTCTCAAGAGCCCTTACAAGCGACGGATGCGTGACTCCATCTCGAGAGTGAGCGGGGTTCTTCATTTTCACGCCAAGACGTGGGGGTCAGAACCCCCTGGGTTCAGCTGCGACCCCGACGCGTCAGGTGAAATTGTTGCCGATCCAGGAGATGCTCTGGGGGTGGAGGCTCGGAGGTGGTCGGATTGGTGGCAAGCTGGGTCGCAGGCGCTTCCGTCTTGGCTGGGGCATTTCCGCAGGCAGGCGAAATTAGACCAGGCCGAACGCGAACCGCTCTCTGTCGAACAGGTGGAGGAGGCCCCAGCAGATCCCTGAGGAAACCGAGTCTGAATTGACCTGGCCACCACAGGTCAGGCTAGTAGTGATTCAGCGCATCTTTAAGAGTGCAGTTGCAGATTGGCCGATTGCTTTAACCCGATGTCTCTACTGGGTCTGGGGCAGGGAGCGCAAGTGTATCACTTCGAATTGGTCTGCCACTCGTGTGCAGTTCTGGGACAGAGCTGTCCGGGACTTCTAAGCCCTGTGAGCGGCCCTCCTGCGGCAGGCCCAGTGTGCAGTGGCTTCGGCCATGGGGTTCAGCTGGATCCAGATTCTCGGGGACTTGGAGACATTTTATGATCATGTTCAGCTCGATGCAGTCGTGAGTGTCGGCCAGCGAGTTGAGTATCCCGTGATGCCTCTTTGTCTAGCTCTGGGCATGCATGGAGCGCCTCGGAGGCTCAGGGCTGCAGGCTCCATGCCAGATCCGATTGTGCCAGGTAGCAGCCTGCTTGCTTGCTGTTCCCAAAGCGTTGACGTGTTCACGCGGCTTATCGACCCTTGGCTCTGGAATCCTGGGTGGATGATCTCAGCCAACGGCGCGTTGGTCGCGGTGGGGTCATTGTGAATCAGGCTGTAGAAACCAGCTCTGGCCTCGCAGATATGCTCAAGTCTTCTGGCTTTATCATTTCCAGTAAAAGCCAGGTCCTCGCCAATCCTAGTGCTCTCGCCTCGCAGGTGCTTTCTGCTCTCGCTTCGGCTGGCCACATTCTTCGGGGTGGCAAGTCAGGCAAGGACCTCGGCATAGGCGCAGTAGGCAAAGCTCGCTCAGTAGCAGTGCCGAACCAGCGTTTTGCCAAGGCATCGCAGCGAGCTTCCAATATCGAGCGTGTTGTCAAACCAGATAGGCGAGCCAGGGGTCTTGTGCGCACGGGGTGGCAGCCCCAGGCTCTCTGGGGTTGTGAAGCCTCAGGAGTCAGTCCCAGCATGGCCCGTCAAGCCCGCTCAGCAATGGCTGGCGTGGTGGTGGGGGGGGGCGGGGGGAGGTTGTGCTACCGCTGTGCATGCGAGCCCTCAGAGAATGGACGCACCTTTTGCCGGCACTCCTGCAGACCAATGAGCACGGACTCCGCGCTTTGGGATGAAGTTCGTGTCAGGCTCGGAGATGCGGCCAAGCGCAGGGAGCGGGTGAGTGGTTTAGTCGCAGCAATGGTCGCGTGCCTTCTCGAAGCAGAATCGCCTCCTGGTCAGCCAGATGCATGTGATCCCGGGGAACTGCTCGATTTTGTTCTCCCCGAAGTTTTTGACCAGACAGGCTGGAGGAACGCCGGCGAACACTATCATGTCAGTAGTCTTCGAGGCCGCTCTGACATGTATATTGCCCTGCTGAAGATGAATATAAACAAGGCCACGGGGGCCCATGATCAGGCGGCAGTTCCAGAATTTACACTGGGGCCCTCTGGCCAGCCGCCCGTCTGTTTGGAGTGGAGCCCCGACGCCCTTCCCGCCCTAGCGAACGCTCAGCTAGCTCGCAGGCGCAGGGGTTGGAATATGACTTCGACTCCATGATCGATCAAGGGGTTCGCGCAGCTCAGGTGCAGGAGGAGGAAGATTTCTTATGCGGTTTGTGTGGCGCGGAGCCTCGTGGGAGTCTCCCGAGTGTGGGGCCCCCGAAGAGACGCTCCTCCGCCAGCTCTGGAGTTGCCCCGCCAATCGCCATATCTTGGGGTATAAAGAGAGTCCAGTTCAACAGGCAGGAGATGGTAGCCAAGAGGCACCCAGTTTCTGGCACAGAGGTTTGCCGCCCTTGGCCTGGACTTATTCCCTTTGTGGAGTGCTGACCCAAGGATCTGAGAGGGCGGCTAGTACTTGATGAGGGGTGCGTGATTGGGTCGGATGGTTCGGGGGGGGGGAGGGCTCGGTTGACCCTGAGCTTCGTCGGCGTGGTTGGGGTTTTGATTCTTTGCTCGGACCAGCTAGACCGCGTCGGCGGGGCCTTAGGAGGACCCCTGCCAATCGACCGCCGCACTGTCCCAGCAGCAGAACTTGCGATTATGAGAGCTGTTCACTGCACTGCAAGGCTTATTTTCTGTGGCATTGCTGATGAAGGAGTAGTCGAAGGAATCCGTGCGGGTCCGAGGTTTAAACCTAAGAAGCTAGGTTTGTTCTGGGAAGAGTTGTTGAGAGCAGTAGGTGATCGTCCCATCCAGGTGCGGCGCATTCGCTCCCATCTCAGTCTCCAGGATGCCAGGGCCCTAGGACATGAAGTGGCCCACTGGCAAGTTAATCCTCTGGTCGACTATGCGGCAGATGAAGTTGCTAGGATGGCCCAGATCCTGTTTGACAATCGTCGCCAGATAGTCGGGAAGGGTGAATTACTAAGTGATTGATTCGTTCCTGGCGGTGTCCCAGTCTTTGGTTAAGCAGGCGCCAACCCTATATGGGGCCTCCGCCAGCGGCAACCGCCAGGAAGAAGCCAAGTTGCGTGCTGCCCAGTCTCTTCAGGCCCGTACAGAAAGGCTTGAACAACTCATGTCCGCCACGCAGCGCCGAGTTGAACGGTCTTCTTCGGGTGTGTGGTGGTGCCAGGCTTGTCTCGTCAAGGAGTCTCATGACCCAGAGTCGTTCCTCCTCTCGAGCTGCCCTGGGATCCCCGCGTCGGTTCATGCTTCCCATGCGTCGGTCCTGTTGAAGCTAGGCAAGCAGTATGTGCCAGGCCTCACTGCCCATGGCAAGAAAGTGTCACACGTCTTTCAGCGGGGAAGCTCCCCCCAGATCTCAAGTCTTGGCCTGAGTGATTCGGTTCTTATGGTCGCCTCCTGTTGGAGGAGGAGGAGGAGGAGGAGGAGGAGGAGGAGGGGGAGGAGGAGGAGGAGGAGGAGGAGAGGAGGAGAGGAGGACAGGAGGGAGGAGGAGGATGGAGGAGGAGGTGAGGAGGAGGAGGAGGAGGAGGAGAGGAGGAGGAGGAGGAGTACAGGAGGAGGAGGAGGGAGGAGGAGGAGGAGGAGGAGGAGGAGGAGGAGGAGGAGGAGGAGGAGGAGGAGGAGGAGGAGGAGGAAGGGTAATGCTCGTCAGACAAGTACTCTTGTTTACAATGCTCTCGAGACACTTCTCGTCGCCAGGGCTGGACGCGGCTTGATCGTGCCTCGGGATGCAGGCTGGTGCTCTGTCGACGAAGGGTGTGTCACGGGCCCGTTTGCGCTCAGATTGTGAGGATGTCACGAACCGTCCGTGTGTTTTAGTGGGCGGAGGTGTGTTTTCGGAGCCGTATGGTCCTCGCTGGCGACTTCGGTTTGGACTTTGGTGATGGTCTGGGCTTCATCCGGAGCTTGCCCTGGCTGGCGGGGGGGGGGTAGTGCACGTGAGCCCGGGTGCCCGGGTAGGCCGGAACAGCTCCAGGCGACCCCGGCAACCCCAACGGCGGTGCCCGCGAGTGGTTGCCATCAAAAGAGCTGGGTGCGCCACATGGCCCACAGAGAGCCATCTTCGGAACCTCGGGCTCCGAGATGCCCTGACTTGATGTGCTCTGGCTCGTTTCGCTTGAGAAATCGTCACAACTCTGGATTCCAAGATTTGGGTCGCGAGGTACTTAGGCCCGTTTTGCCTGAGACATCCTCGGAACCCCAGGCTTAAAGATGCCCTGAATTGAGGTGCTCTGGCCCGTTGCGCTTGAGACGTTCTCACTACTCTGGGTTCCAAGATGTGGTTTGCGAGGTACTTCGGCACGTTTCGCCTGAGACATCCTCGGAGTCCCTGGCTCTGACCGTTTGGCCTGAGACGTCCTCGCAATTCTGGGTTGAAGATGCGGTTCGGGAGGGGCTGAGGCCCGTTTTGCGTGAGACATCTTCGGAACCCTGGGCTCCGAGGTGCCTTGACTCGAGTTTCCTAGTAAGGCCCGCTGGGCTTTAGACATTCTCGCAACTCACACCTGGATTTCAAGATGCGGCTCGCGAGGTACTCTGGCCCGTTTCGCCTGAGACATCCTTGGGTTTCAATATGTTGTTAACCCGTTTCGCTTGAGACGTTCTCACCACTCTGGGTTCCAAGACGTGGTCCGCGATGTGTTCAGGCACGTTTCGCCAGAGACATACTCGGCTCCGAGATGCCCTGACTCGGGGTGTCCCAGGTGTAAGTGCGCCACGCTTGAAGGCGATATTGACGGAATTGTTGCTGGGGTTGCCCCCCTGTGCCGGGGAAATTGGGGACCAACAGCAAGTGTCAGGACAAACGAGAAGTCGCCATATACATAGCACACGCACACACATATATCTACATATGTATATATATATCATTGTATATATGTATGTATGTATGTATGTATGTATGTATGTATGTATGTATGTATGTATGTATGTATGTATGTATGTATGTATGTATGTATGTAGGCATACATATATATATGTATCCAGCTGCCTGCGGCAAGTCCCGCCACCGTGCCAGCCCAGCATGCTCGGCGGCTCTCCTTCGAGGGGGCACCAGGGGCCGTACTTGCGAGTGAGGAACATCATGATGACGATGATGATGATCATGATGATCATGATGCTGGTAATGATTCTAATGCTGCTGATGATGCTGATGCTGATGCTGATGCTGACGCTGATGATGACGACGATGCTAGTGATTATGCTGCTGATGCTCAGGATGATTATGATGGTGATGATGATGGTGATGTTGGTGATGATGATGGTGATGACGACGATGACGATGATGCTGACGATGATGGTGCTGATGGAGATAATGATGAAACATATGATGATGATGCTGATGATGATGCTGACTATGCTGTTGATGATGGCGATAGTGATTATGATGATGATGTTGATGATGATGATGATGCTGATGACGATGACGATTCTGATACTTGTGGTGACGGTGGTGATGCTGATAAATTATGATGCTGATGATGATGCTGATGACGACGCTGATGCTAACCCTGCTGCTGGTCTTGGTGCTGATGATGATGAGGATGCTGGTGATGGTGATGATGATGATGGTGATGCTGATGATGATGATGATGATGATGGTGGTGGTGGTGGTGATGATGATGATGGTGATATGATGATGATGATGATGATGATGATGATGATGATGACGATGCTGATGCTGATGATGATGATGAGGATGCGGATGCTGATGATGATGATGATGATGATGATGATGATGATGATGACGATGCTGATGCTGCTGATGATGATGATGATGATGATGATGATGATGATGATGATGATGATGACGATGCTGAGATGGTGATGCAGTTGGGTGTGGCAGTTCGTCGAACCCTCCCAGGAACCCCCCATTGGGGTTTTACTCGTTTTTTTTGTCGGGGGCCTCCAAACTGTCTTCCAAAAGAGCTCCAAGGAGCCCCAATCGTTGAATTTTATTATAGTTTTTCAAAAGGTTTCTGGTCTTCTCGCGTTTTCGAGCTTTCAGCGCTCCAAAACGTCCCAAGAGGCCCCCAAGAGAGCACAAGACGGCCCCAGGAGACCCCCACGACAGGACCCAAGGAGGACGACACCGTCAGACAAACCTCAGAGGCTCCCAGGCAGCTCCCCAGACGCCCCCCAGATGGTTCCCACGGACTCCGATGCGTCCCATGGCGCTCTCAGACGGCCCCGCAGTCGCCCTGAAGCAACACGCACTCCCCAGGAGGCTCCGCGCACCCGCGAGAGAGAGGCAGTGCATGCCCAGGATATCCGTCCCACAGTATCCTGGGATGTTCGCGGTACCCACGGACACCAGTTTCGAAATCGACTAGAACCTTAGCGCGCGCGTGGTTATTGTACATATGTCTATGTACATTTATGTATATATATACACATATGTACATGCATACTGTGTGTGTTTGTGTCTGTCTGCCTGTTTGCCTGTCTGTCTGTCTGTATGTATGTTATGCTATGTGATGTGATACGATGTTATGTTATGTTATGTTATGCTATGTTATATTATGTTATGTTATGTCATGTTATGTATGTATGCACAAATGCATGTATGTATGTATGCATGCATGTATGTATGTACGCACGTACGTACGTATGTATGTATGTATGTATGTATGTATGTATGTATGCATGCATATGTGTATGTATGTATGTATGTGTGTATGTATGTATGTATGTATGTATGTATGTATGCATGCATGCATGCATGCATGTATGTATGTATGTATGTATGTATGTATGTATGCATGTATGTATGCATGTATGTATGTATGTATGTATGTATGTATGTATGTATGTATGTATGTATGTATGTATGTATGTATGTATGTATGTATGTATGTATGTAATGTGTGTATGCATGTCTGTATGTATGTATATATGCATGTATGTATGTATACAGGTATGTATACACATATATAATACATATATATATATGTATATGTGTGTGTGTGTGTGTGTGTGTGTTTGTCACGCTATACACAATACTTCAGTGTCCCCCATATTGGCAGGAGCTCGATGCCGACCGGGCCAACGCGCAGGATGCTTTCGATCGGCTCCGCGAGGAGTTCCGTTCAGTGGGCGGGAGTGAAAATCAACGTCACTTGGTCAGAGAGCTGAAAGGATGACGAGAAGGGGGACCAGGGCGAAGAAACACAGTTCGATGACTGAAGGACGCGGAGGTGGAGGATGAATTTGAGGATGAGGATGAGCAAGAAGAGGACGACAGTGCTATGGGTAGAATTATGATGCGGTGGCTGACATGGAGGACAGAGGGATGATCAGTTTGATGAGGATGAAATGGGGGAGGGGATGATGAGCAAACTGGCCCGAGTAAACTGGCAACTGCCGCTGCGCTGCTCGTGTCTGCATGCTTCCTGAGAGCACAGATCGTGATTTCACCAGTGGCGTGGTTCTTTGGGGATGGGACCACACGCTTCCATTCATGTGTGGGCGACGGGGGGTAAGCGAAGCCGACACCGACGTCGGCGGCCTCATGTCGAGAGGGCCACCCTGATGCGGTTCTCGACTCGCCCGCGCATGCGCACCCGCTCAGATTGTTTGAGGTGGGGCCAAGTTCTGCACATGCTGGGTCTGCAGCTCTACGACGCCGTGCTGAGGTGTGACCGACAGGGCTGGGCTGCGGGGACAGACAGTATCAAACGAGACATCAACACGCCCCCGTCCCCTGCCCTCCTGCCCCCCTCCTCTTTCTCCGTCCCTCCTCCCTTCCCCTCCCCTCCCGCTCCCTGCCATCATCTCGTCCCCTGTGATCCTCTCGTTCTCTCCTCCCTGCGCGCATCACTGAAATGCATGCGTGGTGCCTCCACGGATTTCTCCTGACATGCTCGATGGATCCAGCCTCTTGACATTCGTGCAGCCATCCTTGCTTGGCGTTCGTGCAGCACCGCCACGATGCTGTAGCGTGGCGGGGCCGTAGCATTTGCATGGCTGTCCCACTGCTTGTCGGGTATTCTTTGGCTGCTTCTTCGGGGTCCTCTCGGGGCCTCTCGAGGTCCTCTCGGGGCCTCACGGGCTGTCGTGGATGGCCTCTCGCGGGGCGCCCGCTCGGATCTGACGGGGCCGTCCTGGGCGCGATGCCTCTGCCGACCTCTCCCGCAGGGGCTCGGTGGAACTATCCTGTGGTCGTCTCGGCAGGTCTTGGGGCAGTCTCGGAGCCCTGCTGGGCCAGCTCATAGCTGAGTTTTGGGGCCGTTAGGTCGGACTGCAAGGCTGCCTCTGCGCTCTCTGGAGGGGGCCCTGGGTCTTCTGGAGGGGGCGCTCCCTGCCCTGGGTGCCCTGCCCAAGTTTACGTCGGGCCTGTCCCTCCGCCGGCGGAATGCTCAAACATAGTCAACAAATACTCTGGGGACGATTTTTCGACGATTGAGCATGTTTTTGATTATCTTACAATTTTCGCTCAAAACCCGCCTGCAGGAGGGCACGCCCGACCTAACGCGAAGTACCAGGGGTATCCTCCTTCCTGTTCAGCGGCGGCGGAGGAGGAGGATGAGGACATGAGCAATCTCGAGATGTATCATCGATGCTGCAACACGTCCTCCCGTCTCAAGAGGCACCCCCCTGGAAATACGAGGGCATCAGGGGCCCGCAAGTCTGGCGGGAGCCCCGTGTCAAAGCACGCCGCCCTGCGTGCTTCGAGCAATGAGGAGTTCGACAAAAAAGGGCTTCAAGCTCAAGGAAGTGCGCACCGACAGCCCCACTTGGAAAACGAACCGCCCTGCATCCTTGTAGCGGTTGCGTTTTTTGTTTATATATATATATATATATATATATATATTTATCTTCTCTTTTTTACAATTATTTGGTTTTATTTGTTTATATATACACATTATTTTCTAAACCTTTGTGCATTCATGTATACATATAACTATGTATATGTATATCTATACGTATCTATATTAATATGCATATATTCTCTGTATTTATAGACATCTACGTGCATAGACACATATATATACATATATATATATATATATATATATACATATATACACAGATACATAAAGTTTGGTTATGAACAGTTGCGAGGTTTCATGCGAGAGCCACATCTTGAGAGGGAACCGCTCTCAGCCCGTGCAGCCGTTGCACTGCTTCACACGTGTGGCAACGGGCCGTCAGGAAGCCTCGGAGGTGAGCGCCCCGTCGGGAAGACCACCGGCCCTCCGTCCGCGCAGCTGCGGGAAGTTTTTTTGCGACGAGTGTGCGCGGAGGGGGAGGGAGGAGGGAGGGAGGAGGGGGAGGAGGAGGAGGAGGGGGAGGGGAGGGAGGGGGAGGAGGGGGAGAGGATGAGGAGGAGGAGGAGGAGGGGAGGAGGGGGAGGAGGGAGAGGAGGAGGAGGAGGAGGAGGAGGAGGAGGGAGGATGAGGAGGAGGTAGGAGGAGGAGGAGGAGGAGGGGGCGGAGGGCGGAGGGAGGGAGGGGGAGGAGGAGGAGGAGGAGGAGAGGGAGGAGGAGGAGGAAGGAGGAGAGGAGGAGGAGTGGAGGAGGAGGAGGAGGAGGGGGAGGAGGAGGAGGAGGGGGAGGAGGAGGAGGAGGCGAGAGTGGCATTTTGAAAATCACTGGCCCTCCAACCTCGTGCTTGCCAGAAGCTTTGAAGACGACTGTGGGCGCTGCGAAGGTGGGAGCACCGCGGCGAAAACGCAGGGGCCTCCATCCGTGTACCCGCTGCATGCTTTCACACACGTTTTTTTTGACGAAGCCTTGCCAGGACTCATTCTGATTCCCCCGATTCGATTCGATTCGATTTCGATGGATTCCGATTCCGATTCGATTCGACTTCGGATTTCGATATGAGATTCGATATCTCATTGGAGGCCTACTAGCCTGCCGATTTCCACCGATTCGACTTTTCCCGACTCGGCTGCTGATTTCCGCCGATCCGATGTATTTCTATCGCAGATCCGATCTATCGATTCGATTCTGGGCTCTCGTGCCTTGCGCAACAACTCCGTTTTGAAAACGTGAGAGCTATACTTTGAAAGCCACCGGCCCTCCATGCGAGCATTTGTTGGCACCTTTTGGGACGATCGTGCGTGGTGCGAAGGCGAGAACCCCATGTCGAAAACCACCGGCTCTCCATCTGTGTATTTGTCGGATGCTTTCATGACGGATGTGCGTGGCGCTGAGGAGAACATTGGCCCATTATCCGTGTAACTGTTGCACGAGTGTGCATTTTTGGTGATACATTCGGATAAGTCCCCGGTGTGAATCCCATCTTGAAAACGTGCCAGACTCCATCCATATTATTGCTGGAAACATTTAGGACTGATGTGCATGGCGCTGATGCGAGAGCTACATTTTGAAAACCACCAGCCCTCAAGTTGACATATGTTGAAATATTTGAAGACACATCTGTGCGGCACTAAGGCGAGAACTCCATTTCGAAGACCATCGGCCTTCCATCCGTGTACGAAGACGCCTACGGCGAATCACCGCCGCCCTCTGTCTTTGGGAATCGCCCGTGTCGCTGAGCGTTGTGGCATGACCTCTGCCAAGCTATCGGACTATGTGTTCCCCCAGCCGTTGTAGAAACCCTCTGGGGAACACTTGGGGGAGGATGGCGGGGAAGATCAGGAGGAGGAGGAGGGGGCATTTTGGGAGCCTCTGGGGGCAATCTTGGGGCCTCCTGGGATCTTCCTGGGAGCCTCTTGGAGGCATCTTGGGGGCCTCCTTGGGCCTCTTGGGGGCCTTTGAGGGCTTTTCGGGGGCCTCTTTGGCCGTCTGTCTTAGGGTATTCTTGGCCCGTCTGGCGCCGCCGGAAGCCGTCTTGGTGGCCTCTCTGGGCCGACATGGGGCTCTCTTAGGTTGCTCCAGGGCCGTCTTGGAGGCCATCTTGGGAGTCTTGGAGGCTTCTTGGGGCCGTCTTGGGGCCATCTTGGGGGCCGTCCTAGGGGCCTCTTGGGCCGTTCTGGAGAAATCTTGGATGCCTCTTGGGGGATCTTGGGGCGATCTTTGGGGGCTCTTTGACCGTCTCGGGCCGTCGGAAGGCCGAAAAGAAGCAAATGCCAAGATCCTACAAGAACCTCTTGGGGCCTGATTTTGGTCTGCCCTCTTGGGGGCCTCTTGGGCCGTCTTGGAGACCTCTTGGGGCCCCTTGGGCCGCCTTGGGCCACCTTGAAGCCATCTTGGGCCGTCTTGATGGCCTCCTGGCCCGTCTGACGCCGTCGGAAGTCGTCTTGGGGGCCTCTCTGGGCCGACTTAGGGCCTTCTTCGGGTGATCCAGGGCCATCTTGGAGGCCATTTAGGGCGTCTTGGAGACCTCTTGGGCCGTCTTGGGGCCCTCTTGGGCCGTCTTTGGGGCCTCTTTGGCCGTTCTGGGGCCATCTTGGATGCCTCTTGGGGGATCTGAGGCCGAGCTTTGGGTGCTCTTGGGCCGTCTCGTGCCGTCGGAAGGCCGAAAAGAAACAAATACCCAAATCCTTCAAGAACAAAGGAAATTCAATGATTTTGGTCTCTTGGGCCTTCCTGGAGGGTCTCTGGGAGGCCTCTGGGGCCGTCATTGGCCGTCTTGGAGGCTTCTGGGGCGAACTTGGAGGCAGACGCTCATTCTTGTCATCAGGCGTCTTGGGTCTTGGGCCGGGATCCCCAAGATCGCATTTTTTTGAGGTTGTCCTGAGCGAAACGGCGTGAGTGGCGCAGCGGGCGGGCCATTCCAGGTGGGCGGCGGGACATGCCGAAGCTCCATGGGGAGTTCCAGTTGAAACAGAAGCAAAGCCAAACCAGTAGGATCTAGCACGCTGGGCACCCCTGTGGCAAGACCACTGGGGGCGGCGGATCTAATTGCGTTCGGCCTATCCCGCCACCGTGCCTGGCTTGCGAGTCAGAGTCCTCAGGGATGCTTCTTCGGGACAATTGGGGGCGCTCTCGGGGGCCTCTTGGGGGCATATTGGGGGCCTCTTGGGGGCCTCTGATTGCTTCCTGGGGCTCCTCTTGAGGTCGCTTGGCGGCCTCTTGGGGGCCTCCTGTGGCCGACAGCTCGAAATGTCCATTCGGTTCCCTCGTCGGGGCCCTCTCTTGGAGCCGTCTTGGGGGCCTCTGGGGCCGTCTTGGGCGCCTCTTGGGCCGTCCTGGAGCGTCGGGACACCGAACAGGCGAGAGCGAAACTCTTTCAAAAACCAATGGCGAATCAACAATTTCTGCTTCTCAGGAGGCCCCTTCGGACGTCTTGGGGGCATCGTCGGCCGTCTGGCGGCCATCTTGGGCGTCTTGGGCCCATCGCTCGACGACTCGGGACCCTCGTCGGCCGTCCTGGGGCCTCTGGGGGTCCTCGTGGTCCGTCCTTGGGTTTCTCTTGCCGTTCCGGAGAGGCTCAGGCGACGCGCCCCGGCAGGGCGCAGTGGCGCCCAGGACCGCCTGGGAAGCTGGGGGAGGTCCAGGCCTTCAAGATACCCTAAGAATTAAATCGGGCCTGCCCCCCTACAGGGGGAAAATTCAAAGATAGTAAACAAACAAGCAGGGGACATTTTTCACTATTTTTGATTATTTTTGGGTATTTGTTTGAGTAACCCTCAGAACCACACGCCCTTGACCTCGCAGAGCTGCGTGGGCCTTGGGGCACTCCACTGCGTAGCACGGTGGCAGATTCGCTGAGACCTTCTAAGAAGCATGTGCGCTGCGCGAAGGCGAAAGCCAAATTCCGAGAACGACTGTCCCTCCCTCCATGTCTTGGTTAAAAGCTTTTGAGACGAATGTGCGCGGCGCTAAGGCGAGAGCCCCATGCTGAAAACCACTGGCCGTGCATCCGCATAACTTTGGCACTATTCCGAAGGCCTTACGGCTGGTGCCGCCGACCCTGAAGGTTCACGACGACGACGACGACGACGACGACGACGACGACGACGACGACGACGACGACGACGACGACGACGACGACGACGACGACAACCTCGACGACGACGACGACGACGACGACGACGACGACGACGACGACGACGACGACGTCGACGTCGACGACGCTGACGCTCTGGAGCCGACAGCTTCTCCCAGGGAGGGGTGCTCCCCCTGGGGGGGCACAACACATGGGACCCCCCTCCCCTCCCGCTCTCTCTCAGGGTCCCTCCCCCAGGACGCGGGGGGGGGCGGGGGGGGGGGGCGGCGGGGGGAGAGGAGGGGGGAGTGGGATGGGAGGTGGAGATGGTTAGGAGTGAGGAGGAGGAGGAGGAGGAGGAGGAGGAGAGGAGGAGGAGGAGGAGGAGGAGGAGGACCTCCCCCAGGACCCTGCCCCCCCGCCCCCCCAGCGGGGGAGGGATCAAAGAGAAGAGGCTTCAAGTCGTCTCGATTGTGAATTTGCTCAGTTTCCCTTTGGCTGGAGAGCTTGATGGGGGAGCTGCGACGCGAACGGTGGCGTGGACGACGGCGACACAGACATGGCCTCCTCCTCCTGTCCTCCTCCTCCTCCTCCTTTCCTCCTCCTGTCCTCCTCCACCTCCTCCTCCTCATTTCCCCCTTCTCCTCCTCTTCCTTTCCTCCTCCTTTCCTCCTCCTCCTCGTCGTCCTCCTCCTCCTCCACCTCCTCCTCCTCCACCTCCTCCTCCTCCTTCTACTCCATTCCTTTTCCATATCAATAATTTCTCCCTGTCGCACCCCGAGGCCAGTTTTAGTGCGGGCCGGGCGTTTCGCCGATTCTGAAGCTCAAAAGTTGACAACCTACTCACAGATGGAGGGCGGGTGGTTTTAAAGCTATGGCTCTCGCCTTAGCGCCGCGCACATTTGGTTTAAAACATAGTCAGAGCTTCACGGATTGAGGCCAACCCGTTTTCAAAATGTGGCTCTCGCCTTAGCGCCGCGCGCATTCGTTTTAAACATTGCAAGAGTTTGACGGATTGAGGGCGGTTCCTTTTCAAATTGTGGATCCCGCCTTAGTGCCGCGCACATTCGTTTATAACATTTGCAAGAATTTCACGGATTCTCATGGTGAACGTACCAGGAATGGTGTTTCGGAAGGATTCATGATTTATGCGGGTGCAGCAGTTGCGTTGATTCGCGGTGTGAAATTCCAAGAATGGCGTTCTGGCACGATTCAGGATCGTCAGTACACAACAATCAGGTTGATCCGTGGCGTTGGAATCCCGAGAGTAATGTTTTGGCATGCTTCAGGGTCTTCAATCGGCTGTCTTCCAACGAGGCAGTTCCTTCACTGGAAATGAACCGTTGTAGGGGCCTATTAAGAGGGAGCTTGGAGGGAGGGTTAATTCTCACATCGTTGATGACTCTTGGGTTTACAATGCTCCTCCTCCTCCTCCACCACCTCCTCCCCCTCCCCCTCCACCTTCCCCTCCCCTCCTCCTCCTCCTCCTCCTCCTCCTCCTTTCCTCCTCCTTTCCTCCTCCTCCTCCTCCTCCTCCCTCCTTTCCTCCTCCTTTCCTCCTCCTCCTCCTCCTCCTCCTCCTCCTCCCCTCCTCCTGCTCCTCCTCCCCTCCTCCTTCCCTCCTCACTTTCCTCCTCCTCCTCTTCGCCTCCTCCCTCCTCCCTCCTCACTCCTCTTCCCATCCTCCTCGTCCTCTCTTCGTCACCTCTACTCCTCGTCCTCCTCCTCCTCTCCCCTCCTCCTGGTCCTCCTCCTCCTCCTCCTCCTTCTCCTTTCCTCCTCCTCCCCCAGCGGATGTTAAGCTTCGGGGCAGTAAGCTGGTAGTAAATCTCGAGCGAACTCCTGGTCGGGCCCTCGGACGTGTCTGGTGGTGCCCGACAGGGAAGAGCTACTCACAAGGAGGAGGAGGGATCGAGAACGGAGCGCCCCTCCCCTCCTCCTGCTCCTCCTCCTCCTCCACATTCCTCCTCTATTATCCCTTCCCCCGCCTCCACCCTTCGTCCTCCAAACCCCTTCCCTCCTACCTCACCTCCTCCTCCTCTTCCTCCTCTGCTTCTCCTCCTCCTCCTCCTCCTCATCCCTCGCAGCTGTTCGCTTCCTTTCCCTCCCCCTTTCCTCTCATGTCCTCCTTTCCTCCTCCTTTCCTCCTTTCCTCCTCCGTTCCTCTCCGTTCCTCCGGTCCTCGTGTCCTCCTCCTCCTCCTCCTCCTCCTCCGTTCCCTCCTCTTCCTCCTCCTCCTCCTCCTCCTCCTCCTCCTCCTCCTCCACCACCTCGTCCTCCTCCTCGCCTCTTTCTCCTGCTTCTCCTCCTTTCTTATCCCTCGCTTCCTCCCTCCCTCTTCCCCGTCCCCCCCCCTCTCCTCCCTCTTTCCGCTCTCTCCCCCCCCCCTCCTGCTCTGCCCCAGCGGGGCGCGCCCCCAGGAGCTCGGCGCGAGCCGGCGGGAGCTGGGCGCGGAGCGGCAGGGCGGGCGCGAGACCGCGGAGCGCCTGCGGGAGGAGCTGGCCTCCGCCAGGCCTCACCGGATGGGGAGGGTCCATGCTCTGGGGTGTTTTTCGAGGCCTCGTAGATGGGGTCGGAGTTGATGGGCCTGTTTTCCACCACCACCACCACCATAAGTTGGAGGGGGAAGGAGGAGGCGGAGGAGGAGAAGGAGGAGGAGGAGGAGGAGGAGGGAGGGAGGGAGGGAGGGAGGAAGGGAGGAGGAGGAGGACCCCCTCCCCCTCCAACTTATGGTGGTGGTGGTGGTGGTGGTGGTGGTGGAAAATAGGCCCATCAGGAGTAGATGGGGTCGGAGGATCGCGCCGCATCGCCGATGCCTCGGCGAGGCGGCTTGCTGTGGGGCCCAATCCTCTCCACGCCGACGTCGCGGATGTACCGCCGACGTCGCCAGTGCATGGCCGATGCTTCGCCGATGCGTTGGCGATGCATCGCAATCGGGGGTCAATGTAAACGGGGGTCAGCCAGGGCACCGGATTCTGCAGGACCCTGTGAAGACCCCCTCTGGCTGACCCGGGTTAGCGAGTCGCTCGTGGCCGCGAGGCGGCCGCGCATATTGGCTGACCTGGGTTTGCGAAGCCCTGCGTTGCAATTTTCCTGTTTTTTTGTTCTGTTTTCTGTTGTTTCCTGCATTGCAGTTTTTTGGTTTCCTGCTGACCCAGGTCTGATTGACCCGGGTTAGCAGATCCCTGGGTGTTTTGGACCGAGGGCTCCCCAGAGAGCGTTGGGGGAGGAGGCGGAGCAGAGTAAGAGCAAGAGTAAGAGTCAGAGTCAAGTTGGCCAGGTCGACCGAGTCAGAGTGCCCCGCCGGCTCCCGCACCCGCCCTCCCTCCTGGAGCATAAGACCCAGTTGTGGCACAGCTGGTACGTCTTTCGCCACTCACCAAACCACTCCAACCCAACCCGAAGGCCTCAATCTGCCTTCCGTTTCCAGGTGTGGGGTGGGGTGGCGGGGTCGGGGAACAATGAAAAAACACAAATGGAACTCGTAGCCCCCCCCAGCCCGAAGTTCGGGTCTTCGGGTTGGGTTGGGGTGGTCTGGTAGGTAGTACGTCTTGGGATTGGGCCGCGCTCCCACCTCGCAGACGGAGGGCGCTCGCGCGCGGCCCCGCCTCTGACGACCTGGCGAAGAGAGAAAAAGAGAGAGAGAGAGAGAGAGAGAGCTGCGCGGGCCGCGCACGGGGGGGGGGGGGGTCGGCAGGAAACTTCCGATGGGCGCGGCGAAAACGAAGCATGCGCCGCGCAAGCTCGCCCGCGGAGACCCCGAGCTCCCACAAGAAGCTCCGAGCCTCTCCCTACGAGACCAGCGCCTCTGCGACGAGCTTCTTCGAGGACCTCGAGGCCAAGTGGCTCGAGGCCGAAGCAGCTGGGAAGGTCTTCTCCTCCTGCCGTGTGATGCTCCAGCTTACTTTTAGCATTGATCACCAGGGGTAGTTTCGAACGCCAAGAAAATACCGAAACTGGAGGGTTTGCGCGTGTCGGGCCCTGGGATATGATATTCGTTCGGCACTTCGCCATCGTGTCGGGCAGACACTGTTTCGGTATTTTTCAGGGTGTTCGAAATTATTTATGGATGTGGCTCTTCCCTCCCTAAATTTCCGAGGCTCGTGTCAGTAATCCGAGCGGGTCATCGGGGCCCTGTGGCCGTCGTCTTTTTAGGGCTGCCCAGTTCTGAATGTGGCGGAAGTGTCAAGAGGGTGCCTCGTCTGTGGGCGGATGGCGAAGAGGTCTCAGGCGGGGCCTCCCCCTATGGGGCCCGCAGTTCATGTGAGTGATCCGAGCGGGTTGTGGGGGCATCGTAACTGTCGCCAATTTTGGGCTCTTCAGCCATGAATGTGGCGGAGTCTCGAGCGAGAGCTTCGTCTGAGAGTGAACCCGAGGAAACCTTATGCGGCAGCGCCTCCCTGTGGGGCTCGCCGCTCATGTCGTTAAGCCGAGCGGGTCATCGGGGCCTTGTAACTGTCGTCGCGTATGGGCCGCCCAGCCACGAATCCGGCGGACGTCTCGAGCGGGGGCCTCGTCGGCGAGTGAATCGCGAGGAGGTCTCGGGCGGGCCCCCCGTCCTTGTGGAGCCCGCAGCTCATGTTATTGCTCCGAACGGGATATCGGGGCCTTGTAATTGTCGTCGTTTGTGGGCTCCCCAGTCGTGGATATGGCGGACGTCTCGAGCGGTAGCTTCGTCTGTCAGTGTAGTGTTAGCAGGTCTCAAGCGAGCCTCCCCTTCCTATGAGACCCGCGTCTCATGTTACTTATCCGAGTGGGGTATCGGGGCCCTGTAGCTGTCGTCGCTTTTGACTTCTTGAAGCTCAGACAGTTGGGGGGTCGCTGGCTTGAGCGTCGTCTATGAGTGATTGGGGCGGGAGCCCCTTTCCATGAGGGAGTCTCAAGCGGGAACCCCTCCCTGTGATGCCCGCCGCTCATGTTACCAACCCCGGCGGGCCATCACAATCTTGCATTTGTCGTCGCGTCTGGCCTCTTCGGCCCTGCATTGGCTGAATTCTAGAGCGGGAACCCAGTCTGCGAGTGTGTGGCGAGGACGTGCATGCGCAACGTGCTAATCCTGCGGCCGCCCACGCGAGAGTTCTTGGAACGCGAGCCGCCCGCTTCCCTGGGGAAGGCGCCCAGGGAGTTCGACAAGAGAGCGGGGAACTCCAGGGCTGAGGCGGGGCAGTTCGCTGCACAGCTGGGCTTCGCGCTGCCTCCCGCATTAGCGCGTCCGCGATTCGCTCAAGAATTGAGGAGTTGTCCCAACGGTTTGTTCCCGCGCCCCAGCGGCTCGTGGGGTTGTCCCAACGGTCTGGCCCACGGGGTTGCCCCCACGGCTTCCAGACAACGCGCCCGTGTTGGCGGCGACGGCGCCAAGTAGCATCGATTTGCGTGCCTTTGCTACTGGTGCAAACGAGGAGGTGGCGATGGGGAAAATGGCGGTATGACGAGGATGAGGCATATCATGGGGGCGCAAAAAGGGTTTCCGCCAGGGCGACAAAAAGGAACTGGCCATGAGGAGACGGGAAGAGACCGCCGGCATTGACAAGGGCAACGATGAGGCTTACCTCCCGATTATTTCGGAGCGAAGGACGTGGCCGTCACGTAGTTTGACGCGAGCGCAACTGTCTTGACCACCTACTCCCTTCTCCCCCCTTGGATCCGCTCCCCCGGGGGGGGGGGGGGCGGCGAACGGGCAGAAAGGAACAAACGAGGGAGGAGGGGGACACCTGATGGTGGAAACGGGAGCAGTGGAATAGGAGGGGCGGGGCAGGAAACAAGGGGGAAAAGGGAGAACACGGAGGATGAAGAGAGTGGGGGGAGGAGGGGAGGAAGGAGGAGAGACGAGAGGAGCAGTGAGGGGAGGAGAGGAGGAGGGTGAGGGCGGAGGGGGAGGGATGATGGGGGAGGGAGGATGGCAGGGGGAGGACGGGAGGAGGAAGGAGGGGGAAGAGGGGCCGGGGACGAAGGGGAGGAGGAGCCCACCCGTGGCCAGGGCGTCGTCCAGCCGCCGCCAGCACGCCGCCGCGGAGGCCGCGGAGGCTTCGGCGTCGGAGGCGGAGCTGCTGCGGAGCAGGCTGGAGGTCGCGGGCGGCGGCGGTGCCCTCGGCGACGACGACGACATCGGCGGGGCCGACGACGACCGCGGCGGCGGCGGCGGCGACGACGACGATGACCGCGGCGGCGATTGTGCTGACGACGATTGCGGCGGCGGCGGCGAGGACGACGACGATGGTGAGGATGACGACGAGGCTAAGGATGATAATGGGGATGAGGATGAGGTTGAAAAGGAGGGTGAAGATGCGGATGACTGATAATGATAAGGGCAATAATTCTTAAACCAGTAGGAAGCATCGTACGAAGAGTAATCATTCCACGCGTACTCATACTAGTAATACTAACAAGTTCACTAATGACATTATGGTGGTGACGATGGTAATGACGATGACGACGGTGCTGATCGTGGTTATTTGATGGTTTGTTGATGATGATGATGGTGGTGACGCTGATGATTATGATGATGGTGATGGTGATGGTGATTCTGATGATGCTGCTAGTGATGATGCTGATGATTATGCTGATGATGATAATAATGATGGTGATGATGCGGCTGCTGCTGCTGATGCTGCTGATGATACTGCTGCTGCTGATGCTGATGTCGATGATGATGATGAGGATGAGGATGAGGATGGTGGTTGTGGATGATGATGGTGACGGTGGTGGTGGTGATGATGACTGTGAGGTGATGAGATGCTGACGATACAGCTGATGATGCTGATGCTGATGTTGCTGTTGGTTATTATGACGATGCTGATGATGATGATGATGATGATGATGATGGTGAAACCGACGACGACGATGACGATGAAGATCACTCTGAAGATGATGATGCTGCTGCTGATGATGATGATGATGGTGTTCATGCTGATTATCGTGATGCTGCTGCCTCTGATGATGATGATGATGATGCTGTTGATGATGCTGATCATTATGTCGATAGTGCTGA
Organism: Prorocentrum cordatum; assembly: GCA_963575745.1. NCBI lineage: Eukaryota > Dinophyceae > Prorocentrales > Prorocentraceae > Prorocentrum > Prorocentrum cordatum. Next base: position 104,874 of record CAUYUJ010000883.1, read on the forward strand.
TTATGGTGTTGATGAGGATTTATGATGATGGTGGTGATGATGCTGCTGATAGCGATAGTAGTCATGCTGATGATACTGATGATGCTGATCATCCGATGCTGATTTTGTTGCTGCTGCTGCTGCGGCT
>CAUYUJ010000884.1:0-45000 GCA_963575745.1 Prorocentrum cordatum
CTCAGCATCATCATCATCATCAGCATCATCATCATCATCATCATCAGCATCATCATCAGCATCGTCATCATCATCATCATAATCATCATCATCATCACCATCATCAGCATCATCATCAGCATCAGCATCATGATCATCAGCATCAGCATCATCATCATCAGCAGCAGCAGCATCAGCATCATCAGCAGCATCAGCATCATCAGCGTCATCATTCACGTCATCAGCAGCAGCAGCATCATCAGCAGCAGCAGTATCAGCATCATCATAATCAGCATCAGCATCATCGTCATCAGCAGCATCATCATCATCCTCATCATCATCCTCATCATCATCATCAGCATCGTCATCATCGTCGGCAGCATCATCATCGTCATCATCATCATCATCCTCATCAGCAGCAGCATCAGCATCAGCTTCAGCATTATCATCATCAGCATCAGCATCATCATCATCCTCATCCTCCTTTTCCTCCTGATGCTCCCTTTACTCCTCGGTCCTCCGCCTCCTCTTCCTCCTCCTGCCACTCCTCCCCCTTCTCCTCCTCCTCCTCCTCCTCCTCCTCCTCCTCCTCCCCGCTCTTGTGGCGGCAGCGCCCACCGCGACACAACGACGACGACGACGACGACGACGACGACGACGACGACGACGACGACGACGACGACGACGACGACGACGGCGGCGGCGGCGGCGGCGGCGGCGGCGGCGGCGGGCAACGGCGACGGCGACGGCGACGGCGACGGCGACGGCGACGGCGACGGCGACGGGCGGCTGTCACCCAGCCTGGGAGAGCAAAACAATAACGATGGCACGCCGCCGTGGGTAACCCACCAGCGTGCTGCTGCGGAAGAGAGGCCCAGCTTCGGGCAAAGGCGTAGGAGCAACTCGCCGACGGGCTCCCGACGGCAGCGCGTCATCGGCACGCCCCCTCCCTCCCGACCGCTGTGGGCCCGCCTCGCAGAGCGCCCTTGCGGCTGCCATCGCGCGGCCGCATTCGGGTCGGGGGGGAGGGGCGGAGGGAGGGAGGGGGGGGGGGAGGGAGGGGGGAGGGGGGGGGGGGCAGAGGGGCGCGCGGAGGGGAGCGGGGGGGGGCCGCTCCCACTCAGGCGCGCCCGTCCGCCAGGGAAGCCCGTCTCCCCTGCGCGCGCGCGCAAGCGCGGTCGGCCCGGGACGGCGGGGCGCGAGCACGATGATGCAGGGTGGACGGGGGAGGCCGCAGGAGAGGAAGCAGGCCTGGAGGGGAGGCGAGGGACGGGAAAAGACAGCACGCGGAGAAAGTCTGACAGCACATCCGTGTCGGCCGAGGTGGAACTGTGTGTGCACAGCGCAGCATGTCAGAGGCTGCGTCAGTGCCGAGGCCACGGATCCGACTCGGTCGTGGTGCATGTCCGGGGTGTTCGGCGCAACTTGCACTTTCAGGAAGTCACTGCTGCGCACCCAGCGTCTCGCATCGCATAGCTCGGAGGCCAAACTGCGAAAGTGTGCGCGCACGTATCCGTCTCCATCGACATCCAAACCTGTGCCGAGTAGACCTCCGTATCAAGATGCGCAACTCGTCGAACGACAAGAACGAAGGAGGGGGAAGGGAGATTCAGATCAAATGTTTCTGGTAACGGTCGTTACCCAATGGGGGGGAAGGGGGGCGAGTAACGGTAACCCTCCGGCGGGATGGGGCTCGTCGGGGCGGAGATGCAAGCAACAGCATGTGGGGTGTCCAGCCCCACACACACACACACACACACACACACACACACGAATGTACGATCGTTACCGTTCCCCAGGGGGGGGAGGGAAGGGTTTGGCCCCGGCAACGGCCGTTGCGCGCCAGATGAGAACAAAAATGATCTCGGGGGGAGGGAGGAGGGGCAGAGGGAGGAGGGAGGAGAGGGGAGGGGAGGAGTTGGAGGAGTATCCAGCGAAGCCCGAGGTCCGTCGATTACCTCCCGTGCCGCCGGACGCGCAGCGAGGCGCACCGAGCGGCGGGATGGCGCTATTGATCGCACCGGCGGTGAGAAGAGAGCGACGAAAGCCGTGCGTGTCCACTGCTCCTGGCCAGGCCAAGCGGACACCTCACCGATCCTCGCCAGGGGGAACGTCAACTGAGCACCTCACCGATCCTGGCCAGGGGCAGTGGACACCCAGGAAATCTATGGTTTAAGGAACCTGGGCCAGCTTCCCAGACGTGTCTTGAGACAAGCCTGGGCCAACTGTTTCTGCTGACGCTGGAGGAGGCGAGCCTGCTCAGGAAACTTGGCCAGCGTTCCGGCAAGTTGGTCAAGAAACGCTGGTCCAGCTTTTCGGGAGGAAGTTTCTTAATCAGATGCTCAACTGTAGTCCTCGTCGCCGGGACGAAAGAGCAAACTGGTCTTAAAGACATCATACTCCATGCCCCAAGCCGCGCGATGATGGAGCTGCTCACGCCCTTTTGTGAATACAAGAATCGGACTGAAGAGCCCACTGAAGAACATCCACCTCCTCGTCCAGCAACGAGCTACCATGACGTTGGACACGCGGGAGGTGAGGAAAAAATTGCTCTCGAGAACATCCTCATGGTCGTCCCGCTGCACGTGTTGATGTTACTGCTCGCCGTCGCGGTGAGTAAGACATCGGGTCTCAAGTGCATCCTCTGCCTCGTCCAGTACAGCACTATGAGGCTGCTGATCACGCTGGCGGTGAGCCTAAATCGGTATCCAGAGCGTCGTCTCGATGCATGAGTTTACACAGGTGGCCGATGTACGATGTAGTGTTTGATCACGCTGGCGCTGAAGAATAAACCCAGTTCCACAAGCATCGTCATCCACGCCACGTCGCAAGCGATGATGTGGTTGTTCATGATATTGGCCAAGAGCACGTGTTTCACGAGCATCCCCCTCAACACTCCGAACCGAGCGATTACGATTATGATGATGATGATGATGATGATGATGATGCTGATGATGATGATGATGATGATGATGATGCTGATGCTGATGCTGATGATGATGCTGATGCTGATGCTGATGGTGGTGATGTAGATCAGGCTGACGGTGAGGAAGAAAACATGTCTAAAGAGCATCGTCCCCGAGTTCTGCTGCACACTCTGATGTTGCCGATCACCATTGCGGCGAGGAAAAAAGCGGGCATGAGGAAGCGCATCAGCAGCAGGCGCAGGCGCATCACCAGCGGGAGGACCATGAGACATGGGCACCGCTGCCGCCGCTTCTAGCGGGGCGGCCGGGAATCTGGCGGCGCCGACGGCGAGCGGCAGGGCGGGCTTCGAAGACACTCGATGTTGCAAAGTGCGCGCCGCCACCTGCTCCAGAGCTTCGCTAGCAGGAAGGAGGGAGGACGGGGAGGAGGGAGGAGAAAGGGTGAGGATATAGGAGGAGGAGGAGAAGGAGGAGAGACAAGGGAAGAGGGTGAAAAAGAGGAGAGAGGGAGGGGGAGAGGGAGGAGAAGGAATGATAAGGAAGGAGGGCGGACGGGGAGGAGGGGGAGGTGGAGGGGGAGTGGGAAGTGGATGATCCTGGATGGGGAGGGGGAGCTGGAGGACGCGGCGGAGAAGCAGCCGCAGAAGGAAAATGGGGGAGAAGGAAAAGGACCAGTGAAAACCCAAGACGCACCAAAGATGTTGCAGGCAACCCTCCCTCGGAATTCCCTCTTCACGGGCCCCATACAAGAAAATATCGTCATGTCGGAAAGTGCTCCATTGGAAGATTACTGCCTGAGAACCCTCGATCGTGCCAAAACACCGTTCCCGGGAGTTCAGCGCCCAGAATACGTGTTACGGTTGCGTCCTGATAATCCTAAGTCGCGCCAATTGACCATTCCTGGGACTTCAACACCGCGAATCAAGATGGCTGTTGGGCCCTCCCAAACCCCATCGTGCCAGAACACCGTTCCGTGGATATCTACCAGACTACTAAATTAGGGGGCCACATGCGAACCCTACCCCTACCCCCCACGATTTTTGAGGGGGAGGGTGGGGTTCACTTTGCTCGGGAGCTCCCGAACGAAGTGAACCCCACCCTCCCCCTCAGAAATCGTGGGGGGTAGGAGTAGGGTTCACATGTGGCCCCCTATAAATTTATAACTGCTACAGACGCTTTCAAAGAAGGTGCGCGCCGCTAAACAGAGGACCGCATTTGAAAGGAAATCATACTCCATCCTTGAAAATGCTGCGACCTTGCATAAAACGGGCGTGCGCCGCGCTAAGTGGAGAGCTACATGCTGGAAACGGGCCACCTTCCATCCTTGAAAGTGCTGCAAACTTGTAAAACGAACATGCACGGCGTTCAGGCGAGGAGCGCAATTTTGAAAACGGGCCGCCATCAGTCCTTGAAACTGCTGCAAGCTGTTAAAACAAATATGCGCGGCGCCAAGGCGAGTGCCACGTTTTGAAAACTACCCGCCCTCCATCCTTGAATAGATTAGGAATCCCTAGCGTCAGGAACACAAATGGTGCGGAAATCTCAGGCGCAACGCCCGGCCCGCCATAGCGACACGTCTAGGGGCACGCCAGGGATGAGCTACTTGGAGAAGGAGGAGGAGGAGGAGGAGAGGGCTGGAGAGCATGGATGGAGGACGAGTATGATGATGAGAGGAGGGCGGGCGCGCGAGGGGCAGCTGGCGTCCTGATGCAGGACAACGTAGTCCCTCTCGAATATCCTGGCTTCTCTCTCTCTCTCTCTCACTCTCTGCACCAGCCAACCCGATCAAACCAAATGTTTCTTCCTGGTTACCCCATCCTGCCCCTCCTGTTCCTCCTCCTCCCCCTCACCTCTCGCCTTGTTCCCTCCTCCTCCTCCTCCTCCTTCGACTCCTCCCCTCCTCCTCCCTCTCCTCCCCATCCTCCTCGTTCTTTCCGCCCTGCTCCTTAGGCTTAAACTCCACTTCAAAAGTGCTCCACCACCGAAGACAGGCCCGGCGCGACCCCGTCTGGCGGCACTGCCTACCGAGGGTGCGCATGAGCAACGCAGTGCAACGCAGTGAGGCGCAACGCAATGAGCTGCGCCACGCAGCACATGCGCCACGAAAGTGTGCATATATATATATGTATATATATACATATACATATATACGTATATATGTATATACATTGTACACACATCTACACACACATATATATATATATATATACGTAAAATAAATAAACAAATAAACAAACAAGTAAGTGGATAAAAAAATGTACGCGCACATACGCACACAAACACCCGCCGACGAGTGCTGCCTGTGCCTTCAAAGGAGGGTGGCGATGTATCAAATCGCTGCTCGGTGTGAATTACACACCGCCACCATTCCCATGAGGTGTCGAAACAATCCACTAGAAGGTGTCTGTGCATATCAGAATGAGAGGGCAGAACAGTCATTCACTGTACCTGAGTGCGTGGCTGAGCTGGGATCCCGCGGTAGGATTGATCTTGTTGATGTTGTGGCGGCTGTTGTTGTTGGTGATGGTGTTGCGGTATGTGTTGTTCGTTGTGTGCTGTTTGTTGTTTGTTGTTCGTTGTCTCGTCTCAGCCGTGACCCGGCACGCGACCCATCGTTATGATCACCCGCATCCTTCCTCATCATCGTAACCATCACCATAATAACAATAATAATCAGCAACATCATCACCAGTATCGTCACCATAATCATCATCAGCATCATCAGCAGAATCATCAGATCATCCTAATCACTCTGCCCAGCATCATCATCATCATCAACCTGCTCATCCGCATCATCCTGATTAACTTCATCATCATCGTCATCACCAGCATCATCAATACCATCACCAGCATCATCATCATCCCCATCCTTAAGCTCACGATCACCCTCGCAGTCATCCCCCTCATCTTCATCATCAGCATCATCAGCATCAGCATCATCATCCCATTCATCCTCATCATCATCCTCATCCGAACCATCATCATCATCAGCATCGCCAGTATCATCATCATGATCAATACTATCATTATCATCATCACCAGCAGTATCAGCATCATCATCATCACCCTCATCATCCTTGTGATCAGTTTCATCACTGTCATCATGATCATCATCATTGCCCTCATCATCCTCATCCTCATCATCCTTATGCTCATTCTCATCATCATCATGATCATCCTCATCATCCTCCTCATCGTTCTCATCCCCGTCATTATCATCACCATCATCATCACCCTCATCAGCAGCATCGTTATCATCATATCAATGTTGATCGTCATCAGCAGACTCATCCTCATCCACGTCCCAACATTCGCATCCTCATCCTGATCGCTCTCCTCATTATCTTCATCCCCATCATCCCCATCATCCTCATCATCCTCATCATCCTCATCATCCTCATCCTCAATATCCTCCTCCGCATCAGCACCATGATCATCAGTATCATCATCAACGCAATCATTAACGCCATCCTCATTATCATCGTGAACATCAGCATCGTCATCATCAACATCTTCGTCATCATCCTCATCCTCCACATCCTCATTATCCGTTTCATCCTCGTCATCAGCTTCATCACTATCAGCAGCACCATCTTCATCGTCACAATCCTCATCATCATCCACGTCCACAACAACCTGATCCTCTTCATCATGATCATCATCAGCATCACCGCCATCATCACCAACACCAGTCATCAGCATCACCATCAGCATCCTCATCATCATCATCAGCATCGTCACCAGAATCGTCATCATCACCATCATCATCATCATCATCATCATCATCATCATCACCAGTAGCATCGTCATCCTCATCATCATCCTCATCCTCATCCGCATCTTCATCATCCTCCTCGTCCTCCTCCCAATCATCATCAACATAATCATCAGCATCATCATCAGCTTCCCCTTTATCATCATCATCATCATCATCAGCAGCAGCAGCAGCACCATCAGCAACACCACCACCATCATGAGCATTGTCGTCAGTATCATCATCCTCATCCGCATCCGCATCATCCTCCTCATCCTCATCCACACCATCCTCCTCCCGATCCGCATCATTCCCATTATCCGCATCATCCTCATCATCAGCATCATCATCAACATCGTCCTCATCATCATCATCATCATCATCATCATCAACAACATCGACAGCAGCTTCGACATCGTCGTCATCAGCCTCATCGTCCTCATCTTCATCATCATCACCATCATCCTGATCATCATCATCACTACCCGCTTCACCCTCATCATCATCATCATCATCACCATCAGCATCACCATCAACCTCATCATCATCATCATCATCAACAACAGCAGCACCATCTTCATCAGCATCCTCATCATCATCATCATCATCATCATCATCATCACCATCCTCGTCATCATGCTCATCATTCTCCTCATCCTCAATCCTGAGCATCATCATCAGCAGCATCGCCATCTGTATCAGCACCAGTATCATCAGCATCATCATCCTCCTCCCCGTCCTCATCATCCTCCTCATCATCCTCCTAATCCCCATCATCCACATCGTCCTCATCATCCTCATCATCAGCAACGCCATCATCATCAACCTCATCATCATCATCATCAGCATCATCAGCATCGTCATCATCATCGTAATCCTCGTCGTCCTCCTCATCCTCCACACCCTCATCATCCTCTTTATCCTCGTCATCAATGATCATCATCATCATCATCAGCATCATCATCATCATCGCCATCAGCAGCAACCTGATCATCAGACCATCCTCGTCATCATCACAATCATCCTCATCATCATCCACATCCTCATCATCCTGATCAGATTCATCATGATCATTGTCATCACCATCAGTTTCATTATCATCCTCATCATCATCAGCCTCGTCCTCATACCCGTCCTTCTCATCATCATCTTCATCCTCATCCTTATCAGCAGCACCATCATCATCCTCACCATCCTCATCATCATCCTCATCATCATCATTATCCTGATCAACATCATCGTCATCAGCATTGCCATCAGCACCGCCATCAGCATCACCATCAGCATCAGCAGCAGCAGCATCATCATTAGCAGCATCATCCTCATCATCACCACCCTCGTCCTCATCCCCATCCTTATCATCATCATATTCATCCTCATCATCATCAGCAACATCATCATCCTCACCATCCTCATCATCATCCTCATCATTATCATCATCATGATCAACATCATCGTCATCAGCATCGCCATCAGCACCGCCATCAGAATCAGCATCAGCATCAACATCATCATCTTCATCCTCATCTGCATCATCATCCCCATCATCCTCATCATCATCGAGGGTGTGCCGGGCCGCCTGCCAGACTCCCCGCACGTCACCAGCGAGCACTGTCGCCGGCCGTTGTCGATCTCGCATTTGATGATCGACTGCCGCGGGGGGCGGAGCCGTGCGGGCCAGGGCGACGACGTCGTCGACGGCGTCGTATTGGCTTCTCTCCTCCCCTGCGCTTCCAAGGGGTCCTCGTCGTCACAGCTGGACGCGGCTCGGTTGGAAAGCTGGTCAGAGTGGGACCCCGGGAGGGGCCCCAGGGACCAGTCTTGAGCGGGCTCTGGACGGGGGGCGGTACCGTGTGAGGGGTACCACCGTCGGGGGGCTCCTCCACCTCACCCTCGAGGGTCGGGGTGTCTTGACGTGCTTTGCTCAACTTGAGGCCTCCAGGGACCTCTGGGGCGCCTCGCCCTCCCCCTCGAGGGTCCTGGGGCCCCGAAGCGGGGCAGATGGAGGCTTCCCAGATGGGGTCCGAGTGGACGGGGTCGGAAGATCGCGCCGCATCGCAAACACATTGGCGTTGAATCGCCGATGCATCGGCGACGTCGGCGGTGAATCGGCGACGCCAGCGTGGAGAAAATCGGGCTCACTATCTAGCCGCATCACCGATGCATCGGCGATGCGGCGCCATCCTCCGACCACAACCACTCGGACCCCACGCGGGAGGCCTAGAGCAGACGAGCCCGCCGTGGGCTTCAGGGAACGACATCTGGAGGCTCCTGGGGAGGAGGATCTGCTGACGGCTCCTGCTGTAGCTGCCAGAGCAGCGCCTGGCACGACTACAGACGGCTCCGGCTGTAGCTGCTGGAGCAGCGCCTGGAACGACTACAGCTCCAGGCCTGCGAGCCGCGGCCCCTGACCCGGGCTGAAAGGGGAAGACGTGCCCGCTCCCGGCCGCTTTCGCGAAGCCAGGGCGGTGGAAGCACGCAGGACCACGACGCCCGGCAGAGGGGGGAAGGCAGACGGGGGGCGGAGGAGGGGCGAGGGGAGGGGGAAGCGGCGTGTGCACGCCGAGGGGCCTGGCCTCCACCCAGCCGCTCTGGACTCTGGACGGACGGTGCGGCACCGCGGTACGGAGGAGGAGGAAGAAGCGGAGGAAGAAGAGGAGGAAGAAGAAGAAGAAGAGCAGGGAGCAGGAGAAGGAGAAGAAGAATAACAAGGCAGGAGCAGGGAGCAGGAAGGAGGAAGGGGGAGGAGGAGAAAAAAGAAGAAGAAGAAGAAGAAGAAGAATATGCAGAAGAAGAAAGGAGCAGGAAGCAGGAGAAGGAGAAGAAGAAGAAGAAGAAGAAGGAAGGAGCAGGGAGCAGGAAGGAGGAGGAAGAGGAAGACGAAGAAGAAAGGGGCAGGGAGTAAGCAAACGGACAGAGAGGGGGAGCAGCAGCAGGAGTTGGCGGAAGATGATACTCAAAGGGAGGAGGAGGAGGAGGAGGAGGAGGAGGAGGACAAGGAGGAGAAGAAGGACGACGACGACGACGACAGCGAAAAGGACGATGGACAGGGAGGAGGTAGGATCAGAAGGACATGAGGACCAATGAACGCAAGGAAGGAAGAAACGAAGGGAGAGGGGGAGGAGGAGGAGGAGGAGGAGGAGGAGGAGGAGGAGGAGGAGGAGGAGGAGGAGGAGGAGGAGGAGGGGGACAAGGCAGAGGAGGAGAAGGAGGACAAGGAGGAGGAAGAGGAGCAACAGGAGCAGCAGGAGGAGCACCACGTGGAAAGGCAGGAGGAGGCACCATATCAACGGACTTCTCAGCGCGCGCCTCCATCTGCCTCAAGCTTCACCCTTTCTCCTCCCGTTACTCTTAAGAAATCTGCAGGGTGGGAACACCCGCTGTGTCAAACTCTTCCCGCTTCCTCCTCCTCCTCCTCCTCCTCCTCCTCCTCCTCCTCATCATCATCATCATCATCATCATCATCATCATCATCATCATCATAGGCAGCAGCATCAGCATCAGCATCAGAATCACCATCATCAGTACCAGTAGTATCATCATCGTCATCGTCATCGTCATCAGCAACATCATCAGCAGCATCAGCATCATCATCAGCATCAGCATCATCATCAGTATCATCATCATTATGGTCAACATCATCATAATCATCACCACCATCATCATCAGCATCACCATCGCCATCACCATCACCATCACAATCACCATTATCATCACCATCATGATCCTCATCATCATCATCAACAACCTCCTCATCCGGAACCTCATCCTGGACCTCATCCGCATCCTCTTCCCCAATATCCTCATCATCCCCATCATCATCAACAGCATCAGCATCAGCATCATCATCGATACCATCATCATCATCATCATCATCATCATCATCATCATCATCATCATCATCATCGTCATCGTCATCGTTATCATCATCATCAGCCTCATCATCCTCCTCATCCTTCTCGTCATCCTCATCCTCATCCTCATCATACTCATCATCATCCTCATCATCAGAATCATCACCGTGGTCATCATCATCAGCAGAAGCATCATCATCATCACCGGCCATCATGAATCATCAGCCGTCAGCATCACCATCATCACCATCATCATCATCCTCAACAGCATCGTCAGCATGGTCGTCACCAGAATCACCACATTGTCCATGATCATCATCATTATCATCGCCTGCATCAGCATCTGCAGCATCGGCATCATCATCGTCATCATCAGCAGCATCATCATCATCATCCGCATCATCATCATATCATCACCACCATCATCATCAGCATCAGCATCGTCAGTAGCATCATCATCAGCAACAATATCATCATCATCATAATCATCCGCTGCATAAACATCGCCACCAGTAGGAGCATCACCGCCATCATCATCATCAGCACCAGCATCATAAGCAAAATCATCATCATCATCATCATCATCATCATCATCATCATCATCATCATCATCATCATCATCATCATCGATATCATCAGCATCACCAGTATCGATATCATCAGCAGCATCGCCGTCGTCGTCGTCATCGTCGTCATCATCATCACCTCATCCTCACCAGCAGTATCATCAGACTGAAGATCAGCAGCATCATCATCGTTATCAGCATCAGCATCAGGATCAGTGTGATCATAATCCGTTTAATCCTCATCCCCGTCATCCCCATCATCATCACCAACAACAGCAAACCCAAATATAAAACCAACAACAATGTTGAGACTGTTCGCTCTAATTTGCTCGCGTGCCATTCAACACGTACATCCCGAACCCACGATTCCCGCAGTCTTCGTCTTCGACCGTACCCCCTTGGGGGTATGTCTTTCTTAACTGCAGCGTGTATTCCATGAAGCCCCTGAGACAGGGGAAGAGAGGACGGATGGACGGGACGAGGGGGAGGGAGGAGGATGGAGCACGAGCGAGACTAGGAGGAGGGGAGCTAGGAGCAGAAAACACGTGGCAGAACCAGACGGGCAGATCGGGCGGGTAGACCCTACCAGGCGGGTCGGGAAGGAGGGCCCAGGCGGCCAGGTCGAGCAGGCGAGTTGCTGAAGCGTGCGTCCTGCATGAATCGCGAGGAAGTCTCGAGCGACAGCTCGATTCCTAGATAAATCGTGAGGAAATCCACTGCGAGAGCGTGACTCCTGAATGTCGAGGGCGCGGCGTCTGAATACATAGTGTGAAGTCCCACGCGAGGGCGCGACTCCTGAATAAATTGTGAGAACGTCCCGCGCGAGAGCGAGATTTGGGAATGGTTGGGAAGCTTGCCGCTCGGAGACCAACAACGTAGTTTGAGGAGGAAGATTTTCCCTGACAAAAAACCAGGTGCGAGCCCCGGAAAGGACACTTCGATTGGAAAAACACATATGTTACCGGAGGGGGGAGATCATCAACAAGTATTCTTCAGTAGTGAGAGTTCAACAGCATGAACAGGAGCATCAGCATCAGCATCAGCATCAGAATCAGCGTCAGCATCAGCATCAGCTTCAGCATAGGCGTCGTCATCATCATCACAATTATCATCATCATCATCATCATCATCATCATCATCATCATCATCATCATCATCATCGTCACAATCGTCATCATCATCATCGTCATCATCATCACCTGCATCAGCATCATCGTCATGAACATCAGCATCATCCTCATCCTCATCATCATCACCACCACCACCATCATCATCGTCATCATCATCATCATCATCATTACCATCATCATCATCATCATCATCATCATCAGCATCATCATCATAATCATCGACGAGGCCGGGGCCGAAGGCGGCTCCAAGCAGCAGCGGCTCGTGCAAGTCGTCGCGGGCGAGGGGCCTATCACGACGGACAACCACCAGTTGGGCGAGTCGAGCTCGGGGGGCTTCTCCTGCGCTGCGGTGCGGCCGCGGGTGGCGGCCTCCCTCGACGGCAACTCCAAGGGCAACTGCGGCAAGCATGCGAGCAGCTCGGGACCGGCGTGAAGACGGCCGTGAGGCGCCTCGACTGGACCTCGGTGGCGAAGGGCTCCGAGCGGAAGGTCGAGCGGCACGGCCGCCGTGCTTCGCCAGAGGCAACGATCGCCGGTGCGGCAGCCCGTGCCGGAGCGAAGCCGCACCTCGGGCGCGTGCGCGCGCCAGCAGCGCAGACTGGCGCGTCGTCTACCCTCGGGGGCGGTCCGCCCGAGGGTGGCGCTTCGACCTCGCGCAGAGGGTGCGGCCGGCAGGGCCTGCGATGCTGCCGCCCCTGGCCTCAGGCCCCCCCTGGTGGACACGGGGACTCGAGGACAGGCCAGAGGAACCGAAGGCCGCGCCGGGAACGGGGTTGACGATGCGGAGGGCATCAAGTTGCAGGCGACTGAGGGCCAGGGCTGCGTGCTCAAGTGCGATCTGGCCCTGGACTTTGAGGAGGGCGGGAGCCCCTTCGCGGACGCGGAGCACTAGATGGAGGGCGCGGCTTTGGACGAGGCCTCCCACGGCTCCCAGCGGCAGGGCGCCCTCGACGCAGTGACGAGCGCTGGCCAGGAGCTCGAGGACGTCACGGATAGCGGGAAGCACGACGGGCATCACCAGCACGACGAGGGCGCAGGCCAGTCCCCTGGCGGTGACGGCGCAGAGGCGGAGGCGCGCGAGTGGCTCCTGACTATGCTGCGCAAGGCGAGGGAGGAGCCGTCCGCAATCGCGGCCGAGGCGGGCGGGCAGGCGCGCCACGGAGCTCGCGCGGGCCGACGCCCGCGAGCTGGAGGCGCGGCTCCTCCGCGAGCACGACGTGGACGAGACGATGGGCTCCCAGCTCGAGGAGCTGCGGGCCCAGGTGGCGCGGTGCGCCAAGGAGATCGCCTGCCTGCGTGGCGCCAGGGCCGCCAGCCGCGCCGAGCGCCTCCCAGCGCTGCTGGCCAGCCAAGCTCAGGGCCAAGCGCTGGTACGAGGACGGCCCTGAGAGGCAGGCGGCTGGCGTGGCGCATGAGTGCGACTGCGCCCGAGGGCCGCGACTCGCGGCGGGAGCGGAGGTTGATCCCCAGAGCTGCCTCTGCTGATGATCGCTCGTAGCGGCAGCTCGGCGCATCGAGGGGGCGCTGAGGTTCGCTCGCGGCCCGCGCTCGGTGCGCCCCATTGCACGCACCTGGCTGTTGGGCGCGTGCGCAATCGTGACTCAGTGCTGTGGCTGCTGTGGATTCCAACAGCATGGCAGGAGAGCGATGCACGCGCATAGCTGTGGGCGCGTGAGTTATGGCCCGCCATTTTTGGTGTCGCTGGGCTTCCGCGTGGAGATCCGAACCCCTCCATTCCCTCGGCCGACGCTTGAGCGACGCCGCTTCTGCAGTTTGTCGCCGATGAGTTGTGGTATCATCACCAGCGTCGTCGTTGTCGTCATCATATTATTAGTCTTCTTCTGCGTCCTCATCATCATCAGCATCATCATCAGCAGCCACATCATCATCCGCATCATCATCAGCAATTGCATCATCATGACACCATCATCATCATCAGCATCATCGTCGTCGTCGCGGCCATCATCATGGCCATCATCACCATCATCACTATCATCACCACCACCATCATCATCATCATCATCATCATCATCACCATCACCACCATCATCGTAGTGATCGTCGTCGCCGCTGTCAACGTTCCTTATCCCGTCCCTCCTCCACATCTTCCTTCTCGGCCTGTCTCCCTCCACCTCGTCCATGCCCTCCTCCTCCTACTCCTCGCCCTCCTCCTCCGCCTCGTCATAATCATCGTGATCATCATCACCACACTCATCATCATAATCATCATCATCAACACCATTACCATCATCACAGCCATTACCGTCGGCGTCATCGGCAGCAGCAACAACAACCGTACCAAAGATCCTCCACATCACCCTCATCGACATGACCGTCATCGACAGCCTCTTTCCTCATCCGCATCATCTCTCTCTCCCTCGCGATTCACTCCTCCCCGTTTCTTCTCCCACATCAGTATTCCTGCATGGCATTCCTGTCACTGTGTCCTTCCCATCCCTCCACGATCCTTTTCTCCTGCTTCCTCATCCACCATCATCATTCAATGAACACCACCATCACCATCATCAACAGCACGTTCCCATCATCATCACCACAACTGTCATAATCAGCAGCATCAGCATCATAATCATCATCATCATCAATATCAGCATCATCATCATCATCATCATCATCATCATCATCATCATCATCATTATCATCAGCATCAGCACCATCATCAGCATCATCATCATCGCCCTCAGCATCATCATCATCGTCATCAGCATCGTCATCATCATCAGCATCGGCATCACCATCATCATCAGCATCATCATCACCATCAGCATCATCATTATCATCAACATCATCATCGTCATCAGCATCATCCATCGTCATCATGAGCATCATCCGCATCAGCATCAGCATCATCATCATCATCTTCGTCGTCATCATTAGGATTATCATAATCATGATCAGCAGCGATATCATCGTCAGCACCATCCACATCGTCGCGATCATCAGCATCATCAGCATCATCATCATCGTCAGCATCATCACCATTGTCGTCGTCAATGCCGTCGTTTGCATCGTCAACATCGTCATCATCGTAGCCACAACCACCATCACCATTGTCGCCATGGTTGTTCACATATTCAACCGCGCAATGATTGCAAAAACTCTCCTTAGCACGTTCGGCACGAGCGTAAACAGAAATGTGGCCGTAAATACAAGACCATGCGCACCAGCATTGCCATCATCGCCATGAAGTCATAATCACTATAATCATCACCGTAAGCATTATAAGATCCCTGTATGCTCATCATCCTCCTCACTCGTCCTCCTCATCCACATCCTCGCCCTCACCAGCACCATCATCATCATCGGCATCATCATCATCAGCATCATCATCATCAGCAGCATCATCATCATCATCACCATCACCATCACCATCACCATCACCATCACCATCACCATCACCATCATCATCATCATCATCATCATCATCAGCATCATCATCATCATCATCATCATCATCATCATCATCATCATCATCATCATCATCATCATCATCAATCATCATCATCCTAATCATCATCATCGTCAGCATCATCAGCATCATCATGAACAGCATCATCATCGTCATCATCATATCCTCATCCTCATCCTCATCCTCATCCTCATCATCAGCATCAGCAGCAGCATCATCATGATTATTACCACTACTATCAGCAGCAGCAGCATCATCACCCTCCCTCCCCCCCCTCCCCCGTCCCCCCCCCTCCCCCTCCAAACCAAAAAAACAACTGCAAACCAACAAACAAAAGCAGGCGCGACGCGCGATCGCAGGGCGCACCGTCTTGCCGTCCGCGTTCCGCCGCACGACGTTGAAGGCCGTGGGCGAGCGCACGTCCAGCCGCACCACCTCGGTGCCAGGGGGGCTCCTCACGAGGGCGACGAGCTCGTCCCACAGCCTGGCGCGCGCTGGGCGCGGAGGAGGGCAGGGACTCGTCCCCCTGTGTGGAGGAGGAGGAGGAGGAGGAGGAGGAGGAGGAGGAGGAGAGAGGAGGAGGAGGAGGAGGAGGAGGTGCATGTCTGTCCCCTGGCACCCTCGCGTCACGAAAACAGGCGACGCAGGAGGTTTCCGACAGCGTTCGGCCCTTGGCGGCCCTTACCTGGCCCCCGGACCGTCCACAGAAAAGGCTCGGCATGTAAAGCTGGTCCCTGGGAAGAGGTCCAGACCTCTGGGAAGCCGCATTGTGAAAACGCCACGACGTGGGATGTCTGCGCCCGCCAGGAGGTCGCAGGAGCTCCTCCTTCCCCCCCCCCCTCCTCTTCCTCCTCCTCCTCCTCCTCCTCTCCCCATCCTCCTCCTCCTCCTCCTCCTCCACCCTCCTCCTCCTCCTCCTCCTCCTCCTCCTCCTCCTCCTCCTCTTCCTCCTCCTGCTCCTCCTCCTCCTCCTCCTCCTCCTCCTCCTCCTCCTCCTCCTGCCTCCTCCGGAACTCCCCCCCATCCTCACCACTGCATGTCTGTCCGCCAGCCCGCGCGGACAGACATGCTGTCGAAACATGGCCGCACGAATATCGGCCAAGAACATAAGCTCCTTCGCCAAGGGCCCCGAAGGACCATGGAGATGCCCCCGAAGCGAAGGGCATTCCAAGGCGGACAGTCCAGGAACGAAGAGCACGAGGGCAACCCTGCGAAGCTGGGGTTGGTCTCAGCCCCCGCGCTAGCTGCCCGGCGGCGAGCGAGGGGGGGAAGTGAGGGGGAGAAGGCCTTCTCAGAAGGCGGCGGGACCTCGCAGAAGCCCTTGCGCCTTCTGAGAAATCTTTTGCATTTTCGGGGTTGAAAAAATGCTCACAAAGCTGGGGGAACTTCCGAGCATTCTGAGAAGGCCCCTTCTCAGTTCCCCCCCCGGGCACGCCGCCGATTGGAGACGCGGATCCAGCCAGAACATGCAATAGGAAAGCGTTGAAGTAGGAAGTAGGCGTTGGAACTAGATTGGGCTTCCGCCCACCCCCTGAGGAGGAGGGAAGAAAGGAAACCGCTCGACTCTTGAAATAGAAAGGCGGCTGAAGTAGGTTGGGATCCGGGCATCCACAAATACCTACTTTCAACGACCGACGTGTATACACAGCCACTGTGCTACCACAGCGAACGCTGGACCAGGAACCAAGGGGCTTCTCTGGCCGCGGCGAGCCCCGGCCACGAGTAGCTTCCCCGACCTAGACCTTAGACACGGCCAGACGAACCAGAGCCCGTCCTGAGCCCAAAGCGGTACTTGCACAAACGTCTTGACTGCGGGGGTCGCAGAGCCTACTGGAGAGTGAGCCAACGAGCGCCACTGCGGTTGAGATCCCCGCCACTGCGGTGGATATTTCTGCGCCATTGCGGTTGAAATGCCAACCGAGACTGCGTAAAAACCTATGTGCCAGGGCTCAAAAGCCTATGTGTCAAGGCTCCGTCCACCTCGTCGTAGAAAAAACCTTTGTGCGTTCAAAAAAAGGGAGGGGGGCCCCCCCTTTTAACCCTACATTCCTGAATTTCTTGGTTCGGGCTTCTGGATTAGGAGCACGAGGAGCAGCAGCTGGCCCGGGCCTCGTTGCGCCGTGAGAGAGCCACGGCGGCATGACTCTGGTCAACGTGTTCGGCCTCTGGGGCCCGCGGAGGGCCCCGGGGCCTTCGAAGCGCGGCTCGGGGTGCAAACCTCAGCCAGGGGAAGGGCTCGCAGCAGCACAGAGCGCGTTCTGCGGGGAGGGGGGGGGGCCACAGCGACCGCAGCAAGACCCAAACTGAAGAAGACGGGCCTCCACGGACAACGGCCAGGTGGCCCCACGGACAACAGCCAGCGGGGCCCATCGACCACGCCAGGAGGGGCCCACCGACAACGCCCGGGGGGCGTCCAAGCTGACAACGGCCCGAACCCCGTGACCACGGCCAGAGGGCCGGCTGCGTGCGGCCCGGGGCCGCACCGGACAACGCCAGAGGGTGGGGGCGCTGACGTCGGCCAGGGGGGCTCCCCGGCAACGCAAGGGAGCGGGCCCGCGTGAGTCGGCTGTCGGTCGGCCGACGGGCAGCCGACGGTCGGACTGCCAATCGGGTGTCTTTCGGCTGTCGGTCGGGTGCCGGTCGGGCGTCAGCGGGGTGTCAGTCGGGTGTCAGCGGCATTCGGTTGTTAGTCGGGCGCCCAGCCAGGGGCGTGGACCACAGGAGTCACAACACGTCGCGGGGCGCAAGAATTGCGACCATATGTAGAGCGGCTCACGTGCTTGAGCGTATGGTCCGTACCCCAGGGCGGGCCCCCAAGACAGGCTCCCCGCGGACGCTCAACTGATCCCCGCTGACATTCCATTAACAATTGATTGACACTCCACTGACACCTCCGCTGGCACTCGAGCAACAGCGGATTGACACTCCACTGGCACCCAATTGGCACCCCGCTGACTGATGGCGAAGATGATCGCGATGAGAAGGCCATCAAAGGTTCGAAAGAGGAGATAGGCCCGAGGATGCAGGCAGAACCGTTGTCAGTTACCCCCTAAGACTCAGTGACCTCCCTGACCGCCCCCCCTGGCAATTCTCAGTGAACCCCCTGGGGCGGTGTCGACGCCCACCCCGCAGCCCTGCCAGTCGGAGCGGGTCAAGCTCCCACGCCCAAGGGAACGGTCGAGATCCCTGGGGGGCACGCCCGACGAAAAAACGCGACGTCGGAGGAGAGGGGAGGGAAGAGCCGCAGCAGGGGGGGGCAGCCAGGCGCTCCGCCATCTTCTCTGGCCTGAGCAGGGCCTCAGATCTGGCCGCAGCGCGCCCAGACTGGTGGAACAAGCAGGTGCCGATGCCGCTGCTCCACAGACCTCTCCAAGGGTGCACCCTGACCAGGATTCCTAAGGAGAGCCCGGCCGTGACAAACGGCGGCTCTCCGGGACGAGCAGCGGTGGAGGCACGCCGTGGACGAGGAGGCATCGGAGCCGCGAGGCGCGAACAGCGTCGCGCCGTCGAGGGCTCCTCCCCCGACGGACGTGGGGAGCTGCAGGCGAGGAGGGGGGGGCCGAGGCGCCTCTCGAAGCCGCCCAGCTTCCCGAGCCGGTCCGACACCACGCTCTTGAGCCCGGCCGTGCTCGGCGACCTGGAGTCGCGGTGGGCCCTCGGGGTGCTGCTGGCCTCGGTCTGGGAGGGGAGGGCGCGGGGGGGGGGGGGGGCGGGCCTCCCGCGACGGGCGCCCCGACAAGCAGCACGCAGTGGTCCACGAGGCGGCCCCATCGCGCTGCCCCACGGGGAGCGCCGAGTGAAGAGCCAAGGGGGCTTTTCTGGTCGGGGCGGGCATCGGCGACGAGCGGGTTCACCGACCCAGATTTCAGGAGAGGCGAGAGAATCAGTTTGGAGTCCCGAGACGGTGCGGTGACAGACCGTGCGGTGACCTCGAAATCCGGCAAGACCTCGCCGCACGGTCCGTCACCGCACGGTTTTGCGACCCTGGAGGCCCCCATCGCCCGAGACATCCTCGGAGAACGACCCGAGTCCCAAAACCGTGCGGTGACCTGACCCCGAATCCCCGCCGACTCACCGCACGGTGTGGTCACCGCCCCGTTTGGGGACCCCCGCAATTAGAGCCCCTCCCGATCCCGGAGTGGTCCCTGTTTCGCTGCACCGTGGATGCCAACACGAGTGCTCGAGGCACTCGGCAGAAGGGACGGGGCTGGGTGCCAGGCAGGGCAGGGGCACAGGCAGGGCAGGCACGGGTCCAAAGCTCTCTCTCTCTCTCTCTCAGCCTCTCTGTCTCTCTCTCTCTGTCTCTCAGTCTCTCTCTCTCTCTCTCTTTCTCTTTGTCTGAGTGTGTGTACATGCGTGCAGACACAAGCACCAACACACACACACACACACACACACACACACACACGCGTGGCGTCGCGGCCACGCGCGCAGCAGCGCGGCGGAGAAAGTCGGGAGAAGAGACGCGCGCTGCCGGCCCAGATCAGCTGGCGTGGGCACTGGGATCCACCCAGGTCACTCGCGGGGGTCCGCGAGGGGTAGGGCGAGAAACTGGGGGTGGCGCGGGGGGGGGGCAAAATGAAAAACGACAGGCGCAAACGTACGCGTATACATGCGTAAGTGCACGTGTTCACACCGTGCCCGTCCGGATCGACGGAACCGCCTACACGACCGCACCGAGCGTGCCGAGCCCCCGCCCGAGAGGGCGGGGAGCCGCCGACCGGCGCGCGGACGCCCAGCGCGCGCCGTGGGATCCGACTGGCTCATGCCTCTGCCCTCCGAGTCCTGGTTTTTGCACGCGGCTCCAGGAAGCGTGGGCTAGTTGGTCCAGCTTGTCCAAGTCAAACTCGTGATCCCTTGGGTGCGTGGAGAGGGGGGGGTTGGGGCCCCCGGGTGACGGTAACGCTTGGGCGGGGTGGGGCACGTCGGGGTGGGGGTGCGCTGCGATCGCGGCTCAGGGGGGGGGGGAAGAATCCGGCGGTACATCGCCGACAGATCGGCGATAGGCCCCCGACAGCGAATCCGAGTACGCTCACTGGCGGGGGTGAGCTATCAGGACCCCATCGGCGATCAAAGGGCGAATGGGGACTGATGCACCCGCCCCTGGGCCTGTCTCCCCGCTGACGTTGCCCCTAAAGGCTGCCGTTTTAGACGCGCGGTCTTCATGCACGGTCCACGGCGCTGAGCTGGGCCACGCAAGAGTACTGAAGCGTCAGAGCAGAAGTCTCCCAGCCGACCACCGCCAGCCTTCGGCGGCGCGCCGCGAGGGGAAGCGAGAGGGCGAGACTCCTCAATGGCGGCAGGCCTTCTCAGGGGCACCCTGGCCCTCTCAGAGTGCGAAAAATGTCCTCGGGGACGGCTCGGCAAGCTCCTCGGAGGGCCAGAGGCCTTCTGAGCCTCCTGCGAAGGCCCGCCTCGTCTGAGCGGCGGTCAGAAGCGGGTCCTTCGCGAAACGGCATCGCAGCCCGACGCCGCAGCTTGCGCGAGCCGCCAGCGCGGCACGCTGCACTGGAGACGAGAGCGCGACCTTGCGCGGGCAGCTTGCGCGCCAGTGCCGGCGCAGGCGGCCCCGCCTTCCTCCGTGGCCCCTCTGCCCTCCGGGGGGCCACGTGCGAAACCCCTACCCCTACCCCCCCACCACTTCTGAGGGGGAGCGTGGGGCTCCCTTCGCTCGAGAGCTCCCCGAACGGCATGAACCCCATCTTCCCCCTCAGAAATCGGGGGGGAGGGGTAGGCTTCGCACCACTTCCGAGGGGGAGCGTGGGGCTCCCTTCGCTCGAGAGCTCCCGAACGGCATGAACCCCATCTTCCCCCTCAGAAATTCGGGTCGGGCGACAGGGGGGGATAGCCAAGGGGGGGGTTGAGAATCAGCTCACGTAGCTGATTTTCCCGGCGCCGGGAGGCGCCCATGTATCGAGGAATGGGCCCCTCGGTGGGGCCGAAACCAGCTGCATGCAGCAGATTTCGTACCCCCCCCTTTCCCAATCCCCCCCTTTTTGGGCGCCCGAGTTATCCGGGGAAACTCGGGTCCGGGGTAACTCGGGTTCGGACTCCCGAAAAAGCGAACCCGAGTTAACCCTGACCCGAGTTACCCCTGATGATTCGGGGCTCTGGACGCCCGAAATATCCGGGGTAACCTTCCCGGCGCCTCCCGGCGCCGGGAGGCGCCCATGCATCGAGGAATGGGCCCCTCGGTGGGGCCGGAGCCAGCTGCATGCAGCAGACCTCGTACCCCCCCCCTTTCCCAATCCCCCCCTTTCGTCCGGGCCGAGAAATCGGGGGGGGGGGAGGAGGAGGAGGGGAGGAGGAGGGAGGAGGAGGAGGAGGGGAGGAGGAGGAGGAGGAGGAGGAGGGGAGGAGGAGGAGGAGGAGGAGGAGGAGGAGGAGGAGGAGGAGGAGGAGGAGGAGGAGGAGGGGTAGGCTTCGCATGTGGCCCCCTCTGCCCTGGCCCTGGGGCGCGCCGCCGAAGCCTGGCCGCGCCGCCCCGCGCCCCTATAGGCGGCCGGCCGCGCCGCCCGGCTTCAGCCGAGAGGCCAGCGCGTCCAGGTAGGACCTCGGCGCGGCGGGCGCGCGCGGAGGGGAGGGGGGCGGCCGCGGCGCTCCCCCGGCAGGGGGAGATGTCGACCCCCCCTCCCAGGATTCGCCGGGCTGTCGAGTGGACCAAACACTGGGGTCCCCACCCTGGGATATGCGATGGGGGGGGGGGGGGCGTCCATCCTCGATAGGGGGTGCGTCCGAATAGCCCCCTTGGGGTGTATCCCAGGGTATGCCCTTCTTTTCTAAGCGGCCAGATTTGTCGTCGAAAGGTTTGGGGGGGGGGGGGGGATCGCCTGCGAGCTCTGGCCAGGCCCTCCTGGGTGTTCCCCGTCCTGCCCCCCAATCCTTTCCTCGTAAACGATACCTCCCTGTCGCACACCGAGACGTGTTGGTGGGGCGGGCCGGGCGTTTCGCCTGATACTTCCTCGCCGCCCGCGATCCTGAAGCTTAAATTCTGCAACAGCTTCACGCTCGTTTTTCAATTGCAACCGTTTCAAACATGGAGAGCGGTTCCTTTTCGAAATGCGGCTCTAGCATTAGCGCCGCGCAGATTCGTCTGAAAAGTGTGCAACAGTTTCAAGGATGGAAGGAGAGCGGTTTTCACAATGTGGCTCTCGCCTTAGCGCCGCGTACAATCGATTTGAAAGTCCCCAACAATTTCAAGGATTCGCATGGTCGTACAGGAATGTTGTTCTGGACCAATTTTGCAAGGAGTGTCAGAGCGCAAGAGTCACGCTGACTCGCGCTGCTGGAGTCCAGGGATGAATGTTCTGGCAAGATTTCAGACCGCCAAGACGCAACAGACACGTTGAGATGCGACACTGAAGTCATAAGAATAGTGTTTTGGCACGATTGAGGATTCACAGACGGTCGTATTCCAATTGGACATCCCCCGCAGTGAAAATAAATTATTGTGGGGCCCTTTGAAGAGGGAACGTGGAGGGAGGACTTACTGCAAAGATGTTGGTGCGTCTTGGGTTCACACTGGCCCTCCTCCACCTTCTCCTCCTCCTCCTCCTGCTCCTCCTCCTCCTCCCCCATCCCCTTCTTTTAAATAGCTCCTCCCTGACGCGCCCCGAGAATTGTCGGTAGGGCGGGCCGGGCGTTGTGCCTGAGACTTCCTCACAACCCATGATCCTGAAGCGCAAATTCTACCACAGCTTCACGGATGGAGGGCGGGCGGTTTTCAATATGTGAACCTCGCTTCTCGCCCTGGCACCGCGCATATTCGCCTATACAAGTTTGCGACAGCTTCACGGCCGGAAAGCGGGTGGAGTTCAATTGCTTGCTCTGGTCTTCCTCCTCCTCCTCCTTCTCCTCCTCTGGCTCCCCCCCTGCCTCCAATTCCTCCTCCCATTCCCCCGACGCCGTGATTTGCCCACCGCGTGGAACCCCAACCCAAAGGTCTCGACCCTTGTCCCTGGGACTGGCATCTTATTCCGAACCGTCTTTTGGTGTTCCTGGGGCCCAGTAGTAATGATGTGGCCCTCGGACCTAAGGTGAGAATGCCTTGAACAATACAAATTCAACCTGGAAGCCCTTCCTATCCCTATCCTTAGGGCCCCATCCCTATCCCTAAGGGCCCTATCCGAAAGAGCCCCATCCTTAAGGGCCCCACCCTTAAGGGCCCCATGCCTATCCTATCCTTAGGGCCCCTATACCATAGAATATGTCCCTACCCTCAGGGCCCCATCCCTGAGGGCCCTACACCTCAGGGCCCTACCTTCGAACCCCCAACAGAAGCCGAACACAGAAAGCTTGGCAACTGCTCTGTGATGACTGGCCATCGCGTCAACGAGATCGTGTGAGATCGCGGCAGTGCCACCCAACGAGACAAGCCGGCCAGCAGCAGGCAAGGCAGAAAGGTCGAGGGAAAGCGTGGGAAAGCCCAAGACCGATAGCGCGTGCGACCTCCGAGGCCCTCCGAAGGCCGTCCGAACGCCCTCCAGAGGTGCCATCCGAAGGTGCCCCCGGAGGCGACAGCAGCTTGTGCTTGCTGGTCGTCAGGTGCGCCCTCCGAGACCCTCCGAATGGGCGTCCAAGAGGAGGGGGGGGCGTTGGATCCAAGAAGGAGGGTCGCAAACCATGGCCCGAGGCACGCGCGCGGCCCCAGGGGGGGGGGCGGGGTGAAGGATGCGTTGAGAGAAGAAGAAGAAATAGAAGAAGAAGAAGAAGAAGAAGGAGGGGCAATGAAATCCAGGGAAGCATCGTCGCCCCGGCCACAAAATCCACGCACACACACGCACACACGCACACACACACACACACACACACACACGCACGCACACACACACACACACACACACGCACACACACACACGCACACGCACACGCACACGCACACGCATACACACACACACGCACACACACACACACACGCACGCACACGCACGCACGCACGCACGCACGCACGCACGCACGCATCCGCCCGACGGCCCCCGGCCGAGGGCCCCCGACCGAAGGCCCCCCGCCGAAGGACCCCTCCCGACGGCCCCCGCCGAGGCGACGGCCCCTCCGAGGGGGGCCCTCCGAGGGCGGCCCGCTGCGGCGGCTCGAAGGCGGGCCGCCCGCCGAAGGCTGCAGCCAGCCGCCCGCCGGCACCGCGGCGACGACGACGACGACGACGACGACGACGACGACGACGACGACGACGACGACGACGACACGGTGCCGACGACGGCGCCGACGACGGCGCCGACGACGGCGCCGACAGCGAGGCGGCGACGGCGAGCGGCGAGGGCGGACGACGGCGGCGACGGCGGCCAACGAGGGAGCGGACGATCGGGCGAGGGAACGGGGCGGGCGGGCGAGCGAGCGGGCGGCGGCGGCGCGGGGGGCGCCGAGGGCGCGGCTGCAAGATCTTCTCGCGCGCGGCGCCGGACTTGCGCGGGCCTGCGGGGCCCAGGCCACGCCCGCACGCGGCGCGGGCAGGGGGAGGGATGGGGCGGCGGGGACGGTAGGGGAAGGAGGGGATGAGAGAGATGGTGGAGACAATGGGGGGGGCGGGGAGAGGGGGAGAGGGGGAGGAGGACGACGAGGAGGGGGGGGCGGAGGAGACCGAACGGTTCAGAGGAACACGGGGCGGTCCGAAAAGGGCGCCAAACAATCCATAGCTGCCCCTCCCGCGCGAGAGACCTGAACTGCGTTGCGCAATTTGCATTTCCACTGTGGAGATCGAATTCGGACACGCCACAAACACAAGAATCACGGACAGAGAAACAAAAGAGAAAGATAACGAGGGAGGGTGAGAAATAGAGAGAGAGAGAGAAACAAAGAGAGAGAGAGAGAGACAAAACGAAAGAAATCCCACCAGCCCTCTGGGCGTAGGTGGTTTAACGAGTTGTGTTTTCTTTTTGCCCCTGGCCCAAACCCCTCCTTCCCCTGCTCGGGGGAAGTGATTACCACTTCTCTTTATTAATGAACACCCCCTCCCGCGCCCGACCGGTGGGCCAACCCGGGACATGCCGGCCCCCCCCCACCATCCCTGTCGAACAACAGAGTACAGAATGCACTCTGCGTCCAAGCCTCGAGCATGCGCGGGCGCCCCGCGACCACTCGGCGGGCGCCCCGCGGCCACTCTGCACTGGCTCTTGACAGGGACGGGGGTGGGGCCGGCATGCTGCTTGACGCGCGCAGGCCAGCCAGCCCTGCCCCCAAAACATGCAAAACCCACCCGGCGACGGCCGTGCAGGGGCGCACCTCGCACGCACTGCGCGCGCCGAGCACGTGGCGCGCTTCCGGCGCGGCGGGAGCACGCGCTCCGCAGCCGCCAGCGCCTCCTGCCCAAGACGATACATCGTGCTGAAAGGGGACCCTGGGAGAGTTGCCTCTTAGATGCTTGCAAAGAGCATCTCGGTCCGCAAACGGCCCCGGCGCACCGCGGCAGAAATTCGAGGCAGGTGCCCCCTTATCACGAACATCACACGCAGGGAGCTCACGGGGCGCGCCAGGTCGGGGGGGGCCCAGGACGGGGCGGTGGAAGGGCGTCGCGAAGGCTGGACATCGGCCCCGTAGAACCGCCTGGACTGCACGTTCCTGAGCAACGCGCTTCGCCCGAGACGTTCGGGAGCAGAAGATGCACTCGCCAGCGACCGTGAGAGCGCGGAGGATGGAGCGGCAGGAGCGGCCCCCGCACTTGGAGAAGCGCCGATGCGCTCGCATGGCCCTGCCGGTCGAGAAGGTCGCCCCGCAGACCATGCCCCTCAGCAGTCGTGAGCTGACATGCCCAGGGCACCGCAGTAGGGAGCTCCAATGGCGGATCATATACTCCAGATTTCGTAATAAAAGGGAGGGGGTCACAACCCTCCCAGACGAGCAGTTTTGGACCCCCCAGACTATCCATCACAAAGGGCGGCCCTTTGCCCAGACCCCCGCAAACCCTCCGAGACAACTCAAATTAGACCCCCCCCGAATGTGACCCCCCCCCCACTTTGTTATGGCATCCGGAGTATCCAGCATCTCCTGGAGGGGGTCCGCAGAGGCCCGGGGGGCGGCGGCGCGCAGACCGACCTTGGGCCCCCGCTCTCGGGGCCCCGGGGTCGAGCGCCAGAGACTGCCCCCGAGGATCGCCATCCTCCCTTCCTCCCTTCCTCCCTTCCTCTTTTCCTCCCTTCCTCCCTTCCTCCCTTCCTCCCGCCTCCCTCCTCCCTCCTCCCTCCCTCCTCCCTCCTCCCAGCCGAAACTCTGGGGCCCCCTCGGGACTTGAGAACGACCGAGACTCCAGGATCTCCCCCCTCGGACCGCTGGACCAGGGCGAGGACGTCCTGCGCGAAGCGCTGGGCGCAGGGGTCGGCATCGGCCTCGAAACGTCCGCGCGCGTCCACCGTCCGCATCTCCTCCACTGGCAACTGACCGAACATTGCTACCATCTCCCGCGGATGAGTCTCTGGGTTCCGAATCCAGCGCGGGTGCAATCGCAACCTGCGAACTCGCAGCTCAGACAGTGGACGGAGCAAGACCCACACGACAAAGAACGACTGCATCCGAGAAAGCCCGATAATGCAAAACTGGTTGACTTGTCTCGTTTCGAACTGGAACGCCTTGCCCATCGACATCCTCTATCTTCTGGCACGCGCCCCCTGGACCACCACCCCGAACGCGATCCTCGTCAATCTCCAAACCTTGTTATGGTTCCAGAATCGCCCCGCGAAGTAGGGGCCCCATCGGGCCGCCAGAATGCGCCGCCGAAGTCCCCCCTGGACACGCCCGTCGATGGACGTCGGGGCCCCAAGAGCATCGACGGAGGCGTCGGAGGCACAAAAGGATAAGAACTCCAGCTGGCATAGCCCTGCGCGCGGGGTGGCGCCTCTATATCCCAAGTCTGCTGTCGAAGATCGTCGAGCCACTGTTGCACGGGCCTCCCGAACGCTCCGGCGAAGAAGACCGCCGCCGCGGCGTCGCCCACGACGGCGCCGCACGATGTGCATGGTCTGCTCCCCGTCGGCCGCGCAGATCGAGATGGCGCTGCGCTCGTGGCGCTGGTGGAAGCAGCAGTGGCCCGCATCCTTGATCGACTCTGTCACGGTCTCGCACGGCGAGCTGAAGGCGGAGCAGCCAAACGAATTGGCCACGTCCTGCTTCGACGCCACCGAGGAGACCCCTGCCTCGCGAAGCCTCCACAGCAGCGCCTCCTGTCAAACCATGGCGCCCTCGCGGCTGCGACCGCGCAAGTAGCCGCGCTCGCGGGGGGGGGGGGGACTGCGTCGGGCGGCCGACGTCGCAGTTGCGCCTTAAACCACAGCACCCCCACACGGCACAATCCACGAATACAACGTCGGGCCGCGAAGCCCTCCTTGCTATTCTGTTCGCCCAAGCCGGTCGCCCGAGAATGATGCCACACAAATGGGGTCCGTTAAACCCTTCGAATAATATGATGGGACACCTTGCTCAATGCTTTAAGGCTGACCTCGCCGCTGGCGGGCTCGTAAACGTCTGCCCCCAGCCCACGGCGATCGCCTGCCAGCCGCGCTCGAGGGGGCAATCTGAGGCCAGGGAGCAGGGACGTCATAGACGCCCCTCTCGTCGTCGTCGTCGTTGCGACGGCGCCTCGGCTTGCGGCGCGAGCCATCGAAGCGACGAATCGGGCCCAGGATCGCCATGAGGACCTCTGTCGGCACCGAGTGCCGCGGTGCCGCCTTGCGCCTGGGCGCCATCGCCGCAAGCCCCGTCGCCTCCTCCAGGTCGTCGCGCCCGAGCTCGGCGCGCAGGCAGCTGTCGCTGCCCGTCGACGGCGGCGGCGGCAAGCCCTCCGGCACCTGCTGCTGGTATGCGGCGTAGTCCACGAGCACCGCCTCGAAGCCGCCAGCATGGCCAGGTCCACTGAAGCGGGTGCGCACCTCCCCCATGCGCGGGGCGAAGGTGGAGGCCGCGTTGACGCGCCGTTCCTTCGGCCCGCTGCACTTCCTAGCTGATGGGCCAACCTCCAGACCTCGGCACGGCGTTGACCCTTCCAGGCCTCGGCGATCTCGTCCACCAACTGGGTGATGGAGGTCATCTCATACTGCCGCCGAAGACGTCGGAGGTGTGTGGTGCACCTGGTGAGCAGCATGTGGTAGACCAAGCCGCCTCCTCCTCGTTCCCTCTCGTCGCGTCGGTCGCGCAGAAGCTGGCTACGAGCCTGCGCATACTCGCGATGGCGAGGGTCGTGCTGTAGGTCTCTGGCGAAGTGCCGTTCCGCCACCACAACACCGGTCGCGATCCACTTCTCCCAAGCCCCATCGGGAGCCGCCTCTCGCAGGAGAAGGCCGTGGAAGTCTGGCATGGCCCTGAACTGCATCTCCAAGTCCTCCATGAAGGCGGCCACGCCCACCCCCCTGCGCAACGCCTGCGCAAGCCTGTCGAAGTCCCACTTCGGCGCGACCGCTCGGGGGCTGCTGAGGTCGAGGGTGTAATCCATCTTGAGCAATTGTGGCAGGTGGTCCTGAAGGCCGCTGCCCCTGTTGAGCTGCAGGCACAGGCTGGAGCGCGGCATGGCACGGCAGTGGTGCACCGTGGATTCCAGCGCCCCGGCGAACGTGGCGACGTAGTCGATGCGGCTCGAGCCCGCGTGGCTGTAGAACGTGTCCCCGTGTCGGAACCATGTGGAGGTGACCGTAATGAAATGCTTCTCGAAGATCACCAGAAGCTGATCTGCGGCGCGGTGCTGCTCTCCAGTAGCGTGCGCGCCCAGTGCTGGTGGCTGAACCTGCTCCTGAGCGCCGCCTCGACGTCGGCGCCAGCCGAAGGAGTCGTTGAGATCGAACCCTGTGATCATGGTCGGCTTCTTCTGGCACCACGTGGCCACCTGCTGGAACCACTGGCACATAGCGTCCACCGTGGGCTGGTAGTGGGCTTGCCCTGTCTGGTCGGGCCCCACCGCCTCCCGAGCTTCATGGCCACCACTGGGCCGAGGGGGCAAGTACATGACAGGCAGCAGCAGGTCGAAGCGCCCCGACCTCAAGCGGAACAGGGCAACGCTCCCTTGCAGCTGAATGGGCGCCGCAGGGACGTCATAGACGTCCCTCTCCTCGAAGGTCCTCTTGCGCAGCACTAGCAAGGTCCCGCAAGTCTTGTTCACGAAGCGACTCGGGCGGAAGCCGCAGCGAATCGCGAAATGACACCGAAGATGTGTGTACGTGGGGACCCTATCGGCAGCTGCGAGCTCCCATGAATGTGAAATCGTAATGATGTCTGTCTGACGACACTGCGCACTACCCACTCCAGTGGATGTAGCTGAACATCCCTCGAACAAGCGCAGCGAGAAGCACAGTCAGCATGAAAAGATGGAATAAATACTGAAAAATGCTGTGGGGAGTGGGACACATGCCGTAGCGGAAGCGTGCCACGGCCGCTGGTACGCCCGCCCCTCTCGCAGGAACTCCTGGGCACGGGGGGGCTGGAGGAGGAGGAGGAGGAGCAGCAGCAGCAGGAGGAGGGGAAGAAGGAGGAGGAGGAGGAGGAGGAGGAGGAGGAGGAGGAGGAGGAGGAGGAGGAGGAAAAAAAAAAAGAGAGGAGGAGGAGGAGGAGGAGGAGAGAGGAGGAGGAGGAACGGAGGAGAGAGGAGGAGAGGAGGAGGGAGAGCAAGAGAGGAAGAGGAGGAGGAGGAGGAGGAGGAGGAGGAGGAGGAGGAGGAGGAGGGGAGGGGGAGGAGGAGAAGGAGAGGGAGGAGGCGAAGGAGGAGGAGGAGGAGGAGGAGGAGGAGCAGGAGAAGAAGAAGGAGGATGAGGGCGGCGAAGGAGGGCGGCCGGGCATGAGCGCGGGCACCGAGGCGCCTGGGTGCTCCCCCCACCACTCGAATACGAAAGGCTTCCGGTGCAGCACTCCCCAGCTCCTGCCGCGGGGGGGGGCCCTCGGGTTTCGGCGGAGGGCCATGCCCAGGCAGCGACTCGATGAAGGGTTCTGGCCCTCCCCGATCACATCGGCGCTCGCTGCGGCTCGATCGCTTTAGCATCCGACCCCGATCTCGAGGTCCCCGCTGTCGACGTCGGATCAGGCTTGCTTTTCACTTCGGGATTGGCAGCGGGTGGCCGATCGGACCCCCACCCCCGCTCCCAGGCAGCTGAGAACGGATTGGGAAACCCCGCCCCGAACCCCCTAGGCCCACATGGTCAGAGGGAGGGCCGCTGGTTTCCCGACTCGGCTCTGAATCGCCAGGGGAGTGGGCGTGGGGGTCGGGATCCGGCTGGTGAGTAGGGATGACAGCGAGGCTGATCACAAACTGCCCACATTCAGGCCAGAGTCGGGCGCGAATCCGACCAGACTGGAACCTGGATACCCAACTGGAGCCTCTCCCCTGCATCCCTCACTCCCTCACTCCCTCACTCCCTCCCTCACTCCGTCGCTCGCTCCTCCACTCCTGATCCTCCTCCTCCCTCCCTCCCTTCCTCCCTCCGTCCATCCATCCATCCTTACCTCCTTCGGGGGAAGTTGCTTGACGCCCTCTTGCGCCAGGTGGTTGCCCTCCCTCCCTTTCTCCCCTTCCCCCCTCCCTCTCTCCGCCTCTGCCTTCGCCTCCGCCTTCGCCTCCGCCCCCGCCTCCCTCCTAAACACATCAAGCGCAATGACAAAAACGCGCTGAAGGAGCGTGCCTGCACTGGGGGAGCGACAATCGTACTACACCCCGCAGACCCCCCACACTGCGACCCGCAATCCGCCGACGAGCCCAGACACGGGAGGAGCTTCCTGTCGCGCACGCGCCCAGATCTGCCATAGGTCTCGGCGAAGATGGAGCCGGCTGCCTCCCAATGCCCAGCCGTCACTACATACCATTGGGGCTGGGGCAGCAGAGACCGAGGAGAGCAGGTTGCTGACCCGTGCGCGAGCGCGCCCTCTGTGGATCACTCTCTCTCTCTCTCTCTCTCACTCACTCTCTCACGTTTTTTGTTTTTCTCTCTCTCTCTCTCTCTGTATGTCTCTGTCTGTCTTTGTATATGTGCACATGGATAAACACACGTGTATCTATGTGTAAGCATTTGCATTAGGGGTTCTTGCTTTCGTTTCTGTAATTGGCCAGAGTTTCTGGATGTTCGAGGGCTGGCCGCCAATGCCCGCCTCGTGTAGTTCCCGCTGACCTGCATTTCTGGGATTTCGCCTGGTGCCCGCCCGTGCCAGCCAATGCCCGCCCTGTGCGCTGGCTGGCGCTTCAGGGTTTTCGCCTGGTACACGCCCGTGTCCGCCTCGTGTCTAGCCTCGCGCGCGGACAGGCGTTTCCGAACGCGCACACCGATTGCACCACATAGCGTGCACCACATGGACGGCGCCACATACCTTGCACCACGGATTGCAGCACACAGCCTTCACGACACAGCTTCACCGCACAAATTCCACTTCAGATGCTGCACCCAGTCCTTTGAACCTCATATGTTGCACCATGCACATTGCACCTGGCATCGCGTAGGTTCCACAACGCATGCGCGTACATCTTTGCACGCATATTCCGCAACATAATGATTGCACCACACACAGATTGCACCACACAGATTGCACACCGATCAAACAAAAGCATTGGTTGGGGGCGTTGAAAATAGACACGCGCACTACACACACACACACACACACACACACACACACACACGCACACGCACACGCACACACACACACACACACACACACACACACACACACACATTCACATTCACACACACACACACACACACAAAGACGGAAAATCGGTCCACTTCCCTTAGGAAAACTTGCATTTTTTGTATGTTCGCTGCTTCGGCCTCCGCAGTGTCCAACACTGCCCAAGAGACCCCCAAAACAGGCCCAGAGGCTCTCAAGAGGGCCCCAAATCGGCCCAAGAAGGGCCCAAGACGGCCCGGGAAGCCCCCAAGACAGCCCAAGCGGGCCCCAGGACGGGCCCAAGAAGCGCCCAGGAGGCACCAAAATGGCCCTCTGAGTCCCCAAAAAAACCCGAGAGGCTCCAGGTGGCCCTCAAGAGGCCCCCAAAAGGCGCCTAAAAGCACTCCCTAAGGCTTAACAATTACCTCCTACACTCCCCCAGGGGGCTTCCAGAATGCCTCCTGCATGCCCCCCAAGAAACCAAAGAGGCCCCCAAGAGGCTCAACAATCACCTCCAAGACGCCCCCCCAGGAGGCCTCGAAGATGCGTCGTAGAGGCCCCTCAAGAAGCCCACGCAATTCCTCCATGCTGTGTCCAAACCACTTACGTTTAGACAAGCGCGCTGGGGCGAAAGCGTCCTTCTGAGAGCGGGATCGTCCCGGATCGGCGGCACCGGCCGGAGGCCTCTGCAATAGACACGCACACTCACACACACACACACACACACACACGCACGCACGCACGCACGCACGCACGCACGCACGCACGCACGCACGCCACGCACACACACACACACACACACACACACACACACACACACACACACACACACGCGCACACACACACACACACACACACACACACACACACGCGCGCGCTCGCTGTCTAATGTTGGCCTTCTTCCAAGCCCACATTCTTTCCTCTGGCGCGCCGATGATTTGCAGTCGGCGGCTCAAACGCACCACACACGGGACACCTGCAAGACACAATTGCTCATTCAGCGGCGCAGAGGGGCCTTAAGCGCAGGCAGCAGATGGAAGTGCGAATTGCGATCGAGCGTTGTCGAAGGCACAGTGTAGAAGACGTCCCACATTGTAAAGTGCAATAATGGGAGGTGTGCCTGCAACAAACACACACACACACTCACTCACACTCTTTACCTCTTTCTCTTCCCTCGCAACGCAGACGTGAAGGGTCGGCCAGAAGCGCCCCAACACACAGAGCAACCACCTGTTCGTATGATATAACACGGACGTGCACTTGCAACGGCAGCAAGCCTGGAAGGAGAAGCGCAAGAGCTGTCAGCACCACTGCAGAAGGAGGCAAAGATGTGGAAAGAGTCACTGGCCTTTGGGCAAAGGGGGGGGCGCCGCTGTTCCTCCCCACCTTACCGCAAGCTCCAACCGTGAGTACACGACGTCGGCTCTAGCTCTGGACACGCAGGGAAAATTCGAGCTTGAACCGCCTTCGCTGCCGAGGCTCCCAGAAGCTGCTGACCCCACCCTTCGCATGGATTTCGCGCGGTGAGCTGTTTCTTGTGGGCCCTGCATCATGAGACGGGCCCAGCGCTATCGTCAACGCGCCTGCCATGCCCAGACTCCTACCAAATCACATACTCCTGGCCACACTCCTCTGCGCACCCTGCCATCGGGCAGTCCCCCTCTCCCCTGCCGCATCGACGGTCGTGCCGTTCCCCCCAGCCGTCCTTAGCCCTTCTCTGCTCTGTGGGGCCACCCCGCCCTGCTCCCCAGGCTGCCCACCCCATTGCCCTCCTCGTCGATGAGATATCTAACCTTGACGAAGCCGTCGTCTGGCTCTCTCCCCTGCCGCATCGACGGTCGTGCCGTTCCCCCCAGCCGTCCTTAGCCCCCCTCTGCTCTGTGGGGCCACCCCGCCCTGCTCCCCAGGCTGCCCACCCCATTGCCCTCCTCGTCGATGAGATATCTAACCTTGACGAAGCCGTCGTCTGGCTGCTTCATCTGCTTCATCTTTTCCTCCGCGACGCGGCTGCCTGCAGCGTGCAACTCTCCAACGCCCACGGGCTCATCGCGCGAGCGAACGAGCGTCCTCCCCTCTTCTCCTCCCTCCCCCTCCGTCCTCCTCCCTCTCTCCTCATCCTCCGCCTCTCCTGCCTCCCCGACTCCTCACTCCTTGAATCTTCTACTGCCTCCTCCTCCTCCTCCTCCTCCTCCTCCTCCTCCTCCTCCTCCTCCTCCTCCTCCTCCTAGTCCTCCTCCTCCTCCTCCTCCTCCTCCTTCTCCTCCTCCATTGCTGCTCTTTCTTAATAACAATTCCCTGTCGCACCCCGAGGCCGGTCGAATGGCGGGCCGGGCGTTTCGCTTGAGACTTCCTCACCACTCATGAACCTGAAGCTTAAGGCATTGGCAATAGCTTCACAGATGGAGGGTGGGTCGTTTTCCAAATGTGGCTCTCGTCTTAGCGCCACGCACATTCGTTCGAAAAAGTCCAAGATTTCACGGACTGAGGGTAGGTCGATTTCAAAGTGTGGCTCCGCGTTAGCGCCGCGCACATTCGCTGTACAACATTTGCAAAGAGTTTCACGGATTGACGGCGGGCCGTTTTCAAAATGTGGCTCTCGCCTGAGCGCCGCGCACATTGGTTCCAACAAGATTGCAAGAGTTTCACGGATGGAGGGCGGGTGGTTTTCAAAATGTGGCTCTCGCCTTTAGCGCCGCGCACATTCGTTTTACATTCTCTGGCCCAACGAGCCAAGGGCGTGCTAAGATCTCCGGTAACTGGCTAACAATATTTCTGGTTCGCGCGCGCGGGGCCGCCCCTGGGGGTCCCTGGACGAAAGATACCCCCTCAAGTCCCGACAAAGTCCAGGCAAGATCCCGGGCAGGTCCCGGGCAGGTCCCAGACAGGTCCCGGCCAGGTCCCAGCAGGCTCCCAAGAGCGCTCCAGGAGCGCTTCAAGTGGCCTCCAGGAAAGCTCAACATGGTCCGAGAGGGTCCAAGAGCGATCCCAGACGCCAAAGATTGCCTCCAGACAGCAGAAAGCGCCTTCAACGCTCCACGAGGCCTCCAAGGGACCTCCCAAGAGGGCCCACAGAAGCAGAAATTTGCAATTTTCCTTAAGTTTCTGCCGGTTTTTGGCGCTCTCGCCTTTTCGGCTTACCGGCGCTCCAAGACGGCCCAAGAGGCTTCCAAGACCGCCCCAAGACGGCCCACGAAGCCTCCAAGAGGGCACGGCCCAAGATGCCCCCAAGACAGCCCAAGAGGCGCCCAAGACGGCCCAAGAGAACCCCAAAACGGCCCCAAGAGGGGCGCAAGAAGGGGACAAGGAACCGGAAAGTCCAGCCTTCGGCCCCAAGAGGCCCCCAGGAGGCTCCAAGAGGCTCCCAAGAGGCCCCAAGGAGCCCCCAAGAGGCACCCCAAAAAGCCCCAAGAGGCCCCCAAGAGCCCCCAAGAGGCCTCAAGAGGCCCCAACACGGCCCCCAAGAGCCCTCAAAACTGCCTCCCACAGGCCCCTGAGAGGCCAACCACGAGAGCCCAACCAACATCCGTGAGGCCTCTGACCCGCCACCCACCGCCTCCGAAAAATGGCAGCCGCCCAATCTCACCGCATTGACAGCAACACCCCAACAAACGACAGCGGCGAGGCAATATGGGCCGGCGGAATGAGCGAAGCGATTCAATAATTGCAAGAGTTTCGCGAATTGAGGACGGGTCGTTTTCAAAATGTGGCTATCGCCATCGCGCCGCGCACATTCGTTTTCAGAAACTATTCACGGATTGAGGGCGGGTCGTTTTCAACATGTGGCTATCGCCTCAGCGCCGCGCACATTCACTTTAACAAAATGCAAGAGTTACACTGGTTCTCATGGTTAACGTATCAGAAATGGTGTTCTGGAACGACACAAGGCTGTGAGGGCGCAACAGTTACGTTGATTCACGGTGTTGAAGTCCCAGGAATGCTGTTCTGGTGCGATTTCGAATCGCCAAGACGCAGCAATCATGTTGATTCGTCTCGTTGAAGTCCCCAGAATGGTGTTTTGGCACGCTTCAGGGTTTTCAAACGGTTGTCTTCCAAAGAGGCGGATCCCTCAGTGGAAATGAACCCTTGTAGTGGCCTATGAAGAGGGAGCTTGGAGGGAGGGTTTATTCCAACATCGTTGACGAATCTGTTCTTCCTCCTCCTCCCCCTTCGACGGCAAATGCAATTCCACTCCTGGGTATGCTCGGGCTGGTACCGAGCTCCGGCTAGACGGCTAACTCATTTGTCTGTTCAACTGAATGCTCGTACACTTCCCTGATCAGGGCAAGACGCCTGGCGATCGTTTCTGGATAGGCTGATGGGGATCCACAAAGCGTCAACAACACCTCGTTATAATGCGCTCCACTCGAAGCCCGAATACGAGGACTGCTGTGATGCGATGGTCTCGCTGAACTGCGAAGAAACACATCGACCTTAGACATCCCCACAATCCGGGCCCGAACGGGCCCGCGATAACACCCTTGTCGGCTCCCCCATTGAGAGGCCAAAATGCCATGCGCGCGACATTATGATGGCCTTGGGGCTTCGGAAAGAAACACATCTACCCCGCCAATAACTGCCATTCGACCTGAAAGATCTCGACAATCTGCGTACCAACAGGCCCATGATAACGCCCTGGTCGGCTCCCCCTTGGGAGGCTAAATCCCACGAGTGCGAGATCGCGATGATCTCGGAGCTTTCGAAAAAAACACTTCTACCCCGCCAAGAAGGATATTCTACCTGAGAGTCCAGATCTTATGGGCTCGAACGGGCCATTGGTGCGACATCGCGATGAGTTTGGGACTTTGAAAAGCAACACGTCTACCGTCTACCCAGCCAGCACGACCTTTCTACCTGAGAGGTCCAGGCACCTGAGGTAGGGGCTCTTTCAAAAGAACGCCTGCCCTACCAAAACGGCAACTCTGCTCCTGAACCTACGAAAATGGAGGCGCGAACTGGCCCGTGCTAACACCACAGCCGTTGGGAGGTCCAAGTGAAACGTTTGCTTCATAGTTCATGGGAGCATGAATGCGATTTGGTCTGAGAGTGTGAAATATGAGAATGTGCGAGTCCAAGCACGAAGGGTCTGAGTGTGAGCGCATACGAGTGAAAGTCCGCTTGAGTAGAGCGGCCAGGGCACGAGTGGCTCTGAGGGCGAGCGAGTCTAAACATGAGTGGGTCTGGGCATGGGTGGTCTGACCACGAACGAAGATGAGCACGACCAGGTCTGGAGATGAGCGGATATGAACATGAGTGGATCTGAATTTGAGTTGGTGCATCTGCACACCCTGAGGCCCAACGTTGCACAACAGTGCAACAGTGTGAAAAGTCACGACTGAAGCCCTAAAGACCAGATTTCTGCCGCAATCCAAGCTGGATCGATGTGTGAGTGTCGCGGGGCCCGAAAGCGGGCGAAGACGTCCGGTACGCAAACATTGCGACACCAGGATCCCAGGGTACTCAGAACAACTATAGCAGAACCAAAAAACACGTTCCAAACCACTGTCATCCAGCGGCGGCGACGGCCGCGGCAGCGACAGCGACGACTCGGCCGCGACGGTGTCCTGACTTGAGCTCCTCCTGGTCCAGGGTGTGCGTGACCTGGCCCCGGGGCGGACTTGTGATGAGGAGGGGGGAAACGAGGGAGAGGAAGAGGAGGAGGGCAAAGGGAGGACGAGGAGGAAGCACGACCCCCTTCGGAAAGAGGAGGAGGAGGAGGAGGAGGAGGAGGAGGAGAAGGAGAGAAGGAGGAGGAGGAGGGAGGAGGAGGGAGGCGGGAGGATGACGAGGAGAGGAAGAGGGAGGAGGGGACGATGGGGTGGGACCAGTGTAACCCCAAGGTGCATCGACGTTGTTGCAATAAACCCTCCCTCCAAATTCCCGTTGTTCATAAGTCCCTACAAGAATAAACTCTCACTGCGGGAAGTGCCTCATTGAAAGACAACCGTCTCAGAATCCTCGTGCCCAAACACAACTACTGGGATTTCAACGCCGCGAACCCACGTCACGAGACTGTGGCGTCCTGAAAACCCTGAACCGTGCCTGAACACCACTCCTAGGACTTCAACACCGCAAGTCAACGTGACTGTTGCGTCCTGCCAGTCCTAAGCCGCGCCAGCGCCAGAACACCATTCCTGGGAATCCGACCCTCCGGGTCCTTGAAGCTGCTGCATGCTGAAGTGATGTGCAACGAATGCGCGCAGCGCTGAGACGAGAGACGCGATTTGAAAAGGAATCGCCCTCGATCCCTGAAACTGATGCCTGCTTCAAACGCGCAGCGCCGAGACGAGAGACACGATTTGAAAAGAAGTCGCCCTCGATCCCCGAAACCGCGCCAATCCTCGTCTTAAGGCCAACGCGCGCGGCGCTAATGCACCAGCCACATCTTAAAAAACGGGCCGCCCTCCATCCTTGAAAAGCTGCTGCCATTATCCTCGCGGGCGAAACGCCTGGCCCGCCCTACCGACACGTCCAGAAGTGCGACAAGGAGGAGTCATTTATAAGGGAAAGGATTTGGAGGAGGAGGGGGGAGGAGGAGGACAGAGGAGGGGGGGAGAGGGAGGAGGAAGAGGGAGAGGGAAGGGGGGGGAGGAGGAGCAGGAGGAGGAGGAGGAGGAGGAGGACAAGTGCAAGCCCAAGACTCATCAACGATGTTGAAATACACCCTCCCTCCAAGATCCCTCTTCACAGGCCCCTACAAAAAAATGAAAAAGACAAAAACAAAAAAGAAAAAAAAAAAAAAAAAAAAACAAAAACAAAAAAAAAAAAAAAAAAAAAATTAGGAAGAAAAAAAAAAAGAGAGAAAAAAAAAGAAGACAAAACAAAGGAAAGGAGAGAAAAAACAAAAAGAAACAGAAAAAAAAAAAAAAAAAAAAAAAAAAAAAAAAAAAAAAAAAAAAAAAAAAACAAGAAGGGTGATTTCCCACTGAAAAAAGAAAAGAACCGAAGAGAAAAACAAAAAAAAGAAAGAAGGAGAAAAAAAAGAAATATGACGGAAATAGAATAAATAGGGAAAAAATAAAAAGATGGACTTCTTTGGCGCCGTTGGAGGGGACAACCGTGTGAATAACCGTGTGAATATCTTGAATATCAGAGAGCACTCGAGGACAGAGGGAGGGTCAGGATGGTAGAAGAATGCAATACGGCATTCTATGCAGCGCTCTTGCCTGTCACAATCTCGGCGTGCCGCGCGCACTCGCACCAGGGCAACGGATCCCCTTGAGGGACCCCGTCGGGGACCGGGCCTCGACGTTTGACGGCTGTCCCTGTCTATGCCTCCTGATGGGGTCCGAGTGGATGGGGTCGAGGATCGCGCCGCTCGCCGCTGCATCGGCGATGCGGCTCGTTGAGGGGCCCCATTTTCTCCACGCCGACGTCGGCGATGCATCGGCGATGCAGCGACGATGCATCGACGATGCGGCGCGATCCTCCGACCCCATCTGGAGTCAACCCGTGCAGTGGGGGCGCACGAGGAAGGAGGCGAGGGCCTTGGAGAGCCAGGTCGGCACTCTGCAGAGGAGGGGGTGGGGGGGGGGGGGCCGCGAGAGCGGCCGAGGACGGGCCGACGGGGGAAGGGGCTGCACCGGCAGCCTCGGAACGCTGGCAGGAGGAGCAGGAGGAAGGAGGAGGGAGGAGGAGGGAGGAGGGAGGAGGAGGGAGGAGGGAGGAGAGGGGAGGAGGAAGGAGAGTAGGAGGAGGGAGGAGAGGAGGAGGGTGAGGGAGGAGGAGGAGAAGGAGGAGGAGGAGGAGGAGGAGGAGAGGGAGGCTGGAGGGAAAGGAGGAGGGGTGGCAGGGAGGAGGGAGGCGGGGGAGGGAGGAGTAGGAGGGGGGCCTCTCGCGCCAGGGGAGGCGGGCGCGGCCCCTCGGCCCGTCGGGGAGCCTCGCTGCTCGGCCCCGCCCAGGGGAACTGCCGCGGGGCACGAGTGGCCCGCAGGGCCGAAGGGGGCCGAAGGGCCTCCGGCGTGCTCATGTGCTCACGAGGCCCCGCGGCGAGCCCCGGCGGGCTCGGGCTCGGGAGGGCTCGGGAGGCCCGCGGCCCTCCGAGGCGCTCTCTCTCCGAGGAGCTCTCCCCGAGGCCTCGGGGGGGCTCCTCGGAGAGGGCGCGGGGGCCGCCGAGGAGCCCCGCCGCCTCCCGAGAGGGGGCCCGCCCCCGCCTCTCGCTGCCCCGCGAGGGGCTCGCCGCCGAGGTGTCGCAGGTGTGTTCGCTGCGTCGGGTCTCGGGGAGGGGCTGGCCATCGCTCGGACGTCCAGCTCCCGTGCACTGTTCGATTCCGCGCGTGGGGTTTCCCCACGGTGATCCAGGGTGCTCCTCGATGGCCCTCGCCGAAGAGCAGCACGCGTCCGAGCAGTGCCCAGGCGGTTCGCCACGTCGGATCTCGGGGAGGGAGCGAGGGATGTCCGATCCTCGCGTGCTGCGGCGTGCCCCGGGGCCGGCCCAGGGCGGCGTCCCGAAGCGAACCGAACTCGCACCGCCGCGCGCGGCGCTGACGGCCGGCCCAAGCCGATCGGGTCGGATCGGAATCGCGGCCCCAGGCGGCAGGCCGAATCGGGCCAGGTCGGGCAGCAGGCGGCCCCGTCTGGTCGCCAGCGCCCGAGAGCTGTGCGGCCGCGGGGGCCGTGCAGGAAAACGGTGCCACCCTCCCTGTGCCCCTGTCGGCCACCAGTCACGAGAGACCCTTCGCTGAGGTGAGGCTGCAGCACTGCTCGACGCTGTGATGTCGACCACACCCGCAGGGTGGGCCCTCCGCCACGAAAATATGTACGCAGAAGCGCTCCGACAAACTGTGCATGTACCTCCAGGGGTGTAGCGGTGTGTAGAGTCGCTGGCTCTCAACGGTGACTGTGCACCGCCTCCCTCCCCTGAGGCCCAGGAGCAATCCATGGGAGGGCGTCTGTGCATATGTATTGTGGCGGAGGCCTTTCTATTTTTCTGTGCACCGCAATTGTGGCTTCGGCTTCAGCGTGAAGCGCCTATGTGCCAGCTCACCCGAGCTGGCGTTCCGCTCGCACGGGTGCCCCCTCCCCCTCACGGAATGGCCTCTGGTGCGCGGCGCTCAGGGGGCGCACAGGGCCCGGCCCGCGCACGCGGGCCGCCACTGCTCGCGCTGGAATCGACGCTGCATCGACGATGCGTTCCCGGCACGGCAGGCACGCGCGACTACACACCTGGGCTCCCCACCGAAGATTCGTCGGCTGCCCCACCGGGCCCCCCGGGGTCCATCGGGGGAGACGACATCCGTGGGGCACCTGCCGGCAGACCCGCTTCCCGGTCCGTGCGCCCGCTGTGACGGAACGGCAGGCCCCTGGGCGCGATGGCGCCCACGCGCCCACGCCCCACATCGGCGGTGAGTGGGCGAGCTGGGCCCGACGTGGCCCTCCCATGAACCAGCCTCCCGACGACTCGACCTCTTTCAGCTCGCTGGCCCCCAGGACCTCTC
This sequence comes from Prorocentrum cordatum, assembly GCA_963575745.1. Taxonomy (NCBI): domain Eukaryota; class Dinophyceae; order Prorocentrales; family Prorocentraceae; genus Prorocentrum; species Prorocentrum cordatum. The sequence continues at coordinate 41,647 of CAUYUJ010000884.1, forward strand.
GGCCACTTCCCTGAGGCCGACGCTTCAGCCTGAGTCGTTCTGCCGCAGGAGCTCGACCACAAGAGACCCAACCCTGAGACCCCAGTACGCCCATTGATCTTTAGTGCGGGAGCGTCACGCTTGCATCGTAGCAAACCCATAGGAACGCTAGAAACCCAGGGCATCCTAAAGGCAAGCAGAGGGTGTCTTGGCATGGGCTTCCACTGAATTGATGGCCCTGAGACGGCGGGAACGCCCCCCAGACGCCAGAAGAACGAAGCGCCTCGGGCGCGATGCTTCAAGTCGCCAAGAGGCTGGGGGCCCTGGCTTCCATCCAGATCCGCCCCCAGACCTGTCATAGGGGGGGGTGCGCTCTGGCGCACAGGGGCGCCCCAGGAGGCCCAGAGAGGCCCAAGCAGGTCCCGGAGCCTGGCCACCGCATCTGCCTTCGGCCGCCCCAAGTCCCTGAGATCGTCAGTGGCCTGGGACTTCCCCCCCCCCAGTCCTTGAACTCGCAGTCGGACAACACGGCGAGGTCGGACTTCTTCACAAGCCTGTCCAGGCCAGGCGTGCGCTTGTGGTAAGCCAGCCAGGCGTCCTGACCAGCCCCCTCGTCGTCGTCGTCGTCGCCCTCGTCCTCGTCCTCGTCCTTCTCGTCATCGCGCTTCCTCCTCATTATCCATCGCTTGAAGGTTCTGTCAGTTTTAGGAAACGAAAAAAAGATTCCAGGAGTTGAAGGAGGTGCTAGGGGCTCTTCGATCCCCCGATTCTCCCTCCTCCCCAGGCCCTCATGAGACTGAAAAACCATGAATGCCAGATAGGGGCAGGAGGCAAGAGAGTTCGAAGAAGGCGCCCTGGGCTTCTATCACGTGCCTCCTCTTTTTCCACTGCGCTTCCTTGCGCTGCGGCATTCGAACCTAGCTCGTGCGCGACGCTCTGTATCACCAAGCGCGCCCAGACTCAACAGACCATTGCCTGATGACCGCACAAAGCAAAAGGCTGAGAAGAGGGGGGAGGAGAGATAAGGAAGAGGACGAGGACGAGGGGAAGGCAGGATGAAGAGAGGAGGGGGATGAGGAGGAAGAAGAGGGACGAGGGGAGAGAGAGGAGAAGGAGGAGGAGGAAGAGGAGGGGGAGGAGAAGCAGGGAGGCTGAGAGAGAATGAGGTACTAGTAGGAGGTGGAGGCTGGCAGAAGTGGGAGGGAAGGGAGACCCTCCACCACGCGCTCTCCCAGAGCGTGTCGAATTCCAACTGCCCGCTCATGGACTCAGACACGATGCTGTTCATTCCTGGCGACCCCGGCGAGGCCATGTCGAAGTACACCCTGACCTGCCGAGCGGGAGGGACGGAGAAGACTTCAGCTCCCCGGTCCTCTTGCTATTCGCCCCCTCCCACTCTCCCTCTTGCTTCTTTCCTACCTGGTCCTCCTCCCCGTCCTCCTCTCACCGCTCAGCGATGTGCTGCTGCACGAGCCTGCAGGGTGTGCACTTCAGCGTCGGCGTCGGCTTCAGCTACGATGCACTCCGAAACGCCCTCGGGCGAACTCACACGAGTCGGTGCTCCGCTCGCACGGGTGCCTCCATCCCTCCCTCCAATGGGGTGCACGGCGACCCTAATCCCCGAGGTTGTGAAACTTCGAACTGGACAAAACATTCGGGCCCCAACTCGGGGACGTACGACAAGGGAGACGCCCTTCCCCGATACAGGTGCGCCCCAATAGCCCCCAGTGTGTATGTGTACGCGTATATGCGTATGCGTAGTATGTGTATGTGCGTATGTGTATGTGTGTACGTGCGTATGTGCGTATGTGTGTCTGTGTGTCTGTGTGTGTATGTGTGTCTATTTGTCTGTGTGTCTGTGTGTCGGTTTGTCTGTGTGTCTCTGTGTCTGTGTTTCTCTGTGTCCGTGTGTCCGTGTGTCTGTGTGTCTGTCGTTGTGTCTGTGTCTGTGTGTCTGTGTGTCTGTGTGTCGGTGTGTCTGTGTGTCGGTGTGTCGGTGTGTGTGTGTGTGTGTTGTGTGTTGTGTGTTGTGTGTTGTGTGTTTTGTGTGTGTTGTGTGTGTTGTGTGTTGTGTGTGTTGTGTGTGTTGTGTGTGGTGTGTGTGTGTGTTGTGTGTTGTGTGTGTTGTGTGTGCTGTTTGTGGTGTGTGTTGTGTGTTGTGCGTGTTGTGTGTGTTGTGTGTGTTGTGTGTGTTGTGTGTGTTGTGTGTGTTGTGTGTGTGTTGTGTGTGTTGTGTGTTGTGTGTGGTGTGTGTTGTGCGTGTTGTGTGTGTTATGTGTGTGTTGTGTGTGTTGTGTGTGTTATGTGTGTGTTGTGTGGTGTTTGTGTGTGTTGTGTTTGTGTTGTGTGTTGTGTGTGTTGTGTGTTTGTGTGTGGTTGTGTGTGTTTGTGTGTTTTTGTTGTGTTGTGTGTGCTGTGTGTGTTTGTGTTTGTTGCGTTGTGTTGGTTGTGTGTGTTTGTGTGTGTGTGTTGTGTGTGTTTGTGATGTGTTGTGTTGTTGTGTGCGTTGTGTGTTGTGTGTGTGTGTGTGTTGTGTGTTGTTGTGTTGTGTGTGTTGTGTGTGTGTGTGTGTTTGTGTTGTATGTGTGTGTTGTGTGTGTTGTGGTGTGTTGTGGGTGTTCTGTGTGTTGTGTGTGTTGTGTGTGTGTTGTGTGTGTTTGGTGGTTGTGTTTTGTGTGTTGTGTGTGTTTGTGTGTGTTGTGTGTTGTGTGTGTTGTGTGTGTTTTGTGCGTTGTGTGTTGGGTGTTTGTGTGTTGTTGTGTTGTGTGTGTTTGTGTGGTTTTTGTGTGTTGTGTGTTGTTTGTGTGTGTTGTGTGCGTTGTGTGTGTTGTGTGTTGGTGTGTGTTGTGTGTTGTGTGTGGTGTGTGTGTTGTGTGTGTTGTGTGTTGTGTGCGTGTTGTGTGTGTTGTGTGTGTTGTGTGTTGTGTGTGATGTGTGTGTTGTGTGTTGTGTGTTGTGTGTTGTGTGTGTTGTGTGTTGTGTGTTGTGTGTGTGTTGTGTGGGTTGTGTGTTGTGTGTGTTGTGTGTGTTGTGTGTTGTGTGTTGTGTGTGTTGTGTGTGTTGTGTGTTGTGTGTGTTGTGTGTTGTGTGTTGTGTGTGTTGTGTGTTGTGTGTGTTGTGTGTGTTGTGTGTGCTGTGTGTTGTGTGTTGTGTGTGTTGTGTGTTGTGTGTTGTGTGTTGTGTGTGTTGTGTGTGTGTGTTGTGTGTGTTGTGTGTGGTGTGTGTGTGGTGTGTGTGGTGTGTGTGGTGTGTGTGGTGTGTGTGGTGTGTGTGTGGTGTGTGTGGTGTGTGTGTGTGTCTGTGTGTCTGTGTGGTCGAGTTCCCCCCCCTTTTCTGACAGCATGTTTCGGGGGGGACTTGGGGATTGGGGGCGAG
>CAUYUJ010000884.1:55000-60000 GCA_963575745.1 Prorocentrum cordatum
CTCCTCCTCCTCCCCCTCCTCCTCCGCCTCCGCTTGTGCCTGCGCCAGGCTTGACTCCGCTGCACACCCCCCCAGGGGGCGCAGCAAGCTGGCGACCGCTGCACGCCTGGTCTGCAGCACCCAGGCAGGGCGAATCCCCGCCCGAGCCCGCGCAAGACGCCACTCCGCCGGAGCCCCACGGACGCGGAGCTGCAAGCCCAGCCGCACCCGTCGAGGGCGGAGGCCCAGCTTACGGTCAGGAACGCCTTTGCTCAGCGTGTCGCGGCGGCGGCCCTGGCGACACGCTACGCCTTGCAAGCGGGCTGCGAATCGTTCCGCCTCCGCGGGGCGGGCGGCTCGGAGAGGCGCGGGAGACGCTGCCGCTCGGGGGACTAGGACGAGGATACGGCGCATCGCGCTGAGGCGTGGTGGGCCAGAACCGGCGGAGCGGCATGCTGGGCCAAAGTTCCCGACCGTAGGCCTGCGCAGCCTCGCAACCTGCTGGACTTCAGGGGCGCGGCAGACATCTCGCACGCTTGGCAGCAGCCTGTAAAGGCGAGGTCCGGTGGGTCTGCCTGGGGAGTTACTCCGCTGGACAGCCCCCCGCCACACCAGAGGCTTAGCAACTTGGCGATAGCTGCACGCCTGGCAGCACGCAGCACAGGCAAGATTCATATCCAGATCCGTGGCTCTCTGGGAAGGGATACCAAAAACCCGAGACGCCGAGACGCCGCCAGAGGCCAGATTATATGCACAGCCACTGCGTCTCAAACGTCTGGGAAAGGAATACGAAAATCCGGGACGCCGTGGGTATAGATATAAACCGTGCCGGCACCCAGGGAGGGCGAATTTCCCCCGTGGGCCTGCGCAGAACGTCACTCCGCTCTGGACTCCCCAGGCAGCTCGGCAGCACTCCGGGGAGAGAGACCGCGAGAGAGGAGGGGACGTGGCGCGAGGAACGAGAGAGGCGCGGGGAGGGACGAGAGGAGATGCAACGCCTGCCCTCCAGGAGGGCGATCCGGGCACCGAACAGCGAGGCAAGCCACGAGCGACCCACAGAGCAGCACGGGCAGAGCACCATGGAAGGGAGGAGGTTGAGCGCGTTGGCGGCGAGCCCGAGCGTCAGCCCCCCCACACAGCGAGCCGAGAACTGCGGAGCGCCTCTGCGAGCACACGCATGCGGGCCCTGCCCTCGCAGAGGCCTGCCAGGGGTCTGCCCGGGGCGGCCTCCCGGGGCCCACGCGGGAAAGGGACCGCGCAGGGGGGGAGGGCCCTGCGGGAGGCGCAGGAGGAGGCTGAAGGGGCCCAGGGACGCACCAATAGAGAGGCACAAATCCCAGGATAGGGTTTACATGTCTTCTGCATGCTCGCCTTCCCCTCCACGCCCCGCATGCTCCAGCCTTCCCTGGGAAACCGACGGCGCTGTGCGCGCTTGCCTCCTGAGAGCAGGAGAAGCCGCGCGGCCCCTCGTCGGTCGTCGGTCCCCCGAAGCCGCCCAGCTCCGCGGCCCTCGCCGCGCGGAAGCGCGGACCGCCCGCCCAGGCCCCCCCCACCCCGCCCCCCCCCCCTCACCCGCCGGGAGCACAGGCCCACGGCTCCAGGTCCAGGCCGAGAGGCGTGCGAATCTCCAGGCCGAGAGGCGTCCGACATCCGACATCAGGCTTTGAGAGATTCGGATGTCGCCGAGAGGCGAGCCGACATCCGAATCTCTCAAGGCTGGCTTCGCGTCGCAGCGCGTCGCCGGCGGCACGGGGGCTGCCTGAATCTTCGGCTCGTCCGGGGGGGAGCGCAAGGGGGCGGGCCTGCTCAGAAGACTCGGAGGGCCCCTGGCCTGCTAAGAAATGTTGTGAGCCTTCCCCGGAGACGCGGAAAACTTCTCGGAAGGCATTCTGAGAAGGCACTCTCCTTCTCACTTCCCCCTCTCGCTCGCCGCCGACTGAAGTATCATGAATCGTTTTGGACGGCTTCAGGGCACGGCGAGAGCCAGAGGCCGAAAAGAAACAGTTTTTCTTGAGGCTCCGACAGCTTTACTTGGGTGGCGCCGTCCAAACCCTGCCCCCACCAACCATCGAATCCTCTGAATCGATGGGACGCGGGAGTACGGTTCAGATTTCGCCACGTCTTCGGCGCAAACCGAAGCCTACCCCCGCCGTCCGTCGAGTTGCCTGAATATTTGGTCGGCAAGGGGAGGGTTCGGATGTCGCCACGCCTTCGGCGAACTGCGAAGCCTACCCCCGCCGCCCGTCGAGTTGCCTGAAAATTGTTGGTCGGCAAGGGCAGGGCTCGGACTTCGCCACGTCCTCGGCGAACTGCGAAGCCCACCCCCGCCGCCCGTCGAGCTGCCCGAAGCGTTGCTCGGCGAGGGCAGGCTTTGGACGTTTCGCCGCCGCTGCGGGGCGCGACCGCCCCCGCCGCCCGCGCGGGCGGCGGGCCCCCACCCCCCCGCCCCAGCTGCGGGCACCATGGAGCGCTTGAGCTTGCCGCTGCGGCGCTCGCCCGGGCTCTCGGCCCAGCTCTCCACCTCGCGCGCAGGGCGGGCGGTATGCCCGCGGCGCACGAGGAGGCCAGGAGGAGAGAAAGGTATGTATAGACTATGCTTAGGTCGGGCGTATCCCCCTACAAAGGGATTTTGGACGAGAAAATAAAAACAACTAAAGAAAAAATGCTGGAAAATTGCCCCAACAATGGCACTCAGACTATTCTTACTATTTTTGAATGTTCCTCCTGTAGAGGGACAGGCCCAGCTTAACACCATGCACACGCGCGCGGGCCGAAGGTCTCGACGTCGGCGCTGCTCGCCAAGGTGCGCGCAGGGATCTCGAGAGTTTGGGGGGGACCCTCTGGGGTCCTGGGCCTGGCCGACGGCGCGTCCCCCCCCCCAAAAAAAAGACCACGACATCTCCAACTCGATCGTACAGCACGGATGTACTGATCCAACTTGATCCAGCACCGAGCCCGGCCGGGACCGCCCTGGGCCCAAGATCGGTGCACACGCCCTCCCGGCTCGGGCCAGGGAGGCGAAGTGCGCCGACCCTGGGCCCAAGAGGGGCGCCTGGCCAGCAGGATCGGCGAACGTGCATCTAAGCAGCCAGCGTGCCTCTGAGCACGGAGCGGGCGTGTCGTCAGGTCCTTCGCCGAATCCCCGAAGCCTCAGTCCGCAGTCCTGAGGAGTCATGCAGGGGCCCCGGCCCAAAATTCTCAAATCTACTGGGGCTTCCCGCATAGTCTCGCATAACTTTTGGGGCCTGAGAGGGCCCGAAGACGGCCGAAGAGGGCCCCACGAGGCCCCAACAGACGGTCCAAGAGGGTCCCGAATCGCCGAAAAATCGTTCCAACATGCCCAAGATGGCCCAAAAGGCCTCCAAGACGCCCCAAGAGGTTTCCAAAAGGCCTCCCAGAAAGGCCCCGAGAGGCAAAAATCAGTGATGTTCCGGCAGGTTGTTTTAATGATGTTAGCGTTCTCGCCTTTTCGGCTTTCCGGCGCTTGAAGACAGCCCAAGAGGCCCCCAAGACAGCCCCAAAATGGCCAAAATGGCGTCCAAAAGGGCCCCAAGAAGGCCGAACAGCACACCCTGTCGGCCCAAGAGGCGCCCCAAACAGCCCAAGAGGGCCCCAAGATGGCCCGAACAGGGGCCCAAAAGGGAACACGAACCAAAAATCCGAGCCTTCCGCCCCAATAGACCCCCAGGAGGCCCCAAGAGGCGCCCAAGAGGCCCCAAGAGGCCCCCAAGAAGCCCCCAAGGCCCTCTAAGAGGCCCAAGAGAGGCCCCAGGAGGCCATAAAACGGAGGCTCCCAAACTGCCTCCAAGAGGCCCCCTCCCTGCGAGATCCCAGCGAACGTCCAATAGGCTTCATACCCACAACCCAGGCACGGTGGCGGGGGAACCGAGGGGCATTAAATACGTTCCTCGTCGCCCGAGGAGCGTGTGGGGGCGGCAGGGATGGGGCCGAGAAATCCAGGCGCTCACGCCGTGGAGCAAAAGTTGCGGCGCCGCCGGCCTGAATGCCTCCGCATGCTCCCACAACTGACCCCAGAACTCGGGAGAGAAAAAGCGCCCATCTTCCGAGAGAAGGGAGCACCAGCGCGAAGCCAGAGGGCGCTGAGAGCAGAGTGGGTGTCCGCCAACCACCTGAGAAAGAATGGCAAAGGAAAACCGTGCGATCCTAGGGATGCGGAAGCGCCTTCAGCAGACTGGAAACTCGCCGCCGCCGCGGAACCCCGCATCCGCAAGGACGCGTCGGCAGAAGAGTGCGCGTGCGGCAGCTTGGAGGACTACACCCACTGGAAAACTACAGCCTGTGCACAATAACACAGCCATGCAAAGAAGGAGCACAAAAACGGGCAACTACACACCGACACGCACTCACTGGGTCAATGTACGCACACATCTGCCCCACTGTTGCCGCGGCCGGCCGCGCCTCCGCTCGGTGATGAAATCCTTCGGCGCCCCGTCGTTGTTGCAGAGCGCGCGCCGCACGGGTAAGGCGTCACAGCATGCTGCTCCCTTCTTGCAGAGTTCGGTTCGTCTTGCTAACATCATGTCCGACAGCAGCGCGGCGCCAGCTCGCTGAAAACTTCCTCGCCGCTCCCTCTTGATGGATACGAGCACGGGGTACCCAAGATACGCCTGACTGATTCCGCATGGAATGCTTCCAACTGCTTCAAGCCGGCGCCGAATAGCCGAATCTAATAATCCAAAGAACGTGGGAGCTCGTCAAGGACGCAGGCGTCGTTGTGCGTGTACATGCATGTCCATCCGGTGGAAGAATGCTGCCAGATCTTAGACAGCGCCCTGAATGTCCCAGTGTTTCCCCCTATCTGCATGCTAACTCTGCTGCTGATTTTGCGTCGCACGTGTTGAAATCCACCATATGTACTTCTTGTCATGTTTTTGAAGCACCTCCACCATCCAGCTGACGTGTAAAAGAGAGTTCGTGTTGACCTGCATGCGCATGGCCTTGTCCCATTTCAAGTTCCCAACCCTATCCCGTGCCCTCGTCCACGATCGCATTCATGATGC
>CAUYUJ010000884.1:65000-97709 GCA_963575745.1 Prorocentrum cordatum
CGAAGAGATTGCCAAGCAAGTGAAAATTGTTAATTACAAGTCGATGAGCGTATCGACGGCGCTCCCCCAATCAAGACACTTTTTCTTAGGGGGTTTGCCTTGCCTGAGCCTCCCCAGCGCCTTACAATTATATGCCGTGAGGGCCGCCGGGCCATTCGACGCGACTCGGCACTCCATGCGCAAATCGCGAGGCTTAGATTACGCCCAGCATCCGCACAAGCCACAGAAAGTGAAGCGACCTTTACTACAGGCAGCGCACCCTGTGCCCGTGGACGTAGGCACGGGCAGGAAAACGTCGAGGGGGGTCGGTCATTCCAAGCCTACACCAAAGGTCATCATCGATTGGTGCTTTGCCGACCTGCGAGTCCCCCGCTCGCTGCCCTCTAGCCCGCCGTGGACGCTCAGGCGTGGGAGGTGCAGTGTGCACAAGGGTCGCACAGTTCGAACGAACCGTTCGGAAAAACATGCGAGCGGCGGGTTGCAACAGTTGCAGGAACAGGAGTGGGAGCTGGAGTGGGAGCAGGAGTAGGAGTAGAGTAAAAGTAGGCGATGGTAGGTTAGAGCAGAGTGGGGCCGAGTAGGGCAGTGTGAACTAGAGTGGGGCAGATGGTGAAGTAGAGTCGGGCAACATGCAGTTGAGTAGACCAGTATACTGTAGTAAAGTAGACTAGAGGAAAGCAGGTTAGAGTAGGATACAGTATGAGTAGGCTCGAACAAGAGTAGAGTAGAGTAGAGTAGAGTAGAGTAGAGTAGAGTAGAGTAGAGTAGAGTAGAGTAGAGTAGAGTAGAATAGAGTAGAGTGGAGTAGAGTAGAGTAGAGTAGAGTAGAGTAGAGTAGAGTAGAGTAGAGTAGAGTAGAGTAGAGTAGAGCAGAGCAGAGCAGAGCAGAATACAGTAGAGTAGCGTAGAATGGAGAATGTTCGGGTAGGGTAGGGTCCCGCCCTCATGGGAGGAGGAGGAAAAGGAGGAGGCGAGTGAGGAGGATACCGAAGGATCAGAGAAAGAACAGCAACAAGCAAAGCAACATGGTCGGACGGAGTCGCCTGGCAGTCTGGGCTATCCTTGAATATTGCTGTGTTTGGTTGTTTGTACTGGTTGATTGTGGTTGTATGTGCGCTTGCGTTTTCAATGTGTGGTGTTTCTTTTTGTTTGCTGATCCTGAGGAGGAGGAGGAGGAGGAGGAGGAGGAGGAGGAGGAAGAGGACAAGGAGGAAAAGGAGGAGATGAGAGCGGAGAAGGATGATGATGATGATGATGATGATGATGATGATAAGGAGGATGGAAGAATGGAGTAGAGGGAGAAAACGGAGGAGCGAAACGGTGTTGGAAAGATAACGACTACTGTTCAAACCCTTTGAAGACTGATTCGTTTTGTGCCAAAAGGGGCTACAGATCCAAGTGCGCACAGCGCGTTCCGGCAGGGCTCTGCCGGAACCCGCTGGTGACGATCAGTATCGACGATCCTCGACACTCCCTTCGCGACCGCGGGGAGCACTCGCCAGCGGGCGCGACCGAGGATCGGTCCTGCACTTGCACTTGCAGGCGGGCTGGCGGGCACGCGCGGGACCTCCGCGCGTCGGCTCAAGCCCCATTCACTTCACGTCTAGCCCGTCACAGCCGCCTTCCAGGAGAGCGAGCCGAAGGGCCCGCCGCGCAGGCCCAACTCCCAGCCGTGCCTCACCAGCTTCTCCTTCGCCAGGGCCTTGGTGAGGAGATCGGCCGGAATGGCCTCGGTCGGCACCTTGCCGACACGGAGCCGCTTCTCCTTGACCCAGTCCTGGACCGCCAACATCTTCAGCTCGATGTGCTTCATCCGCCCTGGCCCCCGCTTCTTGGCAACAGCGAGCGCCGAGGACGAGTCCGTCATAAGCGCGGGCGCGGCCTCGCCATAGCCCCACTCCTTCAGCAACGTGTCGGCACCCAGCGTCTCGATCGCGCCTGAGCCGATGGCGTAGAGCTCGGCCTCCGCGCTGGACAACGCCGGGGTCTTCTGGGCCCTAGCCCACGTGAGCACCGAGCAGCCGTACATCATGACCGCGCCGCCCGAGATGCTCTTCCTGGTGTCTGGGTCGTCGGCCCAGTCGCTATCAGTGTACGTCTTCAGGGAGTCCGATCCACCGCGTGGCACGAGCAGCTGGTGGACCTCGCGCGTGCCCAAGAGGTAGCGGACCAACTTCTTGAGCATCCTCCAAGCCTTCACCGTGGGCGCCTTCATCTGCTTGCTCAGCTTGTTGACGTCGTGCTGGATGTCGGGCCGCCGGTGGCTGAGGTACATCGCCTTGCCCACGCACGACATGTAGAGCACGGCGTCCTGGGCGCTGAGCTCCTCGTCGTCGTCCTGCTGCTTCTTGGCGTTGCTGGTCTCTGGCACCTCCGAGGTCTTCGCGCCCCCCATGCCCAGCAGCTCGGCCATGTCGGTGATCAGGAGCGGGTTGCCCTGCAACGTGAACCCGCCGTCAACCTTCCTGATGTTGAGCGCCAGCAGGCGGCCCTCGTCACCATCCTCGAAGAGCTTCACCGAATCCTGCATGTTCAGCTTCTCCTTGGCCTCCCCGAGGAACGAGTTCACCTGCTCCCTGGGCCCCGTGACAAGGAAGTCGTCGATGTGCCTCCCTGCCTTCTGGTCGTAGTCGCCCTCGATCTTGAAGAAGATGCAGCCGTCGTAGCGCGACTGCTGCATGTGCATATCCCTGGTCAGCACCTTGCTGGAGTGTGCGCCCCAGGCTTTCGGGCTGCCCTTCAGCCCCGGGAAGGCCGAGACCGCCTCCCAGACCATGTCGGGCGGCAGGCCAGCCTCCGGCGGAGGCTCGATGTAGACCTTCTCGCCAGTGCCGTCAGGATCCAAGGGCGCCTGGTAGAACGCGCCGCTGCAGTCCCCGATCGCCGCCACGCGGCCCTTCCTCGCCGCGTCCACGAGCATCATCTTCAAGTGCATCGTGGCGGGCGTCGCCGAGAAGAAGTCTTCGTTGCCCTGCAAGGCCTGCTCGAACCCCCTCGTGGTCCAGCGAGCCTTCAGAGCTCCATCATCATGCTGGTCCTCCACCCAGCGCCCCGACAGAGGCCTCGACGTCGCCTCCGCTCTCGGCACCACCCTCACGATATTGCCGTCCTCCTTGGTCAGCTTCGCGATGTGCTTGAGCCGCGCCTCGTAGAAGTTCGCCGGCTCCTTCTCCTCGCACACCTCGCGCAACGCCGCAACTCTCATGCGCTGGCTCGGCAGTTCCGCGTCGCCAGTGCCTCCATCACGTTGCACTGCCACTGCCTGGGCCCCGCCGGGGCGCACTCCCGCTGGCGGCGGAGCAGCGCCAGAAGTGTGCACAGCGCGTTCCGGCAGGGCTCCGCCGGAACCCGCTGGCGCCGGCGCTGGCGGGGGCATCGGCATCGTGCCCAGGCGCGCCCTTTTCGCCCTCTCGTGCGGCTCCAAGCCTGCGCCTACCACGTCCATCGGTACTGGAGCTGGTGGCGCTGCCGCTGCGGCTGCTGCACCTGCTGCGGGCGCTGGCGGGGCCGCTGCGCCTGCTGCGGGCGCCGGCGGGGCCGCTGCGCCTGCGGCGCCTGCCTCGGCCGCTGGCGCTGGCCCAGCGCCCGCCGCCGCCTGAGGCGCCCTCCCTGGCGCCACTCCTGCCACGGGCTGCAGTGGGGGCGGGCCGATGATGATGGGCTCCTGGTCGCTCCTCACCTTCGGCGCCTGCCTCTGATCGTCGGCGTCGCGAACCAGGGGTCCCACTTCATGGCCTCCAGCAGCGCGACGTCCCAGCGCCTGTCCTCCACTCGGCGCTTCAGCGCTCGGCTGCGCACCAGACCGTTCGGCGCGCCGACGAGGTGCTCGTCGGTCTTGGAGTCGCGCCCCAGCCATACTCCCTCCAGCCAGGCCGTCTCCAGCTTGTTCAGGAGAGCCCCTGGGCGGCGGCAGGCCACCGCCTCGCCTGGCATCAGGATCGTGTTGCTGTAGGGCACCCTCCTGATCTTCTCGCAAGGCGTCATGCCCGAGTCCGCCCTCTTGTGGAACCGCGCGCACTGCCAAGCTGCGCGTCTCGGCAACCACGTAAGCAACTTCGAGTCGGGTCTGATCCTGAGCCCCGAATGCCTCTCGATCTGGAGCTTGTAGGCCTTCACCTGGTTGCGGATCGCGGGCACCATGCGCTCAGCTCCCCCGTTGCTCTGGTGGCTGTAGCGCTTCGATATCTGCACGATGATCTCGCACGGCGGCGCCTCCATCCTCGCGATCCTCGCCTTTACCTGGTTGATGAAGGCTACTGCCGCTGGCTCGCCGTCGGACTGCAAGACGACCTTGTTGTAGCCCAGTTCCGAGAGGTACGACGTGAACGACGCTATCGCATACACGTCCTCCTTGCCATGGCTGAGCACCGCTGATGCCCATGGGAAGCCCGAGGCCATGTCGACCGCCACCGCGAAGTCGAAGTTCGGCACCTCTTCCTCGCCTTGCGCAGGTATGTCGCCGGCCTCCGCGTAGTCGAACTGGATGACTGGCACTGGCTTCTTGGCAACGCCCTGGTGGCAGGCGTCGACCCCTTGGCCTGCACGCAGATGTCGCACCACGGCATCGGGGGGTCGCGCAGCAAGTTGTGCATCTCTATCTCCTCTTTGCTCGGCTGCTTGGGGCCCGGCAAGGTTCTAGCTGGGGTGATCTCCGCCTCAACGCGCTCGACCTCGGCCTCTGGAGCCTGGACCCGCGGCTGCAAGTCCTGTAACACCTCCTGGTCAGCTCGAGCTGGGACCACTGCGTGCTCCTGTCGTCGAAGCTGCGTCCTCGGGCCTGGCTCCACGGAGCGCTCAGCGCGTTCCGGCAGAGCCTCGCCGGAACCCACTGGTGAAGATTGGGCTGGCCTCGCGCTCCCTGAGCTGCCTCCCTCCAGGGTCGGTGCCATCATGCCGCCCTGCTCCATCATTGCCGCCGTCGTGTTGTACTGGTCCACCCAGCACTTCAACGATTAGTGGTTCTTCACGCGATCCACCTGCACCTTGCCAGCCAGCTCGTGATTCAACACCCCGCCGCGCTTGTCGAAGTGGGCACCCCTCGCCGCGTCCTTCGCGCAGAACTTGCCGACGGAGAGGACGGGGCCCTTCACGTCGAAAACCTGGAACGTCGTCACGATGATGCGACCATCCTTCAGCCTCATCTTGACCTCCCTCTCGCCGTAATGCTGGATGCGCTGCCCGCTCGCCGCCTCGAGGTTGGGGTCTTTGCTCTCCCTCAACGCGATCCACCCGAAATCGCTGGGGCTGCAGACGTGCTCGTCGGCACAGTTGTCCACCAGCACCTCGATCGGGCACCCGGCCTCCTTCCGATCCGTGATCCTAGTCACGTAGTTGTTGACACCAGCCCACTCCGTCACCGCGAAGATGTAGCCGGACTCGTACTGCTCGTCGATCGCGTAGGTGACCTGGCGCACTCCTGGCCCAGCCGCCTGGCTTGCCGACGCCGAAGCGGCCACCGTCGATGTACCCGGACAAGTCGTGGCGTCGTCCTGGCCCAGCAGCTCGTTGACTTGCTTCGGTCCTGCCCCACGGCCCTTGCCTTTCCTGTCCTTGGTGCTCGCCTTGCCCTTCGGGTTGTACCAGCAATCCTCCTGCTCGTGCCCCTTCCGACCGCACGTCCAACATTCAACATCTCGTCCCCACGCCGCGCGTAGGTTGATGCCCTCGTCCTCTTTGGCCTTGCCCTTGCCCCGACCGCTCTTGGAACCCTTGTCCTTGCCGCCTTTGTCCTTGCCTCTGCGTGTCAGGGCGTCTACTTCCATGGCATTCGGGTCGCGTTGTTGGCCTCCACCATTGCGTCGGGCGCGGTGTGGAATCGGTATTCCAGCGACGTAGTCAGCGTTGCTCTGGAGGAACTGGAGGGTGACGCTCTTCATCATGGCGAAGTCGTCGAGGTTCTGCACCTGCAACAGCATCTTCACCGTAGCTGGCGCCTTGTCGATGTACAGCGCCTTCTTCATGGACTCGTTGAAGACGTCGCCAGAGATGACCTCCCACTTGCGAATCGTCTCTTCCCAATCGGCCAGCTTGGTCTCGTACGCTGTGAGATCCGAGGGAAACTGCGGCCAACTCAAGATGCTAGACATCAAGCTCTGAATGCGTGGCGCAGTATTAGGCTCATATCGTTTCAGAAGGGCCCTCCATGCCAAGGCCCCGTTCTGCTGGAGGTTACCGCGAAGCACCCCCAAGGCGGGCCCCTTGACCGTCATGACCAGCATGTGGAACATCTTCTTGGCTGCCTGGCGGCCTCCAGCTCCCAGCGTGCGCTCGATCGCGGCCATGGAGTCGTCGGGCTCCGCAGTCGCCTCGGCTGCCTCTATCAAGGCCGCCATCTCATCCGCCTGAACCGTCAGGTACGAGCCCATCACGAAGGACCATTCGGTCCAGTCCTCCTCTTTGCCCGTGAAGCTCGGTGGCCTGGACAGTCGAAGGACATCCTCGTCATTCACGGCCATGTCGTTGCTCTTGCCGTTCTCGTGCTGCACCGCGAGCTCGTCGGAGCCGCCTGGTGCAAGACGCGCCGCGCCGCGAGCCCGCTGGGGCCGCCTGGCGCGCGCCGATCCGAGCCCCGCCGCGCGCGAGGCTTGCCGCGGATCACGAACAGCGCTCCGCTGCCATGATTCGTTTTGTGCCAAAAGGGGCTACAGATCCAAGTGCGCACAGCGCGTTCTGGCAGGGCTCTGCCGGAACCCGCTGGTGACGATCAGTATCGACGATCCTCGACAAAGACCGAAAGCGCCCCACACCCATCTGGTCTGGAGCTGAAAAGCGCGGGTAATCGGAACGATTCTCCTCGACCGCCATCCGACGTTACGAAAAAAACACAGATGGACGCCTTCGGCACCACCGTATGCTGTATGCTTCGCGCGGGATCAATCCGTCAGGGCCCCAGGGCACGAAACGGGGCAACTGAAGCTGCCGCTGGCTTGGCCCACGACGCACGGTATGCCAGGGACCGCTCTTCCAGCTCCCGCGCAGAGCGGGTCCCCGGAGCACACACACACACACACACACACCTGCGCGTCGTCCTGGCCCGAACGAGACGGAGCCGCCGAAAGCCAAGAAACGAGGGGGGCAAGGAGGAGAAAAGGGAAACGTGCGGTCGCCGCTCTGTGGACCTTGAAAATGGGAGGAGGAGGAGGAGGAGGAGGGAGGAGGAGGAGGAGGACGGGGTGGAGGAGGAGAGGAGGAGGAGGAGGAGGAGGGGGGAGGGGGGGGTGGAGATGCCGCAGGCCAACGTCGCGATGGCCTCGGTGCTGGCTCCTGACGCCGCGCGGCTCCCGTGGAGCCCCGAGCGGCCGCGGCACTCCGACGGCGCAGCTCGCTCGATGCCGGCCGGCTGTGGGCCGCGCCGGCGGCGCAGCAGCCTCGACAGGCCCGCGCTGGGGCCGCCGCCGCGCCCGCGAGGCGCCGCCCCGCCGCAGAGAGCGGGCCGGTGCCGCGCCTGCCCGTGGTGCTGTGGGTCTCGGAGTAGATCTGCCCGGCCGCCTCGGGGGGCGAGGAGGGGGCGGAGCCGCGCGGGCTGCCGACGGCGCGCGTCGCTCCTCCTTCGTCGCCTCCTCCTCCTCCTCCTCCTACTTCTCCTCCTCCTCCTCCTCCTGCTCCTCTTCCTCCTCAACATCATCCTCCGCCTCCCCCACCTCCTCTTCATCACCATCACCATCACCTCCTCAACTCCATCATCACAATCAGAATCACCACCGCGATCATCATCCTCTTTTCATTCTTCATCATCATCACGCGCAGCATCATCATCACCAGCATTGCCCCTGGCCTCGGGCCAGAGCTGGGGGGAACGGCGAGGGGAGACAGGAGTCGGCTCACGCTCGGCACGACTTAATAATCGACCCCATTCAACAACGGGCGCGCGTTTCTGAATGAGGTAGATATGAGGATGCCGATGTTCTGCCACAGTACCTTGTCACTGCAGCCTGCGCCCCTGCTTCCGGCCTCGTGCCGGAGCGGGAGGGAACGGCGAGGGGAGACATGAGGCGGCTCGCGCTCGACACGACTTAATAATCGAGGAACGCGGACAGAATCCTTCTTCCTCGCTACCCTTCCTGGTGAACCCGTGCATTTGGCGAGCTATTTGAAGAAAACTCTATACAATAGTTGTCCGAGTCCGGGGCCATTGCTGTGTATCCGCCCCCGTATTCTCAAGTGGCCGTGGCCCCGGCTCGGCGCGTAGATTGCCACAGTCTGTCCTGCGAAAGCGACCGAAACTCCTGAGCCATCTACGCCATCGAGTTCAGCTTTCTCTCAGTCAGAGAATGCACTCGTCAATCAAGGTCGCAGCCTTCCCCGGCACACGCTGGTCCGCCAGAGCGGTCGCGCCGTCGGCGATGCAAATCCTTGCGACTTCCATCGACGACCAACGCCCCCGGATCATGCACCGGCGAACGTCTCCACGCAAAAGGAACTCAAAGGTGGCCCCCCCTCCTCATACTGCATGGCGAAAGGTGAAGACCAGCACAGATGAAGGCAGCGAGTCCCCGCTTGAACTCACGGTGAAACTCGGCGAGGCTCCAAGGCCAGAGCCTTCTGCGAGGAGCCGTCCGCGCGTCTGCGAGAAGCCGGCGCCACATCCACGCGCCAACTCCGGGGTCGTCAACTGCAGCGATCTCTCGCGCCCCCTTTTGCTTAGAAGTTCTGGTCCACGGCAAGCTCAAAGTGCCCGCGCCTGTGGCGCGCAGAGAGCATTGAGCGCCGGCGACTCCAAGGCATTCCCCTGCGCTGAGGCTCGAGTGGAACGCAGCCAGCACGCAGGCAACGAAACTGACACTACTATGCTTGAGCCCCCACCCCGCGAGCGCAAGCGCCACGCGATGAGACATCGGCGGGGACCTCTGGGGCAGTTCCAGCCAGGACCACACCCCCGAGAGCTTCCAAGCTCCAGGGCATTGTCGGCGAGTCCCGGGTAATGCTGGACACTCGAAAACGCGTCTGACGACAGCCCCTTTTGCGGAGCCGGTGGGCCATAACATTTCCAGATACTCACACACGGCGGATTCCACTTCGCCCCGAGTCTCCGGCAACGGTGAACCTCCTGACAGCAAGCAATCGGCGAACAAATTGGCAGCGTTCTTTTACCGAACGAACGTGGCGGCACTAGTGCGCGCGTCTCGGAGGTCACCGGGCATGGCTCCATTGCGGCGACGGCCAGCGACATTATTCAGCCGCTTTTCCATCGAGACGGGGCGTCGGCCGGATTGCAGGCGCTCGATGCGAATCCAAACGCCGCCCTGCAATCCACTGCCAGCTCAAGTGCCGAATACGCCCGGATCGCCGCATTCAGTTGCCTGCTCGTCGATCGGTGGCGGCTCAACGCCCTGATGTTCACCGCGCTGTCAAGGAGGTGTAGAGTAATCTTGCCCTGCCGCGAAAACAACTAAGATCTCCAGCCCAAGGCCATCGATGCTGCCTGGGCCTCGGGGACATCGATATGATGGCACCATCTCCATGGAAGCAGGTGCCCTACTCGCCAGGCCAACAAACTTGCATCGAGCTCGACCAGGGGGTAGGCCCGCCAAAGAAGCTCGTGGTCTGCATCGACTCCAAGGTCCGCTCCCGTCGTGTGACACATGCTCAGAAGTGGAAGCGCGGCCCGCTGCTCCGGCGCCCAGCTCGATCGCCACTGCGGCGGAGCCACCGCCTTTGCGAATGAGACCAAAACGTCAGCGCGGCAGGCCTCGCCCGCAGCGCAATGACACAACAAGAGCTTGTTGTGGAGATCTCCCACGCGATGAAGAAGGGCTGGCCGAATGCGAATCCAGCTCGCGAACAGCGCGCCACCGCCTCCTCGCGCGGGCACTCGCGACTGACTTTAAACGGATTGCCCCACTCACTGGCAGATAGCCACAGGCGCTTCGACCCGCGGCCTACGTAGACCACGTCGGACTGCTGCTGCTGCTGCTGGGAAGCGCACTCGACGCCCAGGTGCAGCGACCGCGCGCGCCCCACGCTGCTGCTTGAGATCGCGCCCACTGTGCCCCAACTCACTGCTGCCTGGTGGATTTCGGCCGGCGAAGGGACGAACAACAGGAATTTCCTCGCGACTGCCCAGTGCGCGACCAACCACGCGACGATCTCTGCCTGTAGCGAGTTCTCGAGTAGCGCCCTCCGCAGAGCCTCGAACTCCGCTGGGCTCCGCTTGCCTGCCGACGATCCCATACACGGCGTGGTGTAATTCCGAGGGAAGCCCACGAGCACTTCGCGCATGCGTGCGTCTGGAGGCGCAGTCGCCCGTCCGAGAAGACAACGCAGTCGTCGCCGCGGGCGGAGAGCCGTTGCTCGACCTCCTCACCCGCCTAGCGACATCCCTGAGGTAACCAATCCGACGCCGGCGGCAGCGGCGCATGCAGCTACAGCTTCAACGCGCCGTTCGCGCCCTCGCCGTTCACGTTGCACTCGAACGCGGGGTAGAGGTCCAAGCTCAGCCAACTGCATCCAGCCGACGTCCCCGGCATCGATGCGAGTCCGCCTGCGCTTGAACAGCTCGATCAGCGCGGCCACCATCTCGCCTAGCATGGAAGCACCGCCCTCCCCTAGGAAGTGGACAACAGCCTCGCCCATGAGATTCGCGAGGTCACCGACGAGCTGCCCCACGCAGTACGCGCGCTGCAAGCGAGGACCTGACATGCTAGAGGGACCCCAGCAGAGCAGACCTCCCACCACGAAGATGTCCGAGATGCGACCGGCCACGCGGACCCGCTTGATCAGCCGCTTCATGTCGACCGCCCTGATGTCGCCCCAATGCTCTGTCGCGGAGAAGGCGCACCGCGTCGCCCTCACCGCGGCCTCGTCGGTCTCTCGAATGACACGCGGAGCGCGTGGATGAGCCCCAGCACGTCGAGGGCGCGCCGGGCACTGCTGACGCCATCGGCCAGCGAGATCAGGAGACGCCTGCCTCTCGCACTCCGGGTTCCCCAGGGCCAGGCGCGCTCGCGCTAGCACTTCGCCTCTGGGCGTCAAGCCGCAGCTGCGCTTGCCGGCGCCCGCCGGCTCCGAGGCGTCAGACGCCGCTACCAGGTGGTCGACCTCGAGCTTCATGTCGGCAGCGCACAGCGGGCGACGCAGGCGGCCAGGAGCAGGTCCTCGAGCACGCCTGGCGCCCAGCACCCGCGATCCCCATTCGAGCTCAGCCACCTCCAAGCGTTCGCGAACGAGGCGCACAGGGGCCTCCAGAAGCACTGCAGCCGAACCCAACGGCCTAGCAGCACCTGGGCGAGCTTCCGCCGCGCTCGCCAATTCCGCAGCGACCAGAACGTCAGGTGCATCAGCTCGCTCAGATAGCCCTGCGGTGGACCTCGGACGCCGCGGGCGCCGTCGACAGCCTCGCCGAGCGCCGTCACCTGCAGGGTTCGATGCACATCCTTCGCCGGGAACCCAAGAGATCGCACGAGTTCGCAACAGGCGCGCGCGTCCTCGAGAATGCTCGGGATCGCGCCCCTCGGCCGCGCCGCATCTTCCCCGGGGGCAATCCCCATCACCTCGAGGTTGCCAATGCACACCACCCAGGCGCGCGTCGATTCGGCTGCACTTCCGAAAGGGAGCCGCCGCCGCTTAGCCGCCTCCTCCAGCGGGGAGAGGCCCCTCGGCGCGCCGCCAGCTCGCGCGAGCAAATTCCAGCGCAGGCGAGCGGTCACGCCGACCGCGGAGATCCAGCCCACGCCGACGACGCGGAGGGGGATGCGCGTCTTCTCGACGGCAGGCCCCCTGACAAGCTCAGAGGGCACCTTCGGCCCGATGGCCGCCCGGGGACGCCAAACATCTGGGGCCTCATAAACGTAGAAGGAGACTTTCCGATTCGCCCCGCTCCACAGCTGCTTCGACTCCACCAGCGCGAGGCCAGTGGGCCTCGACGCGCGCGGGAGCTGCCCAGCGACCCCCTCGACGCAGCACTGGCGCGCGTTCGAGGGATCAAATGGCGATTAAACGCAGTGCCGGGGCCTCCGCACCTCCATCCAGGCGGATCGGCGGGTCGAGTGGCTTGACCACACCGAAAGCCCCATGGATCAGAGGGGCCCCGTGCCGACGCGCGATCTGGCCCTCTGCGATCGCCTCCACCGTGCTGCGCGCGCACAGCCACTCGACAATCAGGGCCCAGTGGCCCGGCTCGGCCCGCGCCCGAGCACGCGGCGGGCAGCCGGGCCTCGGGCCTGCACGGGGCGAACTCAGGGTCGAGGAGCGCCCCACGCACGCAGCCAGTCGCCAGCGAGGCTGCCGGGATCGAGGCAGCCACCCCGCGAGGAGGCAGCCCAGCCAAGATCTGTGCCAGAGTCAGCTTGCGCGGCACCGACACCTCCGACCCGTCGTAGGCGACCTTCTTGTCCTTCAAACGCTCCCCCCAATCTGGGTCAACCTCGTCCGGCCCCCTCAAGATGCACTCCGATACTCGACGGCCCAGCCTCCGCTGCGCCGAAAATTGCGCCTCGCTCTCACCCGCGGCCGCGAGCTCAGCACGCGCCAGGCCCCGCGGGAAATGCCCCCAGTGCAAGGCTGCGACGGCGATCTGGCACCGGGCATTCATCTCAGCCACCCGCTCGCCGTTAAACTCTGCGCCGAACTCATCAGCCGCCCAAAAATAACGAGGCAACGGCACCAGATCCCGCTGCCGGCCCTCTGGATGCGGCCCGCGCTCGCCGCGCCAAAAAGCGCGAAGGCATTCTCAGAAACGAAGAGGTACATGCGCCAGAAGACGGCCGAGGGCAGCAGCCGCGCCAAGCGGCCAGCGTTGGTCATCGAAATCCCACCAGCCCTTTGGGCGTGAGTGGTTTAGCGAGCTCTCTCTGTTCTCAACCCCCCTTCTTCCCCTTCGGGGAGGGGTTTACCCCTCCCCCTACCCCCTCCCCCATGGACCTGGAGAGGGGGCCCGGCGGGTCGTCAGGGGGGTCAATTTCGACTCCTGGGAGGGCTAAAAAACGACACCCCTCACGAGGATTCTGCCCCCGACGGGGGGACGCCGACAAAACCCTCTCCTCTCCTGTGAAGCCAAAATCATTGATTTTACTACGGTTTCGGCCCCATTTTGGCCTTCTGAGGGGGCAGCGCTCCTCTTCCTTGTTCTCAACATCATTGATTTTACGAAGGTTTTGGGCTCATTTTGTCCTTCTCAGGGGGTAGCGCTCATTTGCGCTGCTGAGGAGGTCGCAAGAGGCCCCAAGATGGCCCCAAGATGCCCCCAGGAGGCTCCCAAGAGGCCTCCAAGAGGCCCCCAAGAGGCCCCCAAGAGGCCCCCAGAGGCTCCCCACAGGCCCCCAAGAGGCCCAAGAGGCCCCCAAGAGGCCCCCAAGAGGCCCCCAAGAGGCCCCAAGAGGCCCCCAAGAGGCCCCCAAGAGGCCCCACGAGGAGCCCGAACGACTCACACCAGGACGAGGGGCCCGAACGACTCACACCACGAAGAGCCCGAACGACTCACACCACAAGGAGGGGCCCGAACGACTCACACCAGGACGAGGCGCCCGAACGACTCACACCACGAGGAGCCCGAACGACTCACACCACGACGCGGGCCCCGAACGACTCACACCACGAGGAGCCCGAACGAGTCACACCAGGAGGAGGGGCCCGAACGACTCACACCAGGATGAGGGGCCCGAACAACTCACACCACGAGAAGCCCGAACGACTCACACCAGGACGAAGAGCCCGAACGACTCACACCACGAAGAGCCCGAACGACTCACACCAGGAAGAAGGGCCCGAACGACTCACACCAGGACGAGAAACCCCAAACGACTCAAATCACGAGGAGCGCTTTCTCTCCCTCCTCCTCCGCCTCGTCCTTCTCCCGCTCCCCCCACAAGGAGGATGTACAAGGAGGCGGGAGGAAGGAGGAACAGGGGAGATATGCGGGGCCAAGCGGACACGCGCCTGAAAAACACGACTGTCGGCATGCTTCGCAAGAGTTGTTGCTGTGAGATGGGCTGGTGGGGATACGCGAAGCGTAAAGAATCTTCCTTCACCATCTCTCCAACGGTGGAGATGAACACGAGACGATTAAGGCCCCTGTCTGGCCTGCGCCCCCGGGCGCCCCTGCGCGAAATGCGCCGCGACGCGTCTGCGTCGAGTCGCGCGCTCATCGGGCAGGCAATCCTGCGAAGCCCCATTCATCCAGAACTCATGCTTCAACCTCTGAGGCGGCCGCGCCCGACGCCCCCCAGCCGCAAGCGATTGCCTCGACCTTGGCCCGTCCTCCGCGGCCACCCCGGGGCGCAGGACTTCCGCGGCCTCGCGATGCGCCTGCGGCTGCCGATGGCCTGTCCTGGCCCACGACGCGCACCTCCGACGGTTTGGGCTTGAGGTTTACGCGGCGTGGGTGGGGGCTGTCTCCTCGCGGCGCCCTCTCGGCCGAAGGGGGCGCGGGTTCGCGGGGTTCCCACGGGGCCCTTTGGCGGGGGGGGGACCTGCGCCTCCCGCGCCAGCATCTCTGGCGCCTCTTCGGCGTCTCTCCCGGGGCCTCTGGGGGGGCCGGCAGAGGTGGCCGAGGCGCGCCGAGGCGCACCGGCTGCGGCCCCTCCTCCGGATTCGGGTCAGCGGGCCGCTGCTGGAGGCGCCTTCCGCCTCGCCTCCTGCAGCTTCGATTTGAGACAAGCCGCCCGCGACGCAGACTGCTGCCCCCCGTGCCACGCGGAGGTAGGCAAGGCGTCTGGGATCACCTCCCGCTCCGAGGCAACTGCCCATGACCCGTCGGCCAGGCTCTGCGCGATCGCCTTGAACCTTTGCATCAGGAGGTCCCCGACCTGCGGGAACTCCCCCGCCTGCAGATAGCCGAGAGCCCTCGCAAGCGTCTGGAGCTCTCGCACGCTGCAAAGCCCCACCTTCTCCAGCGAGTGGTGTCCGAGCACCGCGGCGGTGAGGTACCCGGCGACCTGGGGTGCCCTCCCGCTCTCGCCGGCCCCCTCCCGCAGCCCACTGACCCGAGCTATTTCCACGAGACCCGAATCGTAGAGCTCGCCTGGCTCCTCGTCCGCCAGCTGCCGGATCCTGCTGGCCGAGCGGGCGAGGGCCTCGTGAAAAGCCAGCCGGCAGGGGCATCCTCGCGGCGGCGGTTCCGGCTCCAGGAACTCCGACTCCTCGACGTCGAGCGCCGCCGGGCCCGACGTCGGCGCCCATGATCAGGACTGGTGTCGCCCTCGGCTGGGGCGCGCGCGGCGAGGCGCTGCGCGGCGGGCAGCCCGCCGCGACCTCCTTCTCCGCGTCGGCCGCCGTCGGCACCACGGGGAGGGGGGCGCACGAGCGGCGGCTGCTGGCTTGGGGACACCGACGCCTCGAGCTGCCCCTCCGCCCTCATGTGGCGCACCCACCCGACGCGGAGGGCGGACGTGCCTGGCTCGCTGATCCCCGGCGCGGGACAAGCTCCCAGCCCAGCGCGGCACAAGTGGACCAAGCCCGGCCGAACGCCAGTCCCTGGCGATGGAAGCACCGGGGCCCAGCCAGCACGCTGCGAGGCCTGAGAGACTCCGCGCAGCCACGCCGCCAAGAAAATTCCATGCTCATCCGCGTGACCACCCCTCCTCAACCTCAAACATGGCGGCCCCGTCGTACACGCCTGGGCCTCCGACGCCGTGGCGCACCAGCGGGACCTCGAACACAGTCCCACGCACCCAGTCGGCCTCGACCAGGGTCGACGACTGGATCCACTAGCCTTCCTCGAGCGCCCTTAAGCCACGAGCACCTGCTGCGACTCCTCCGGGAGGCCCCGGCGGCGCCCCAGGCGGCAGCGCAGGCGCCAGGGCTGGGGGAGCGCCACCCCCAGCACCAGCAGCATCACCGCCGCCTCCAGCCGCTCCTCCAGGATCAGCACGGCCGAGAACTTCAAGTGGCCGAGCTCCAACGCCGTGGGGGGGCAGACGCCCAGGCAGCCTGGGACCCCCCCCTGCCACGCGGCCAGCGGGGGGGGCCAGGGACGCCCGAACGGGCGGGCACCAGGCAGCACGCCGGCCGCAGGCGGCAAGCCCAGTATCGGCGTCCCTCCGCCCGGGGCCACGTCAGCTGCAGTTCTTGCAAAGTCGATGCGACGCCTCCTCAGCCCCGGCCGCACGTCAGCACGCGCCTTCGTGTTTGCCTTTCGCCTTCGCCTTCGCCTTCGCCTTTCCTTTCGGCGGCCTCCTCCTCCTCCTCCTCGGGCGCGGCCAGCTGCTCCATGCGCAGGTCCTCCACCAGCCGGGCGAGGCCCCTGAGGGCCTCGATCGCCCGATCGAGCTTGGCCCCTCTCAGCCCCCCCAGGTTGTCCCACAGGGCGCGCCCCCAAGCAGTGAGGCGCGAGAGCAGGGTAAGACCGCTGCGCCTCTCCTCACGGGGGCGCCTGCGGGGCCCGCGAGCCACGAATTGCCCCGCGCGCCGCGGGGCGTGCAGGGAGCAGAATTGAAAGGGGAGGGAGGCAAGGCCCGCGCTCACCTTGCCTTTAAGCGAACAGGAGGGGCGGCGACACCCGCGCACCCCTCCTGAGCACAAGCAGCTGCAGAGCAAGATGCGGCAAATGACGCCTCCCCCATCGCCCCACTCAACAACCGGCACGTGCCTCTGTGGCGCAGCCGTTGTGGTGCAAGTCTAAGTGGTGCAATCCACGAGGCCCGCACAACAGAATGGCCCCCAAGATGCGACGGCGAAGCGGCGGCAACGGGCGGCGACGGGCGGCCACAAGCTGGGGCGACAGTCATGCTCATTTCTTTGAGCACAAGTACAAGTCCCTACGTGCAAGCACCGCGGGGAATAGATACGTAGCATGGTCAGCGGCAGCATCATCAGCAGCAGCAGCATCACCATCCTCATGATCACCACCACCCGGGGGACACATGATGTGCAACACCCTAACAGTGCAGTAGATGCACTGGTAGTAAGGTGATATCAGGCAGGACGGCGGCCCGCACGACCAGGTCGTATGGGTCCAACATCCACCAGTCGGTCTTCCAAACTTTGAGATGCACTGTGTACTCCCAGTTCACAAATAGCTAACAACATTCGTGCACGTGTAACCGCACAGTCTGAAGCAGCGTACGTAGTCCAACCTGACTTGGACGAGCACCGAGGGAGCATCGTCCAAAAGCCGTCGGGTGGGCTGTAGTGGGCGTTCAAGTAGGTCCGAAACCGTTCGTAGCCATTGCACTCCGTGACCAGATGTTTCATACTTGGCCATATGTTCCGCATAGTCGGCAACTGTTGCCTGTCTGTCGTTTTGTATCCGTCGATGCTGCACCCGATCGGTAGATAGACAATACCAGACGCTGTTGGGGAGATAAGGCTCGTCTCCAGCGAGCAAAGCATTTGGAGGAGCACGCATCGATGTCGACCTCCTCTACATCCTCTGAGTCTTGACGGCGTGTGTTCCCCATCTGCAAGCACTGCATACGAGCCAGCAATATGAGGGCATGCTGGACCCGCTTGTTATATGTTGGGTTGCCACGAGTCCAGAAACGCCATAGATCATCCACCAGCTGCTCCACGGCAGCTCGTACTCTGTGTTCTGGCAGTGGGGCCACCTCCACTAGGCAGCCCCGCTCTGTCGAGTATCTGATGAAACGAAGTCCCAGTACCTCGGCATGTGCTGTCATCGACGTCTCCAAGAAAGAGCTCCAGACGATTATGACGTTGGCGACAGTCTCGAATGCTTGCACGGCAGCGCTGCATGTAGGATGTAGCCAGATATTCGCTTCCTGGTGAAAATCTCGATGGACGCGCCCGTCGGTACAGCCAAAACGCCCACGTGTTCCACTGCGGTAGGTACTAGAGAATCCGTAGACCACAGCTGTCGTTTGTCTTTGTTCTCCGCGAAGCCAACGCTGTCGTCGAACTCCGTGGTGAGCTTCAGATCTCCCTGGAGGGCCTGGTTACTATCCACAACGAGGGACCTGTGATCACCACCACCACCACCACCACCATCACCATGACCCTCACAATCACCATCACCCCCATCGCCATCACAATAACGCCTCCTCCTGTTGTTCCTCCTATTCGTCCTCCTTCGCCGCCTCCTTTACCGTCTCTGCATATCGCTCCCTCCCTCCTCCAACTCCTCCTCGAGAACGGGGGACTGGTGTCCCTCGGGGTCGAATGCGCGCGCGAGAGAAGTGGCGCGTGCGTCTGAGAATGCTCTGCGTGCTCTGTGGCGTCATCCTCTCCTTCCGCTTCCTCTTCCTGTTCCTCTTCTTCCTCCCTCTCCTCCTCTTCCTCCTCCTCCTCCTCCTCCTCCTCCTCCTCCTCAACCTCCTCTTCGTCCTCCTCATCCTTTTCCTCTTCCCCCTCCTCCTTATCCTCCTCCTCCTCCTCCTCCGCCTCCTCTTCGTCTTCCTCTTGGTCCTCATCCTCCTCCTCCTCCTCCTCCTCCTCCTCCACCTCCCCCTCCTCATGTTCCCCCTCCTTCTCCTCCTCAGCCTCTATAGTTGCTCCCCGCCAAAATCCCCACCTCCCCCCACCACCCCACCCCACCCCCTCCACAAAAAAAGTGTGGGGGGAGGGGACACCGATTGTTTTGCTTTGGGAGGGTGGCAACACCTATTTCTCTTCGATCGTTTCCTCCTCCTCCTCCGCCTCGTCCTCCTCCTCCTCCGTCTCCTCCTCCTTCTTCTCCTCCTTCTCCTCCTCCTTTCTGTTCCTTGTCTCTCCTCCTCCTCCTCCTCCTCCTCCTCCTCCTCCTCCTCCTCCTCCTCCTCCTCCTCTACATGTGGTTCTTCTCCTGTTCTCCACACACACACAACCAAAAAAACGGGTTGTGCATGGCCCAGGTTGGTGTTCCCTTTGTGTTCGGGTCCATCGTCTTTGGGGGGGTGGGGGTGAAATCCTCAACCTCCTCCTCGGTCGCCTTCTCCTATGTATCCATCTCCTCCTCAGTCTCATCCTCCTCCTCATCCTCCCCTTCCTCCTCCTCCTCCTCCTCCTCCTCCTCCTCCTCCTCCACCTCATCGTCACCCTCTTATGATTATGCTACGCATGCTTAGTCTTCGTATGAATATTCGTAGTGTTATCAGTAGTGGTATGATTCGCCATCTTAGTATGGTCAGCCTTCGTCGTACTATTAGTAGTAGGTTCATTCGTACTCATAATGTTAGTCGTCTTCATCTTCTTATCCTTTTCATTAATATGCGTAATGTTAGTGTTGCTAGCATGTGGAATCGTATGATGATTCGTCTTCTTCTTCGTCATCATCCTCCTCCTAGCCCTGCTGAGTCTCGCTAGCCCCCCTGCGAAGTCCTGCTAAGCCCTGCTATTGAGCCCTGCTAGCCCCTGCTAGCCCTGCGCAGCCTTGCTAAGTCATGCTGCCAAGTCACCTTGGGGAGCCCTGGTAGCGCCGTACAAATCATGATCTGCACAGTTAATCTCTACCTAGCTATCCTAAGCCATGCAAAAACCGCACTGCTAAGACGTGCCATGCCAGCCTTGCGGAGCCTTGCGACGCCTGCTATTCCCCTTTCAGCCCTTCTGAGCTCTGATTGGCCATACTAGCCACTGATAAGCTTCTGCAGGCCCTGATGAGCCTTGCTAGGCCCTGCGAAGCCCTGGTCACCTCCTGAGCCATGCTGGGCCCTGTTAAGCCCTGACCCTGGCAAATGCCATGCTAAGCTACGCCTAGCCCAGTCATGGCCTGCCACGCCCCGCTACGCCCTCCTAGGGTCTGCTGAGCCCTGCTAAGTTTGGCCAAGCTCCGCTACGCCCTGCTGGGCTCCGCCAAGCATTCCTTACCAATGCTAAACAACGCTCAATGTTGTTATGCCCAGGTCAGGCCTGCGAAGGACTGCTGAGCCTGGCTCAGCCCTGTGGGGTGCCTGCTTCGATCTGAAGAGCCATGCTGACCTATACTGAGCCAAAGTTTGCCATGCTAGACACTGCGAAGCCCAATTCGGCCCTGATGTGCCCTGCTGGGTTCTGATAGGCCATGATCGGTCTAGGCCCCAGTAAGCCATGACATGGCGTGCTACGCCGTGATATGCCCCGCTACGCGTGGCCCAGACCCCTTAGAGGAAAGAGAACCATGCACATACACCGATTCTGGTCAGGCCCATCCTGAGCCCAGGATCGGTGCATATGCCCTCCTGCCTTGGCTGGGAAGGCATATGCACCCATCATGCGCCCAAGATGGGCCTGGCCAGAATCGATGCATGTGCATAGTTCTCTTCGCCCGACCCCTAAGGCACAATAGGCCCTGTTCAGCTTTGATGAGCCCTGCTTATCCCTGGTCAGCAATGCTAAGTCCTGCCAGGCATTGCTGAGATGTGCTGAGCCTTGGCACACACTGCTAAGCAGTGCTAGGCTGTCTGCCCAGTCATTTTATGTCCTGCTGTGCCCTGGTACGCCTTGCAAATCCCTGTTAAGGTCTTCTAAGTTTCCTAAGCCCTGCGAAGCTCTGCCAGGCCTTGCAAAGCCGTGCTGAGCCGTGCTCGGTCCTGACAAGCTCTGCCACGGTATACGTAGCCCGGCTCAGGCATAATGAGCCCGGCTAAGGTTTGCCGGGCCTTGATGTGCCGTGCTACGCACTGATCCAATATGCCGAGCCCTGTTCGGCTCTGTCGATTTGGACCATGGTTTGACCTGGTTTGGCCCGGCTTGGCCGCGCGCCCTGCCTGAGACATCCTCAACATATGCCTGGTTTGGCCCCTGGCTTGGCTTGGTTTGGGCCCAGTTTCGCCTAAGACGTCTTCAACATGTGCCTGCTTCAGCCCTGGTTTGGCTCGGTCTGGGCCCAGTTTCGCTGCAGACATCCTCACAAGTTTGCAATAATCGTTTAAATTCTTGTTTCCGAGACGTCCTCACACGGTTTGGCCTGGCTTGCGCCCGGTCCCGCTTGAGACGTTCTCTCAGCTTCCCTGGTTTGGCCCTGGTTCGGCATTGCTTCGGCCCCGTTCCTCTTGAGATGTCCTCACAGCTTGCGCTGGTGATTCGAACTGGCATGCTGCACTGGGATGTGACACGTTTCTCTTCGACACTGAATGGATAGTTCACTACGTTCGTGGCTTCGCAAGTGCAAAAAAAAGAATGGCACTGGCGCAATGAAGACACAGTGTGGTACACATGTAGCACGACTGTGCTACAACATGGCGGGCGGAATGGGCGTGGACACTTCCAACACGCTGTGAATAGGCGTGGGAGCGTGCGGCTGCGTTATGAGAAAACCTTCCCGAGCCTGTAGGGACAGTGTTGGCGCCATCTTTCTGTGGCATCTCATGGCAGCCTCCCATGCCATCTTGCCGGCTCCTGCGACGCGACACTAATAGACGCGAGACGCCGCTCATCGACGCCAATCGACGCTAATCGACGCTAAATCGACGCTTCCTTATCGACTGCCAGTCGCCAGCGCACGCGAATCTCCCCCAAAGACTGCATTTCTCGAGGACGCGCAAGGCGCCCGCGTCGGCGGCGAGCCAAGGGGGGGGAACGCAGACCGGGGCGTGCCTTCTCGGAAGGCTCGGACTTTTTTGTCCGGCCTCCCGAGAGAAGTGTTTTTCTCAGAGCCTCCTCCGCGGGCAGAGACGACCTCTCAGGAGGCGAGAGCGCTCCTGAGGAGCCCCGCCGCCTTCTGAGAGGAGGCCTTCCCCACCCCCCCCCATGCCTTCGCCCTGGGCGCGCCGCCGATGCAACGCGCTCCCTCCCACGACTTGCTGCAGAAATGGCGGGCTCCGGAAACCCGGAACCCCCAAAAAATGTGCCATCTCTCGGGGTGGGGCCACTTGATTTTTCTTCTACCAGCGCAACGCCCTAGAAAAATCCATCGGATGTCTAGCGTCGGGCCCGTCCCAAAACCAACCGTATGCACGGCGCAACCTCAAAAATGCAAGGCACTACGAGGTAGAGGGCCAGAGGAGGGCGATTTGAACAATCGTCGGCTTCCGCCGGCCGTCCGCCACCTTCCGCTGGCGGAGGCGGTCTCATTTGACTTCCACCACCCTCCGCCGCCCGTCCGAGGAGGAACAGATGGCAACTCCTTCGAGCAGGGCGCCCTTCGGGCGACTCCTTCAGCGATGCATCGGCGGCGCATCGGCGGCGCATCGGCGATACATCGGCGACACATCGGCGATGCAGCGTCGACGTCGGCGATGCATCGGCGACGCCGACGTGAAGAAAATCGGGCTCCACTTCGGGCCGCATCGTCGATGAATCGGCGATGCGGCGATGCGGCGCAATCCTCCGACCCCATCTACTCGGACCCCATACGGGAGGCCTAGAAAGGACGGGGAAATCTAAAGGTACCGATATCGCTGCTTCCCGGACCTCTCCCAGGGTAAGTTCTGGCAAGAAATTCGAGGCGAATCCAGCGTTGGCGACGAAGGCCTCCAAGGAGGCCCAAGAAGGGGAAAACGGAAAACGGACGAAGGGTAGCGGTGTGGGCACCTTCCACTTCTGACCATCTACTCGGACCCCACCTGGGAGGCCTAGAGTAGAGCGCCCTTCGGGCGCCTCCTTCAGCCCGAAGGAGTGCACGCATGGCTGGTTGTCCGGCGCCACGCCCCTCACGGAGAACAGGTCGCCGGCCTGCTCCTCGCGCCGGGCTGCGGCGCTGCCAGCTCGCTCGCGCTCGCGGGGCAGGAATCAGTGGGCACCGAATCGGCACGCCGAGGCTGCAGCTTTGGACACAGCGGCAAAGGGCACGGAAACGCAGAATGCACCGTCCACCGCGTGTTTACGGTGCTGGGAACACGAGCAGTGGCGCTTGCACCCCAAAAAATGTTTCTGGTTTAGGAAGCGGTTTCGATCGAATCGAAGTGTGCGTCGGATCGGATTGGATCGGCATAGAGTCGACATCGGGTCGGATCGGCGTGCAAGCATCAGGCCACATCGGACCGTTGGAACATCGGAAAACCGAATCGCATCGGGCCGGCCGGAGTCGATGTCGAATCGGATCAATCGGATCTGAATGGACCCTGGGGAGCCAGCCTCTCGGTGGGGGGGGGGGGCAGATAGCCCCCGTTCGGGATGAAGAATTGGCGGCGCGCCCAGGGGAGAAGCGAGTTCAGGCAGGCCTTCTCAGAAGACGGCGGGCCTTCTCAGAACCCCTCCGGCTTTCGGAGCCCTCCGCGGCTCCGGGGAAGGCTCAGAGAGCTTCTTCTCGGATGAGTCTGGAGGCCTTCTGAAGAATCGGGCCCACGCTAACTTGGACCAGGGAAACCTGGATCTAGGGCGCGGCTGCCAGGTGCAAGGATCGGGGAAAGTACCCCCCCCAAGCAAGAGGCCAGTGCCGTCTCATATGGCGACGGAGCGCGCCAGGCTGGCACGGAAGCGGGACCATGAATTGTCGCCCGCCCCCTGATAGGAAGACCGCTCGACGATTGAGACACGAGGGCGCCCAACGCAGATTGAAGTCCGGGAATCCACGTGACCTCTTTCAACGACTGATGGGTACCGCTGCTGGCGTGAAAGACGCCCATCCCAAAAAATGTTGGCGGCGAGCGCGGGGAGGAAGTGAGAAGGGGGGCCTTCTCAGAAGGCTCGGACGTCCCCCGGCCTTCTGAGAAGTGTCCTAAGCCTTCCCCGAAGACACAGAAAACCCCTCAGAAGGCGCGAGGGCACTTCTGAGAAGTCCCGCCGCCTCCTGAGAAGGCCGCCTCCCTCTCGCTTTCCCCCCCCCCGCTCGCCGCCGACAACGACCCTCTCTGAAACGACTGGTGAGCACCGCTGCTGGCGAGACACACGCCCCCCCAAAGAGGTCGCTTCGACGGGGGCCGCCCCCGGGCCCCCCCCCTTCGGTGCCCCGCGGCGGCCGCTGCCCGGGCAGCCTCCTCGGAGCCGGGGAGGCCCACAGGAAGCCCTCCGGGGCCAGGAGGCCCCTCGTCGCCACGGGGCCTCCCCCCCCCGCAAGAGCCTGCTCGAGGCGCGCCGGAGCGCAGCCCCCAGAGCTGCGCGACGGGCCCAGGGAGCGACCCTGGCCCGGACCCCCCTTCGCGTCGCGCGGGGATCGCGGCGCAGAGCGTCGTGCCGTTTTCCGCGTGGGCGTGGACTCTTGCCCAGCTCAGCGCTGGCACGGCTCGGGCAGCTCGGAGAAGCTGCGCTGCCGTTCTCCGAGGGTTCCCAGACCCGGCTCAACCACTATGCAAGGCCGCCTCCGGGCCGCGAACGGCTCCCAAACCCAGCTCAGCCCAAATCCCATTCTGCAGGATGCTGCAGGAATCGGCGCTCTGGCTGAGCCCCAGTCTGCGCTGAACCCCGCTACCTGCCGGCTGATTCGTCCTCTGGAGGCCCGTGCTGGGGCCCAGGACCGTCAAAGAACTACTCAGGACGAAGAGCTGGTCCAGGGAAAGCTCGCCATCTTCCCCGTGCAGCTTCTTCGGTGTCGTGCGCAGTCTGTTCCGCAAGATGATCCACAAAATGCTGTTCGCCGCCAGGAAAAAATGCACACCTCCAAGCGACGCCAAGGAAGGGGTCGAGGCCTCCAGGGGCCCACGCTGCAAAAGCAGCACGTCCGCAAGTCAGCGGAAGCGCGCGCAATGGCATTGGCTCGCGCGCGCGCATCTCCAGCGCGCGCCAGCCCCGACGCGCGCCATGCGCGCACGCGAAGGCGTCAGTGCGCGCGCGGAAGCCTGGCGCGGGCGCGAGCCTTCCGGGCGCGCGGAACGCGCGACGACACATCGCTCGACCAAACCGCGCGACAAATGCGCCCCGTGGTCAGCATCCCCGATGAGTTTACATTTGAAATGCGAACGGCGATTCCGTAAGTCTCGCTGCACGTCTTCCAAGTGCATGTTGTCGTCGCCACTCTTCGGATTTTGTCGCGGCTCAGCGCCGCCCGCGGATTTTGTCGTCCGCCTCCTTCTTGTTTGTCGTCGGCAGTTTGTTTTGTCTTTTGAATTTGCCGTCGGCCTCCTTTTGGTGTCGTCGGCCTTTTCTTGTCGTCGGCCATGATTGTGCCGTCGATCTGTATGTTGTTGTCTGTTGTGTTTGGTGTTCTTCACGGTCGGACACAATCTTACTCGGGCTCTTCACCATGTTTGAGGTCCTTCGCGGCCAGATCCATCTTCCACCTGTCACTTTTCCCGCGTCCCCATCACCCCGTCCAGAAACGCTGTCCAGGCGTTGCTCCTGGAAGCTCGGTTCTTGGTCCTCGCTCACCCCCTTGAGAGACCGCGCGCAACCGCTGGGAGGAGCTCAGCGCTAACAGCGTCTGAGACGCGTGGCGGACGACGCGGCTTCATTCATGAAACACGGATGGGTGTGATCAAAAGCTGTTTGTCTTTCGTCGTTTCGTGATCCTGTGGAGGTGGCTTTCAGCCGCGATCGCTGGATTCAGAGTCCAGCTTGTGATCCTATGGACATGGTGCCTACGACGGATCGGCTGCGCCAAGAATCGGGAGCGGCCAAGAGGGGGGTGTCCAAGAGGGGGGGGTGCAAATCATGATGACCGGCGGCATGTGCGCGGCCCAGCGGGGGGGGGCCAGGGACGTAATAAAATAAGAAGAGGCGCCATGAAATCTGGGGAAATATCATGGCCCCCGCCATGATATCCACCCCCCCTAGTCATCACCCCCCTCTTTTCCGTCCCCGAAAGAAGCAGCACAGCGACGTGCACACACCGGGCCGCATCGCATCGTCGGGACATCGGAGTCGAGTCGCATCGGGCCGGCCGAGAGCGATGCCGCATCGGATCGACCGGATCGAAGTGGTCCGAGGATCGGACAAAAAAAAAACGGATGGACGTGGGGACCTAGCCCAAACCTGAAGCCTGTTGGACGTGTCCCACCCGCCCGTGACCCAAGACGCACTGATCTCAAAACGACGACGACGATGCCGACGACTGAGACGACGATATTGCTCTGAAAACGACGACGACGACGACGACGACGACGACGACGACAGTCGCGCCAAGTGTCGTCGAGGGGCGGGGACCTCTGGGGGCCGCGGATCGAACAAAAAAAACGAAAAAAAAAAAAAAACAAAAAAAAAAAAAAAAAAAAACGAAAAAAAAAAAAAAACAAAAAAAAAAAAAAAAACGGATCGGAGGATGCCCAGGCCTGTGGCCCCCCCCTGCCCAGACGGTCCACGCGCCGCGCCGCGGTTCTGGGGACGCGCGGCTCCACGGGTGCGCTCCGCACGCGGTCTCCCTCCCCGTCCTCCTCCTCCTCCGCCTCCGCCTCCTCCTCATCATCATAATCAGAAACAGCGTCATCACCATCGTCCTCCTCCTCCTCCTCCTCCTCATCGTCATCATCAGCATCATCATCAGCATCATCATCAGCATCATCATCAGCATCATCATCAGCATCATCATCATAATCAGCATCATCATCACCATCATCAGCAGCAGCATCATCATCATCAGCATCAGCATCATCATCATCACCACCACCACCATCATCGTCATCAACATCATCATCACCATCATCATCAGCATCATCATCAGCATCACCATCAGCATCATCATCATCAGCGTCATCAGCAGCATCATCATCGCCACCACCACCACCACCATCATCATCGTCATCAACATCATCATCATCATCATCATCATCATCATCATCATCATCATCATCATCATCATCATCATCATTGCCATCCCTCCTACAACCCCTCCCCCGCCTCAAGACTCAAGGCTGGTGGCATTGGAATCCAAGGTCCAAGGTAGGCTGCCATCCTCCTCCGCTTCCTCCTCCTCCCAGAGCCCCATGAGCCCCAGCGCGACCCAAATCACGTAGGGAGGCACCGTCTGCTGAAGGCATGCAAGTGCAATGCAGTGCTGTAAGGTGCAGCGCAATGAGGAGGCATGCAACGCAGAGCTTAGCACAGCCTAGCAGCGCGTAAATAGCACTGCCTAGCATTCAACGTATAGTAGAGCTGCATATCATTGCATAGCGCTGCAGGGCGCAGCATGGCGCAGCGCAGCGTTCGTTAGGTTTGCACATGCTAGCAACGAACGATATCGAATGGCGTGGCGTAGAACGGCACAGCAGAGCATGGATGGCAAAGCACAACCAAGCACAATACAACGGCGCAGACATAGGCAGAGAAAAAGAGAGAGAGGGACAGGGGGAGAGGGGAGAGAGAGAGAGAGAGAGAAAGAGAGAGAAAAAAAAAAACAAAAAAAAAGATTGCGCGTGGAGTGGGCGCCCAGGTCAAGAGCCGGCTCGAACCTTCGAGCTACTAAGCGGCGCTTCTCCTCCGAAGCTTCTAGGTCGCAGCACTAGCCGCCGCACGGCGCGGTCGCAGCGGGAGGCCAGGCTACGGAAGCGCTCGTTGCGCACGGGGGGGGAGAAGCAAGGAAAGAGGCGGCCCTGGGGGCAAAGAGACGCGCGCTCAGGCCATGGAGACCATCGCGAGAAGTGCGGGCGGCCTTCTCCACTAGAACAAGATAAGGGCCCTTTGTATGCAGACCTAGCTGCCCCGACCCCCCCTAGAACCCCAAGAGCCTTCAAAATCACCTGAACCGCCCTGAAACCTCCGAACATGTAATGAAACATTCCTCATCCTTCACATCCTTCTACTCCGCCTCCTCCTCCTCCTCCTACTCCTCCTCCTGCCTCCCTCTTCCTCCTCATCCTCCCGCCTCCTCCTCTTCCTCCTCCTCCTCCTCTTCCTCCTCCTCCTCCTCTTCCTCCTCCTCCTCCTCATCATCATCATCATCCCCCTCCTCTGCCTCCTCCTCCTCCCCCCTCCTTTTCCCTCGTGCGCGCAGGAGGGGGATAGAGGAAGAGAAGGGAGGAGAAGGCACGAGAAGCAGGGGAAGGATTCGCCCCCCCTCGACGACGACCTCCACGACCTCCACGACCTCGACGACCTCGACGACCTCCACGACGACGACGACGACGACGACGACGAAGATGACACCGACGCCAACGCGACGCCGACGCCGACGCCGACGCCGGCGCCGACGACCACGACCACGACCACGACCACGACCACGACCGCCATCACGACAACGACAACGACAGACGACCACGACGACCTCGACGACCTCGACGACGACGCGAACGACGACGACGCCGCAGACGCAGTCGCCGCTGACTACGACGACGAAGGCGACGGTAGGGCGGCAAGGCGCTGAGCCTGGAGCCCCGGGCCGTCGCGGCATGCAGCGACCCAGCCTCCCGCCGGCCAGGGGTGTCGTCGTCATCTCCGCCGCGATCGTCGCGGCCGCCGTCGAGGGCGTGGTCGAGATCGGCGTAGAGGTCGTCGTCGGGGTCGCCGTCGTGGCGGTCGCTGTCGAGGGAGGAGGAGCCTCTCCGATACTCTCCCAGGCCTCCTCGTCCGTCTTTGCCTGCGGCTTTGTCCCTCCTCCCTCCATGCTCCTCCTCCTCCTCCTCCTCCTCGTCCCTATTATCCCTTGTCCTCCCTCCTCCTCATCATCATCCTCCTCCTGCTCGTCTCACCCCTCAAAATCAGAATCGACAAGTGTAGTAGTGGTATCATCATCATCATCATCATCATCATCATCATCATCATCATCATCATCATCATCATCATCATCAGCATCAGCATCATCATCATCATTAGCAGCACCATCATCAGCATCAGCATCAGCATCAGCATCATCATAATCAGAAGCAGCAGCATCAGCATCAGCAGCATCAGCATCAGCATCAGCAGCAGCAGCGACAGCATCATCATCGTCATCATCATCATCGTCATAATCAGCATCATCATCAGAATCAGCATCAGTATCATCATCGTCATCATCAGCATCATCATCAGACACCTCCTCCTCATCATCACCATCATCAGCATCGTCAACATCATCATCAGCAGCATCATCAGCATCACCATCATCAGCATCATCACCATCATCAAGAACAACAGCATCATTAGCGTCATCATCATCATCAGCAGCAGCATCATCAGCATCAGCATCATCATCACCATCAGCATCATGATAAGCATCATCATCATCCTCATCGTCACCACCACCACGATCATCATCAGCAGCACGATCAGCAGCATCATCATCGTCGTCATCAACAGCAGCAGCATCAGCATCAACATCAGCATCATATTATCATCCTCAACAGCATCATCAGCATCAACATCAGCATCATCACGATCATAGTCGTCGTCGACGCCGGCATCGTCAGGCAGCATCGGATCATCATCATCAGCATCAGCATTATCGTCATCATCATCATCATCATCAGCATCATCATCAGCATCGTCGTCATCATCATCAGCAGCATCAGCATCATCATTATCATCGTCGTCGCCGCCGTCATCGTCATCACGCATCATAAGAATACATCATCGCCACCAGCACTACCGTCATCCTCATCGCCGGCACCATCAGCATCATCATCAACATCAGAATCATCAGCATCACCATCGTCAGCATCAGCAGCAGCATCATCAGCATGATCATCATAATCCACAACATCGTCGTCATCCTCATCATCATCGTCATCATCATCACCATCACCATTATCCCTCATCCTTCCACCCTCAACCCTAAACTCTCCTGCTCTTCCTCGTCCTCCAGCTCCTCCAGCTCCTCCTCCTCCTCATCATCATCATCACCCGTCCTCCCTCATCCTCATCCTCCTCGTATTGTTCCTCCCTCTTCGTCCCCACTGCTCCTTGCTCGTGCCCTCCCCCCTGTCGCACCAGCAAACGTGTCTGTTGACCGGGCCCGCTCGAGACTGACCTTCAATCTAAGATCCTCCAGCTAGGAAGACTCCCGACAGCTACATGGAGGGCTGGTCGTTTCCAAAATGCGGCTCTCGCCTCAGCGCGGCGTGCTGGTGGTCTCCATAATACGGCTCTCGCCTAAGCGCCACGCACATCCGTCTTCAACGTTTCGCGCAGCTACAAGGATCAAGCGCCAGAGGCTTCCATATGCCATCATGTAGCTCTTGTCTTACCGCCGCACACATTCGTTTTCGAAGTTCCCAGCAGCTGAGAACTTCCAAGCTGTGCAGCGCTTACCCGGGTGAAGGGCAGATCCGATTCAAAACGCGACTATCGCTGGACACTTCCTTTTCTCGGTATGCAGTGGAGGCCAGTCCACAAGCAACCCTCCACACAAGAAGCCCAACACTGAGACCCAGGACGTCCAGTGTGTTTTGGCGTGGGATCGTCACGCTCTCCATCGCAAAACCATCGAAACCCAAGAAACTCAGGGCACCCTGGAGGCAAGCAGGGTGCTTCTTGACATGCGTCTCCGCTGTAATGTCCCGTCGATCTACGAACATTCTACGCATTTCTGTCTGGGTCGACGGAACAATCGAGTTTGGGGTACATCTATTCGGTGGTCGATCTCCTGCTCGAGCGCTGGGACCACCTTTTCTTTCCGCGCCGCTGGGGGTGTGGAGGCCCTTCCGGCGCTCTGGCAGGATACCGTTTCTTCGGCCACGGCGTGGCGCGTCGCAGTCAGCAAGCATTGCGATACTATACGACCACCCTTCGGGTGATAAGGAGGTTCGGGGGGGGTGGAGGAACCAACATCTCACTCGATCGGTCTTACTATCGATCTCACTATCGATCTCACTATCGGTCTCGCTCGATCGTTCTCACTCGATCGATCTCACAATCGATCTCACTCGATATATTTCATTCGATCGATCTGACTATCGATCTCACAATCGATCTCACTATTGATCTCACTATCGATCCCACTATCGATATCACAATCGATATCAGAATCAACGTCATCAGCATCATCATCATCATAATCCTCATCAGCATCATCATCATCATCATCATCATCACCATCATCGTCGTCAATGTCATCAGCATCATCATCATAACCATCATCGGGAGACCATCATCATCATCGTCAGCAGAATCATCAACATCATCATTATCATCATCATCATCATCATCATCATCAGCATCATCAGCACCATCATCGTCACCATCATCATCATCATCATTAACATCATCATCGGGACACGAGCATCATCATAAATATCATCATCAGCATCGCAACACCACCATCAGCATCATCATCATCATCACCATCATCATCATCATCTCATCAGCATCGTCATCATGAACAACAGCATCAACATCATCATCGGGACACCATCATCAGCATCAGCAACATCATCATCAGCATCAACATCATCATCGGGACACCATCATCATCACCACCATCATCATCGGGGCACCACCATCATCATCATCATCATCATCATCATCATCATCATCAACATCAACATCAGCATCATCATCAGACCACCATCATCAAAAGCATCATCATCATCACCTCATCATCATCCTCATCATCAACATCATCATCATCGTGACACCATCATCGTCATCATCAGCATCATCATCGGGACACCATCATCATCATCACCATCATCATCACCATCAACAGCATCATCATCAACCTCATCACCAACATCATCATCATGATCACCATCGGGACATCATCATCATCAACAACATCAGCATCATCAACATCGTCATCATCGGGACACCATCAAAATCACCACCATGGCCATCATCATCACCATCATCATCAGCATCGTCAACATCATCATCATCGGGACACCATCATCATCACCACCATCACCATCATCATCATCAACATCATCGACATCATCATCATCATCATCATCATCATCATCATCATCATCATGATCATCATCGGGACACCGACGGGACACCGGCGGGACACTGGCGGGACACCGCGCGGCACCGGCCCCCGGAAAGAAAATATTTTGTCCGGCCGCGCCTCAGCCGGAGGCGGGACACCGACGGGACACCGCGCGGCACTGGCCCCCAGAAAGGAAACATTTGGTCCGGCCGCGCCTCAGCCGAAGGAGACTTTCTTCTCGCCCGCCCACGCAGCTTCGCCTCGCCCGCACGCACAGCACGCACGAACGCGAAACCGCAACCGATTTCCCGGCAGGGGGGCTCTCCGTTCCACTTCGCTCTCACCCCCTCTCACCTCCGACCTCGTGATAGTGGCTATGTGCCCATGTGCGTTTCGTACGCAGCATTCTGCGTGCTTGCTCTGCCGCTGGGCGCAGCTGTGGAGCGGAGCTGCTCGCGGAAACTTGCAAGGTAAGGGGTGGATCCTCTACCATACGGCGTCTCGCCCGAGGCGGCAGGCCCAGCGGGCGCCGGCTGGTTGCTCGGGCGGGGCGCCTCCCGCAGTGGCCAGGAGCGCGCGTGGGCGTTTGGGAGGAGGAGACTTCTTGCAGCTCCGCTCACGCATCCTGGGCTTACTCGAGTCTTCCTCCTCCTCCTCCTCCTCATCGTCATCATCATCATCATCATCTTCATCATCAGCATCATCAGCATCATGATCAGCATCATCAAGATCATCAGCATCAGCATCATCATCTTCATCATCATCATTCTCAGCATCATCCTCATACTCAGCATCATCCTCATCCTCATCCTCATCCTCCTCCTGATCCTCATCCTCCTCCTGATCCTCATCCTCATCCGCATGCTCATCCTCATCATCATCCTCATCCTCCCCCCACCACCTCTCCCATCCTCCCCCTCCTCCATCCCAGCCATGCATTTAGGACTAAGCGCGATGCGTCCGCCTTCTCACCCTCGTCCTCGTACTCATCGTCGTCCTTCTCCTCCTCGTCCGTCCCTCCCTCCCTTTCTTCCTCCCTTGCTCATCCTCCTGGTCTCGTTGTTGTTGTTGTTGGTCTCGTTGTTGTTGTTGTTGTTCCCATTTCCCACCAAAAGAAATATTGTTGATCCCCCCCTCCGATGCACCCTGTGTGTTTTCAGTTGAGGTGCCCCACCCGGAGCTCGCGCCTTTTTTTAAATATTGCGCCTCATATTACATCTTTGGCCCGGGTTTACAACAACAACAACAACAACAAAGCAAGGGCGGCC
>CAUYUJ010000884.1:97809-108102 GCA_963575745.1 Prorocentrum cordatum
ATCCTTAGGAACCTGTACAGATCCGTGAGAATGTCCTGTCCGTGTATAGGATCCTATACAGATCCGACACGGACTGTATAGGATCCCATTCAGATCCGATACGGACTGTATAGGATCCTATACAGATCCGATACGG
This sequence comes from Prorocentrum cordatum, assembly GCA_963575745.1. Lineage (NCBI taxonomy): Eukaryota > Dinophyceae > Prorocentrales > Prorocentraceae > Prorocentrum > Prorocentrum cordatum. Next base: position 97,946 of record CAUYUJ010000884.1, read on the forward strand.
ACTGTATACGATCCTATACAGATCCGATACGGACTGTATACGATCCTATACAGATCCGATACGGACTGTATAGGATCTCATTCAGATCCGATACGGACTGTATAGGATCCTATACAGATCCGATACGGACTGTATACGATCCTATACAGATCCGATACGGACTGTATACGATCCTATACAGATCCGATACGGACTGTATACGATCCTATACAGATCCGATACGGACTGTATACGATCCTATACAGATCCGATACGGACTGTATACGATCCTATACAGATCCGATACGGACTGTATCGGATCCTATACAGACCCGATACGGACTGTATACGATCCTATACAGATCCGATACGGACTGTATACGATCCTATACAAATCCGATACGGACTGTATCGGATCCTATACAGACCCGATACGGACTGTATACGATCCTTCACAGATCTGATACGGACTGAATAGGATCCTACACAGATCTGATACGGACTGAATAGGATCCTACACAGATCTGATACGGACTGAATAGGATCCTACACAGATCCGATACGGACTGCATAGGATCCTACACATATCCAATACGGACTGCACAAGACCCTTTCCAGATCCGATACGGACTGTATAGGACCCCCTACAGATCCCATACGGACTGTATAGGATCATATACAGATCCGATACGGACTGTATCGGATCCTATACAGATCCGATACTGACTGTATGGGACCCTGTACAGATCCGATACAGACTGTGTGGGACCCTGTACAGATCCGATACAGACTGTATGGGACCCTGTACAGATCCGATACAGACTGTATGGGACCCTGTACAGATCCGATACAGACTGTATTGGGCCCTGTACAGATCCGAGGCCCGCACTGCGACCCCGTCCCACTGGGTCGCAGTGCGGGCCTCCGCTATATGGCAGAGGCCCGCACTGCGACCCCGTACCCCCCCCCCCCCCCCCGCGACGCGACGCGCGACGCGACGCTCGCACGTCGCGTCGCGGGGGGGGGGGGGGGCGCGACGGTGACCGACCCTCCTGCCACCCCAAGGCATAGGAATCCACTAGGAAAGCTTCGAGGTCCTTACGGCAGCCCACGCGTTCCCACCAGCTACAAGTATGCGCCCGCTACCGCGCCGACCTCGTAGTGCTACTGGTAGTGGCAGTAGTAGTAGTAGTAGTAGTAGCCCTAGTACTTCTAGTCGTAGTCGTAGTCATGGTAGTAGTAGTAGTAGTAGTAGTAGTAGTAGTAGTAGTAGTAGTAGTAGTTGTACTGGTAGTAGTAGTAGTAGTGGCCGTATCACCATGAGTAGAAGTAGTATTATTAGATTTAGTAGTAGTAGTAGTAGTAGTAGTAGTAGTAGTAGTAGTAGTAGTAAAGTAGTAGTAGTAGTAGTAGTAGTAGTAGTAGTAGTAGTAGTAGTAGTAGTAGTAGTAGTAGTCGTAGTCGTAGTCGTAGTCGTCGTAGTAGTAATAGTAGTAGTAGTAGTAGTAGTAGTAGTAGTAGTAGTAGTAGTAGTAGTAGTAGTAGTAGTAGTAGTAGTAGTAGTAAAATAATAGTAAAAGTAGTCAGCCATTTTGCGAGCCATTGCGATTCCGATGGACGTGCCAAGTGGGAACTGCTGGAACGGGTTGCAGAGCAACTAATGGTGCTCGAATTGTGCGACATGTTTTCGCAACGACAAAGATCTTGAACCGAAATGGTTACGGAACGGCTCTTTGGTGTTATTGGAACCGTCGGGCGGTTTGCGCATATGCACATTCAATCCAAAGCGAGCGGACCCTTCCGTGATATCCGAAAGACATGTGTTGCAACAATTAATTGGGGGTCCCAACACGGTGCGGTGACAGATCGTGTGTGTGTGTGTGTGTGTGTGTGTGCGTGTGTGTGTGATTCTCAGCCTGGAGGCGGAATCTCTGGGAATCCTAGGAATCTCTGGGAATCCTAGGAACCTCTGGGAATCCTAGGAATCTCTGGGAATCCTAAGAATCTCTGGGAACCTTAGGAATCTTTGGGAATCCTAAGAATCTCTCGGAATCCTAAGAATCTGTGGGAATCCAAGAAACCTTTAAGAATCCTAAGAAACTCTGGGAGTCCTACGAACCTCCTTGGGAATCCCAGGAATCTGTTGGAATCCTAGGAACCCTTCGGAATCCTAGGAATCTGTGGGAATCCAAGAAACCTCTAGGAATCCGATGAATCTCTGGGAGTCCTAAGAACCTTTGGGAATCCTAAGATTCTCTGGGAATCCTACGACTCTCTCGGAATCCTTGGAATCATTAAGAATCCTAAGAATCTCTGGGAATCCTAAGAATCTCCGGGAATCCTAGGAATCTCTAGGAATCCTAAGGATCTCTAGGAAACCTACGGATCTTTCGGGATCCCAGGAATCTCTGGGAATCCTAAGAATATGTTGGAATCCTAGGAACCCATCCGAATCAAAAAAATCGCTGGGAGTGCTAAGAATCTGTTGGAATCCTAAGGATCTCTGGGAATCCTAGGAATCTCTGGGAATCCTACGAGTCTCTGGGGATCCTAAGAATCTATGGGAATCCTAGCAATCTCTAGGCATCCTCTGAATCTCTGGGGATTCTGGGATTCATTCGGAATCCTACGAATCTCTGGTGATCCTGTGAATCTTTTGGAATACTAAGAATCTCTGGGGACCCCAGGAATCTCTGGGAATCCTAGGACACTCTGGGAACCCTAGGAATCCCTAGGAATCCTGCGAATCTCTGGGAATCCCATGAATCTGTTGGAAGCCTTTGAATCTCTTGGAATCCTAAGAATATTAAGAGATTCTAAGAATCTCTGACATTCTTACGAATCTCTAGGCATCCATTGAAATCTTTGGGATTCTTGAAAATCTCTGGTGATCCTACGAACCTCTTGGAATCCTACGAATCTCTGATCCAAGGAATCTCTGGGAATCCTAAGGGTCTCCGGGCATCCTAAGAATCTCTGGGAATCCTCAGAACCTTTGGGATTCCGAGGAATCTCTGGGAATCCTACGCATCTCTGGAAATCCTAAGAATCTCTGGAATCGTAGGAATCTCTAGGAATCCGAGGAATCTTTGGGAATCAGAAGAACCTCTGCGAATCCTAGGAATCTCTCGGGATCCTAGGAATCTCTGGAAATTTCTAAAAATCTCTGAAATCATAAGAATCTCTAGGAACCCTAGAATCTCTAAGAATCCAAAGCATCTCTGGGAATCCCACGAATCTCTGGGAATCCTAGGAATCTCTCGGAATCCTACAAACCTCTGGGAATCCGAGGGATCTTAAAGAATCCTAGGAATCTATGGGAATCCTAGGAATCTCTGGGAATCCTGAGAATCTCCAAGAATCTTAAGAATCACTGGGAATCATCGGAATCTCTAGGAATCCTAGGAATCTTTGTGAATCCCAGGAATCTTTGGGAATCATAAGAATCTCTAGGAACCCTAGGAATATGTAAGAGTCCAAAAAACTTCTAGGAATCCTAGGAATCTCTGGGAATCGTATGGGTCTCTGGAAATAATAGGAATCTATGGAATCCTAAGACTCTCTCGGGTTCGTAGGAATCTCTAGGAATCCGAAAAATCTATGGGAATCCTAAGAATCTGTCGGAACCCTATGGATCTCTAGGAATGATGCCTTCGGTTGCGCCCCCTGTGGGGCCACGAACCGTGTGAGGGGTGCGCCGAAATAGACCCGAATCCTTCGGTTGCGCCCCCTGTGGGGCCGCGAAAGCCTTCGGCTGCGCCCCCTGTGGGGCCACGAACCGTGCGTGTGAGGGGCGCGCCGAGATGGGCCCCAAGTCTTCGGCTCCGCCCCCTGTGGGGCAGCGAAAGCCTTCGGTTGCGCCCCGTGTGGGGCCACGAACCGTTTGGGGGGTGCGCCGAAATCGGCCCGAAGCCTTCGGTTGCGCGCCCTGTGGGGCCACGAACCGTGTGAGGGGTGCGCCGCAATGGACCCGAGGCCGTCGGCTGCGCCCCATGTGGGGGCGCGAAAGCCTTCGGTTGCGCCCCGTGTGGGGCCACGAACCGTGTGAGGGGTGCGCCGAAATGGACCCGAAGCCTTCGGTTGCGCCCACTGTGGGGACACGAACCGTGTGAGGGGTGCGCCGAAATGGACCCGAGTCCTTCGGTTGCGCTCCCTGTGGGGCCGCGAAAGCCTTCGGTTGCGCCCCCTGTGGGGCCACGAACCGTGTGAGGGGTGCCCCGAAATAGGCCCGAAGCATGTGGTTGCGCCCCCTGTGTGGCCACGAACCGTGTGAGGGGTGCGCCGAAATGGACCCGAAGCCTTCGGTTGCGCCCACTGTGGGGCCGCGAAAACCTTCGGCTGCGCCCCCTGTGGGGCCACGAACCGTGTGAGGGGTGCGCCGAAATTGGCCCGAAGCTTTCGGCTGCGCCCCCTGTGGGCTGCGAAAAGCTTCGGCTGCGCCCCTTGTGGGGCCACGAACCGTGTGAGGGGTGCGCCGAAATGGACCCGAGACCTTCGGTTGCGCTCCGTGTAAGGCCACGAACCGTGTGAGGGGTGCGCCGAAATGGGCCCGAGGCCTTTGGTTGCCCCCCCTGTGGGGCAACGAAAGCCTTCGGTGGCGCCCCGTGTGGGGCCACGAACCGTGTGAGGGGTGCGCCGCAATGGACGCGAGGCCTTCGGCTGCGCCCCCTGTGGGGCAGCGAAAGCCTTCGGTTGCGCCCCGTGTGAGGCCACGAACCGCGTGAGGGGTGCGCCGAAATGAGCCCGAAGCCTTCGGTTTCGCCCCCTGTGGGGCAACGAATCGTTTGAGGGGTACGCCGAAATGGACCCGAGACTTTCGGTTGCGCCCCCCTGGGGCCGCGAAAGCCTTCGGTTGCGCCCCCTGTGGGGCCACGAACCGTGTGAGGGGTGCGCCAACATGGACCCGAAGCCTTCGGTTGCGCCCCCTGTGGGGACACGAACCGTGTGAGGGGTGCGCCGAACTGGGCCCGAAGCCTTCGGTTGCGCCCCCTGTGGGGCCGCGAAAGCCTTCGGTTGCGCACCGTGTGGGGCCACGAACCGTGTGAGGGGTGCGCCGAAATGGACCGCGAAAGCCTTCGGTTGCGCCCCCTGTGGGGCCACGAACCGTGTGAGGGGTGCGCCGGAATGGGCCCGAAGCCTTCGGTTGCGCCCCCTGTGGGGCCACGAACCGTGTGAGGGGTGCGCCGAAATGGACCCGAGGCCTTCGGTTGCACCCCCTGTGGGGCCGCGAAAGCCTTCGGTTGCGCCCCGTGTGGGGCCACGAACCGTGTGAGGGGTGCGCCGAAATGGACCCGAAACCTTCGGTTGCGCCCCCTGTGGGGCCACGATGTGTGAGGAGTGCACCGAAATGAACTCGAGACTTTCGGCTGCGCCCCTTGTGGGGCCGCGAAAGCCTTCGGTTGCGCCCTGTAAGCGGCCACGAACCGTGTGAGGGGCGCCGAAATGGGCCCGAAGTCTTCGGCTGCGCCCCCTTGTCGGGCCACGAACCGTGCAAGGGGTGCGCCGAAATGGACCCGATGCCTTCGGTTGCGCTTGCTGTGCGGCCACGAACCGTGTGAGGGGTGCGCCGAAATGGACCCGAGGGTTTCGGTTGCGCCCCCTGTGGGGCCCGAGGCCTTCGGTTCCGCCCCTTGTGCGGCCACGAACCGTTTGAGGGGTGCGCCGAAATGGGCCCGAGGCCTTCGGTTCCGCCCCTTGTGCGGCCACGAGCCGTTTGAGGGGCGCGCAAAAATCGACCCGAAGCCTTCGGTTGCGCCCTTTGTGGGGCGCCGAACCGTGTGAGGGGTGCGCCGAAATGGGTCCGAAGTCTTCGGTTGCGCCCCCTGTAAGGCCACGAACCGTGTGAGGGGCGCGCCGAAATGGACCCGAGACCTTCGGTTGCGCCCCCTGCAAGGCCACGAACCGTGTGAGGGGTGCGCCGAAATGGGCCCGAGGCCTTCGGTTGCGCCCCCTGTGGAGCCACGAACCGTGTGAGGGGTGCACCGAAATGGGCCCGAAGCTTTCGGTTGCGCCCCCTGTGGGGCCGCGAAAGCCTTCGGCTGCGCCCCCTGTGGGGCCACGAACCGTGTGAGGGGTGCGCCGAAATGGACCCGAGACCTTCGGTTGCGGGCTTGTGGGGCCACGAACCGTGTGAGGGGTGCGCCGAAATGGACCGCGAAAGCCTTCGGTTGCGCCCCCTGTGGGGCCGCGAAAACCTTCGGCTGCGCCCCCTGTGGGGCCACGAACCGTGTGAGGGGTGCGCCGAAATTGGCCCGAAGCTTTCGGCTGCGCCCCCTGTGGGGCTGCGAAAAGCTTCGGCTGCGCCCCTTGTGGGGCCACGAACCGTGTGAGGGGTGCGCCGAAATGGACCCGAGACCTTCGGTTGCGCTCCGTGTAAGGCCACGAACCGTGTGAGGGGTGCGCCGAAATGGGCCCGAGGCCTTCGGTTGCCCCCCCTGTGGGGCAACGAAAGCCTTCGGTTGCGCCCCCTGTGGGGCCACGAACCGTGTGAGGGGTGCGCCGAAATTGGCCCGAAGCTTTCGGCTGCGCCCCCTGTGGGGCCGCGAAAACCTTCGGCTGCGCCCCCTGTGGGGCCACGAACCGTGTGAGGGGTGCGCCGAAATGGACCCGAGACCTTCGCTTGCGCCCCCTGTAAGGCCACGAACCGTGTGAGGGGTGCGCCGAAATGGGCCCCAGGCCTTCGGCTCCGCCCCCTGTGGGGCCACGAACCGTGTGAGGGGTGCGCCGAAATGGGCCCGAAACTTTCGGTTGCCCGTCCGGACCCCCCCCCGGTTGTTGTGAGTGTTGTGGGGGGGGGGGGGGGGTGTTGTGGGACACGGGTCGGGGCGCCCCGCCCTTACTAACAACAACAACAACAACAACAACAACAACAACAACAACCACAACCACAACCACAACCACAACCACAACCACAACAACAACCACAACAACAACAGCTCCCGCCTGATACTTCCACAATGTATTCAAAATCGCGCTCTCGCGCGGGAGTTCCTCACAATTTATCCTGGAATCGCCCTCTTGCGTGGGACATCCTCCCAACTTATTGAAACGCCCTGCCCTCGACACTCGGGAATCACGCTACCGCTCTGGACGCTCTCACAATTCACTTGTTAATCGCGGCATCGCTTGAGACTTCCTCGCGATTCATGCAAGACTCACGCTTCAGAGAAACGCCCGCTCGACCTGGCCGTCTGGGCCTGCCCGCTCGACCCACCCGTCAGGGTCCGCCCGCCCGACCCGCCCGTCTTGTTCTGCCGTTCGTCAACCTGCTCATAACCCCCCTCCTGCTAATCCCACTCGTCCTCCATCCTTAACCCTCCCCCGTGTCCCCTCCCTTGTCCCTGCTTTCCCATGTTTGAGGGGCTGCGCAAACTACACGTGGCAGGTAACGAAGGTAGACCTCCAAGGAGGGTACGATCGAAGACGAACAGGGCGGGTATCGAGGGCTTGGTAGACACATGGTGGACGGGAGGACACGCGAGCAGATGAGAGCGAAGAGTTCTTAAATGATTGATGTTGTTGTTGAGCGCTAATTTCTAAGAAGTACATCGCTGAGCCACCCCCTCTCCGGTGACAATTATTGAAGTGCCCCTCCCGGGGTTCGCACCCTGTTCTTATTTACAAGGGAAGGCCTTGGGCCTCAGACTGTGTCGTTAGCCCCTGGCGCCCACCGTGACAGGAAAGTCTAGGGCATCAGACTGCGCCCCTGGCCCCTGGTTTACACTAACAACGGCTCCCGCCGGATACTTCCTCACAAATGTATTCAAAAACTCGCGCTCTCGCGCCGGACTTCCCCACAATCTATCCTGGAATCGCGCTCTCGCGCCGGACTTCCCCACAATCTATCCTGGAATCGCGCTCTCGCGTGGGACTTCCTCCCCATGTATTGAAACGCCGCGCCCTCGACACTCAGGAATGACGCTCTCGCCTCGGACGTCCTCACATTTTACGTGGGAGTCGCGGTTTCGCGGGAGACGCAGGACTGACGCCTCAGCGACACGCCCGCTCGGCCTGGCCGTCTGGGCCCGTCCGCCCGACCCGCCCGTTGGGAACCGCCCGACCGACCCGCCCGTCTAGTTCTGCTGCTGAGTTTCCTTCTCCTAACCTCGCTCCTGCTAATCTCTCTCGTGTTCCGTCCGTCTCCCCCCCCCTTTGTCCCTTCCCTCCTCCCTCCCTGGCCCTGTTGTAGTACCAGCGCCGACTACACGTGGCAGATAAGGAAGGTAGATCCCCAAGGGGGGTACGATCGAAGACAAAGAGGGCGGGCAGCGAGGGTTTGGAATACTTAGATAAATGTGGATTGGATGACCCATTGGATGACACGCGAGCAGTTGAGGGCGAGCCGTTTGAAATTGATGGTTGTTGCTGCTGTTCGTGATTGTTGTTGTTGGACTCTCTTTCTTGAAACATCATGAGTGCTGGTCCCCCCACCAGTTCCCATTGTGTTTTTCAATTGAAGTGGCCCCCTCGGGGCTGGCACCCTGTCTTTGAAACGGAAAATCTTAGTGTTTTAACTGTGTCGTCAGGCCCTGGTTTACAACGACAGCGGCTCCCGCTGGAAATTCCCTCACAAATGTACTACACAAATCGCGCTCTCGCTTGGGACTTCCCCACAATCTATCCTGGAATCGCGCTCTCGCGTGGGACTTTCGTGCAATTGATTCAGACACCGCGCCCTCGACTCTCAGGAATCACGCTCTCGCTTTGGTCTCACGATTAACGTGGGAATCGCGCTGTCGCTCATGTCCTCGCGATTCATCCAAAACTCACACTTCAACAACCCGCCTGCTCGACATGGCCGCCTGGTCCGCTTTCCCGACCCGCCCGCTAGGGTCTGCCCGCCTGATCTGCCCGTCTGGTTGTGCCACATGTTTTCTGCTCATAGCCCCCCTCCTGCTAATTTGTGTCGTGCTCCATCCTCACCCCTCCACCGTCCACCCATCCTCTACTCCCTTTTTACAGGGGCTGCACCAAATTCACGTGGCATTTAAGGGAGATGTACCCCCAAGGGGACAGGATCGAAGACCGAAGTTGGGATATAAGTGTTGAATGGTACGCGCGCTGATGGGAGCGAACAGTTTTAAAAGGATTGTTGTTGTTGGTGGTGTTGCTGTTGGTGTTGTTGTTGCTGTTGGTGGTGTTTGTTTTGGTGTTGGTGTTGCTGGTGGTAGTGGCGGTGGTGGTGGTCGTTGATGTTGTTGTTGTTGTTGCTGTGTTGTTGCTCTTGTTGGTGTTGATGCTGTTGTTGTTGTTGTTGCTGTTGTTGTTGATACCGTGTTGAAGAATCCGAAGACCCTGTCGGCATGTGACAGGGGCTGTTCCGTCGCCGTCGCCGTCGCTGCCGCCGTCGCGTCGCCGACGCCATCAGGTCCCTTCCTTCCCCTGAGTCCGTCGCCGCTCCCTTCCTTACCTTGGGCCCTCGTCCTCAAGCACGCCAGCCAAAGAGAAATACACCAGCCAATCCACAGCGAAATTCAGCAACGTTGTGATTGAGTCGAAAGGAGGCCCCTTCCCTTTGATCCCTTCCCCGCGGAGGGGGGTGGGGGTCCCGGGGAAGGTCCCAGGAGGGGGGTCCCAGGGGGGGTCCCGGGAGGGGTCCCGGGGGGTGGTCCCGGGTCAGACTACCTCCCTCCCGGGGCATGTCGGGAGCGTCCTCTCCCTCCCACTTCCGTCGAGGGCCGAAGACTCCAGGATCGGCAGCACCAGCCGTAAGGCCTTAGCACAATTGAATGCTCCTCCCGGGCCCCGAGAGCCCGAGAAGTGCGAAAAAGCACGGAACCTGGTTCCCTAAAACCCGTTTCCCCCATGGCAATCTGGGGAGGTGCAACCGCCGCGGCCGCGGCGCAGGAGGAGGAGGAGGAAGAGGAGGAGGAGGAGCATGAGGAGGAGGAGGAGGAGGAGGAGGAGGAGGGGGAGGAGGAGGAGGAGGACGAGGAGGAGAAGGAGGAGAAGGGGAAGGAGGAGGACCGCGCCGAGGTCGCGGCCCATCGGAGGTGTCTCCTCTGCGGCCGCTGCAGGGCCCATGCCGACCTCCAGAGGCGGCGGCGAAGAGGACGAGGCCGAAGGCCGAGGGTCGAGCGTCGGCGGTCGTGGCGCTGCGTCCGGCCGAGGGTCGAGGCGCGAGTGTCAAAGTCCTGCCTCATCCTCCTCTTCCCTCCTCCGTCCTCCTCCTCCTCCTC
>CAUYUJ010000885.1:0-17500 GCA_963575745.1 Prorocentrum cordatum
GTAGTAGTAGTAGTAGTAGTAGTCGTAGTAGTAGTAGTAGTAGTAGTAGTAGTAGTAGTAGTAGTAGTAGTAGTAGTAGTAGTTCGTAGTAGTAGTAGTAGTAGTAGTAGTAGTAGTAGTAGTAGTAGTAGTAGTAGTAGTAGTAGTAGTAGTAGTAGTAGTAGTAGTAGTAGTAGTAGTAGTAGTAGTAGTAGTAGTAGTAGTAGTAGTAGTAGTAGTAGTAGTAGTAGTAGTAGTAGTAGTAGTAGTAGTAGTAGTAGCAGTAGTAGTAAGTATACAAGGATAATCATTTTTACTCGTAGTATTTCTAGTGTGGTATCATGCAACGATAAAACAGTGTGCAAGCCGACGGCAACAGAGTTTAACACCAAACGCAACAACTGTACCAACATTAGTGACAACGCTCATTGTTACTGCTGGTATGATTCGCAATATTCGTGCAATGCTCCATCATGCGAGCAAGATCTTTACCTCCCGTGGTCCCATCCCCATTGCTATGCAACTTTGGTCTTCGCGTTTGTTGTTGGACTCGCAAGCGGAGCCGCATTTACAATCGCATCGCGCGCGTCTCCTGAATACCATGTGCCGTCGCTTCCTATACGCGCCAGCACGCATTTGTTTGTGCATGCTGTTTTGTGTCCGTAAGATAGCGCCATCGGATAGCGCGTGGGCTGCGTGAGCGAACCATGCTGCTCCCATGCGGCATTCCTAACTTCATCCCTGCGGCCGCTCAACGCTTTCGCTTTCTCGCTAACGAACTCCGCTTGATGCGGGGCTCGCCTGCTTTCATAATCAACTTGTCGGGTCCGACGCTCGCTGTTTTCTGAGTTTCGCTTTCACGTGCCGCCAGGAGTAAAACTCAACCCTCACCTCGTCGTCCTTCCCCTCGCCCTCCCGCGCAACGGGCGTCTCCTGCTCAGTCTGTGCGTACTAGATGGGGAGGAGGAGGAGGAGGAGGAGGAGGAGGAGGAGGAGGAGACGACGACGACGACGACGACAACGACGACGAGGACGGCGACGATGACGATGACGGCTGAGGCCTGAGCGGTGGCAGCCGCGGGGGAGTGATGATTTTCCAGGTGTCTTTAGGGGTCCCAATCCTTCAACAAGCCCGAACAGAAAGCACAGTCAACCCGCATAGTCAGGGCGAGCGACTTCCCAAGGTTACCCTTGCATCCTTCCCCTTCGGCCCATCCTCGGCCGCTTTCGCTGGCCGCGCCCCGCTCGCAGAGTGTTCGACATCCTGGTTTTCCAAGGCCGCTGCATCCTTCCCGTGCGTCCTCCTCAGATACAGGCTGACCGGAATCCTTTTCCCACTCTTGGGGGGGGAGTTTGAGGCCCTCTGCGTGCAAGGCGGGGCCCCGCTGGCCAGGGGAGCCACGGGGGCGGAGGGCCAGGAGCAGAGCGAGGCCGCGCGGGCCAGGGCCCGGGGAGCGGCGCGGGGGCCTGGGGCAGGGCGGGGTCGCAAGGGGGAGGCTCGGAGGCGACGACACAGTCCACTCGTGTACGAAGGACGCACGAGTAGGATGCAAGGGCCGCGGAGGGCCATGCCGACATCTTGCGAGCAGGGCGCCGCCGGCGAGAGCGGCCAAGGATGCATCGGCCTTGGAAGGCCACGTCGACACTCTGCGAGCGGGGCGCAGCCAGCGAAAGGGGCCGGGGATGGGCCGAAGGGGAAGGAGGCAGGGGTAACCATGGAAAGTCGCTCATCCATACTATGCGGGTTGACTGTAGGGGCGAATAGCCCAGGGGCGGGCATTACACGTATTCGCCCGGGAGCCTCGCCGAAGGCATGGACCATCGGCGCCCCTGGATACATGTATGGCTCTCCCCTGGGCTATTCGCTCCCATCGACGCCCCCCGGAGGGCGGGGGGGGCGACCAACGACGACCGATGAGATGACGAGCGAAATTTTAGAGCTTCGAGCTCTTGGACACAGGTGCGCAAGAGAATAAAGGGCCCCAGGCTCTCGGACACCTCAGTGAAAAAGACTATGGCTCCTAGAGGGCCTCAGATGAACTACAGAACGCCACAGAAGGCCCCACGAGGGCCTCACGAGGTTTCCCAAGATGGCCCTGGACTCCCCCAAGAGAGCCCCGAGGCCCGAAGGGAGGTTCTGGATGAGCCCAGGAGGTCCCCCAGACGGCGCAAGATGACCCCAATATGGCCCACAAGCACAATGAGACGTCCCAATGCAGCTCCGAGATGGCCCCAGGAGACTCCAAGAGGGATCGATTGCGGCTAATCTGACTTCAGCCAGGATGGTCCGTAATTGTGCACTGTTGCTCAAGCCTGTCCCTCCTCGAGGCCGTGAGCGCGCCCTCGCTTGCTGGTGCCGCGACGTGTGCCGATCGTATGCTGCTGCTCGGCGGCGTGCTGGAGCTCCTCTGCGGGCCCGCGGAGGCCAACCAGCTGGACCCAGTGCACAAGGTCTTGGCATCGCTCGGACTTGTGCATTTTGTTCTCGGCGAGGACCCTTGAGGACCATCCTGGACCATCGAGCAAACAAACACGCACGGAGCCCAAAAACACATGGGAAATGGACGTCCGAGCGACGGCAAGAGGTGCCAGTGTTCACGGAGACGGTCACCGTAATCGGTCAGACGGTGGAGGAGGAGGCCGCGCCGGAGGCAAACGCGGTCGAACCGCTCACTGCCAGCATGCTGCGGGAAGACATGGACGCGTCAGCTGCGGACATCCTGCCTTGGGACGGCCGTCGGTTTAGAAGAGTGAAGCAGCTGCAGGAGGCCAAGCGAAACCACGGCTGTGTGGAGCTCATGCGCGAGAGTGGGACCTTCGTGGCCGTCAAGAAGATGCCGACGAGGTGGATCCGCGGCTCGCCAGACGAGTTCGACTCGCGGCACCCGGATTCCGTGGAGAGACCGTGGATGGACGTGGGCCTCGTCAGGCGCCTCAACGAGATCAGCTACCCGTACTCTGTCAAGTTGCTGGGCGTGTTCGCGGACGAGAAGAGCACCTACGTGGTCAGCTCGCTGGCGTCCGAGGGCGACCTCTTCGCTTGGTGCGACCGCGAGCCGAAGCCTGGCCCACGGCGGGAGGCAGCGATGCACCCTCTCGCGAGCCAGATCTTCAAGGGGGTGAGATGGCTGCATGACCTCGGCATCGCTCACCGGGATCTGTCTCTGGAGAACATATTGCTCCACAGTGAGAACGGTGACTTGAGGATCAAGATCATCGACTTCGGTATGGCCACGCTGGATCGGTTGGCGTCGGCGTCGGCCGAAGTGGGGAAGCAGTCATACCAGGCCCCAGAGGTCCATTTGTCGCAGCCCTGCGACACCATCATGACAGACCCATTCTCGCTTGGCGTGGTGCTGTTTGCCATGGCTGCGCAGGACTACCCGTGGAAATCTACCGCGCGGAATACCTGCGAGCTCTTCGAGTACGCCTGCATGTTCGGTTTTACGAAGTTTCTCGGCAAGCGTCGGCTGCGCAAGGGCGCTGGCGAGAGTTTGGCCGAGGTCTTCTCCCCGAATTTCACGGCATTGCTGGCGAGCCTGCTTGCCACAGACGTAGAGAAGCGGCTCACTCTCGGAGAGAAGTGCTTTGATACGCCTGAGAACGGCAGTGATCGGAAGAACAGCGTATGGGATTGCAAGTGGATGCAGCAGCCTCTGGTCACAACAACAGAGGTTGGAGCAGTGGCCTCATGTACCGCATGCATCTGACTGGCTTCTCTTCCAACGCCCTGGTTGGCGGGTGCGGATCATATGGATCCGCATAGGCTCTCGTGTTTATACCAATGCGCCAATATCTTGGAATAGATGCTGCACGCAGCATTATTTCATGTTCTCCCTTCTCCGCTCGCGAATCTTCTGCTCTTCCTTAGCTTGCCGTCAGCCTAACACAGCCAGCATCGTTTTTTTTTGAATGCCTACTATTTGATTCGTTTTCCGCGTTTATGCATGGCGAGTCTGGTGGATCCGATCGCCGGGACAACGTAGGTTGCACATTGCATGTGCAAGTCGTTTGCCCGTGATTCTGTAGGTGCGGTTGGTCCCAATACGGAGGCATGCCGAACGCGATGCTAATTCGGAGTTTTTATGGTTTGTCCATTCAGTCAAAATGATTGACTACTCCCCGATAACGCGCACACGTCAGCTGTACAGGACGAGCGTGGTGAGCCGTGCCCGCTGTACTTTTTAACGTTATACTGGCGCGGGCGCCCGACGCGAGAGTGGCAAGACCCGGCCACCCGCGTCGCGTGCTTGCGCTGATGCCAAAGGGGGGAAGAGGCTGGTCCACCGCAGACGCCCGAGGGGGGCATCAGCTCTCACGTGCGCCGCTTTCCCCCGCATCCTCGCGGTGCTGTCGTCCGTTCTCCACGCGCGTGTGCAATACTTTCTTCACAGCCCGAGCGGGCTTCGTGCTTCTTTATGTGCCTCTTGCCTCCTCCAGCACCCCTCACCTCGTGGCAGCTGGGGGAGTCGGAGCTCTACGATTGCGATGTGAGGATCGCCAGTGCGCTTTCCACCCATACTCGCAGCTCGCAGTTGGACAGGATTGCCTGACTTGGTGGCTCTTCTTCTTCTTCTTCTTCTGCTTGTTCGTCTTCACATCCTTTCCTCACCTCATCACCCTCCCCATCGGAACCGCCCGCACCCGCGTCGTCACCCTCGTCATTGTCCTGATCCTCCCCATTCCCCCTCTCTGCTTGGCAGCTTTAGCCATCATCCCGCCTCCGCTCGAGCGAAACATGGGGCGCTTGTGTCGCGCCAAAGTCTCGCGGCCGGGCGTGCACCATCCCTCTTGATCGAACAGCCGATGTCTCCTCTTGGCGCTTGGATCAAGTCGGCCGGTTTGCCGGAAGCGGTCCCAGAGCTGCACCGTTAGCGCTCGCGGTGCCATAAGCGTTGCCGTGCCGCTCCAGGATCGCGTTATACTGACGTTGTTGCATGTTCGCCGATTGGAAATCTGAGCCAATCATGCGGCCGAGGAAGATATCATTGGTCGCACTTAATGAGGGACGGCTAGGATTGCGTTCGATTTCGTTCCACATCCCATGCGGTCAGCGCGCCCCGTAAGGGCGCGCGCCTTCACCTACAGTGCCGTTTTTAATACATGCTCCGCGTGCGGATCATGTATTAATCATGCAGGGATTTAGTATTGAAAACAACGATGAGTTCATGCATAAATTTATTCATCAATTAATCATGTATTAAAATCCTTAAAACAAATCCATCAACAAAAAACTGCCCTGTAGGGTGCCCTTGTGTCCTCGCCTCTGCGGTCCGTCCTTTTGGCATTTTCGCTGGTCGCCCGCCGCCCAAAAATCCCAACTTCGGCCTCCCAGGCTCTTGCGTCCTTACCACTCGTCCTCAGTACACGACTGGACTGTACACATGTGCGTCTTAGCTCGGGCGCTCCTCGTCTCCGTGGTTCTCCTCCTCCGCTCCCCGTCTCCCTCCGCCCCCTCCTCCCTCGTCCCCCTGTCTCTCCCGTCGCCTGTTCGCTCCCTCCTCTTTCTCTTGAGCCTGGACCTTCTCCCCTCGGCCTCGTGCACCTTCTCCGTCTCCGCCCCTCGCCGCAACCCCCTGCTCCCGATACTGCCTCCGTTGCTGCAGCCGCTGCTGCTGCTGCTGCTGCTGCTGCTGCTCATCCTCGCGTCCTCGCCTTCCGAGCTCGCCCTCGTCCTCCACCGGCTCTTTTTCCTGCTCCTCCTCCTCCCTCCATCCATCATCCTTCTCCTCCTCGTCGCCCCACCCGTCCTCCTCCTCTGACCCCCTCCTCTTCCCCCATCCTCTTCGTCCGCCCTCTGCTCCCCTCCTCGCTTCTCCTCCTCGCTTCCCCTCCTCGCTTGTCCACCTCGCCTCTCCTCTCGCGCTTCCCCTTCTCGCTTCTCCTCCTCGATCCTCGTCCTCCTCATCCACCTCCTCCTTCTCCTGGATCCGCCTCCTTATCCCTGATCCTACTCCTCTCATACCCTGCTCCTCCACCTCCTCTGCAATCCTCCTCCTCCTTCTCGTTCTCCTCTTCCTCCTCCTCCTCTTCGATCCTTCTCTTTCTCGATCCTCGACCTCCTCGATCCTCCTCCTCTATCCTCGATCGTCCTCCTCCTCTATCCTCCTTCTCCTCCTCCTCCTCCTCCTCCTCCTCCTCCTCCTCCTCCTCCTCTTCCTCCTCCTCCTCCATCTCCTCCTCCTCGATCCTCCTCCTCCTTCTTCTCCCCCTCCTACTCGAGCGGTAGCATATTGGGTAGCAGGTAGACAGGGACACGGATCTGCACGTAAGGAACAGGAGTGTTCCTGGGCAGTTGGCTCCAGGGATCCGTTTACGATGTGCCGCTTCACACCGCTCTACATAACAAAAATCAATGTTTTATCCACCGCTATACTTGCTGGTAGCGAAGCATTTTGCTCCACCATTTGCCGCCATGGCCCGCGTGGCATTCCCGCGCGCTCCTGGCGGTCGCTATACATCCCGATTTACGAGCCGCTCTACATCGGTCTCTGATGATCCTCCTCGCCCAGGCAGGCGCCGCGCCTTCAGGGGCTGGCGGGGCTAACTAGGCCCAATGCCCTTCCCTTCTCGTGCCTTTGCCTTCCCCTTGCCCTTGCTGTTCTTGTGCTTGCCCTTCCGGTTCTGGTTGTCGGGCTCGTGATCGTCCTTGGTGGCGTTTTCCTTGCCGCTGATGTCGTTGCCCTTCCCACTGCAGGTCTGGTTCCAGTAGGTGTTGGGGTGGTCTTTGGCCCACTGGTCCGTCCAGTTGCTTTTCATCCACCGCTCGAGGCCTGCTCCAGTTGCCGACGCAGCAGGTCGCGGTGCAGCTCCTCTGCTTCGAGGACGGCTCGAGGTCAACCTCCACGGTGGTCGCGCAGTTCCCGATCCACCCGCCGTTGTCCCCCATGATGTCGCCACTGCGGGAACTTGCGATGGAAGCAGTGGGTGGCGTGGTGGTCGTTGTGCGCTGTGGTGCGCTCGAAGACGATCACGTGCTTTATGACGCCGCAGTTGAGCTCGGGCGTCAGCACGCTGTCGACGTAGGCGCCTGTGCCAGGCAGGGTTGCGTGATCTGGATGTCGTTGTCGGCGTGGCCCCAAGCAGGGGACGAGATCAACGGTCCTTGTGGTGGAATTTGTGGTCTATCGCGGTCCGAATGGGCCTATTATGGCCGCGCTGGCCGCCGCCTCGGCCCCCCTCCGGGGCCAATAGGGGAGGGAACGGGCGATCGCGGCTTCCTCCTCCTCCTCCTCCGCGATCCTCCTCCTCGATCCTCCTCCTCGATCCTCCTCCTCCTTGATCCTCCTCCTCGATCCTCCTCCTCCCCTCCTCCCCCTCTTCCTCACGCCTCCTCCCCTCCTCCTCTTCAATCCTCCTCCTCGAGCCTCCTCCTCCCCTCCCCACCCCTCCTCCTCAGTCCTCCTCCCTCCTCCTCCTCCTCCTCCTCCTCCTCCTCCTCCTCCTCGTCCTCCTCCTCCTCCTCCTCCTCCTCCTCCTCCTCCTCCTGCTCGCTCCTCCGCCTCCGCCTCCTCGCTCCTCGCTCCTCCCGGCGGCGGCCCGCGGAGCGCACACGGCCGCACGAGGCGCGCCTATCTGCGCGCCCCCCCCCGCCAGGCTCGGGCCGCCCGCGGGGCCGCCGCTGAGCGAGCGGGCGCCGGAGGCGCCAAGCCAGGCGCCGGAGGCCCGCGCCCCGCCCGCCCCCCCGCCTCCTCATTCCCTCCTCCTCCTCTCCGATCCTCCTCCTCGAGCCTCCTCCTCCCCTCCCCTCTCCTCCTCAATCCTCCTTCTCCTCCGCCTCCTCCTCCTCCTCCTCCTTACTCCTCCTCCTCCTCCTCCTCCTCCCTCCTCTCCTTCTTTTCCTCCTCCTCCTCCTCCTCCTCCTCCTCCTCCCTCCTCCTCCTCCTCCTCCTCCTCATCCTCCTCCTCCTCCTCCTCCTCCCGAGCTGGGATAGCCAGGAAGGCGTCGTCGTCGTTGTCGCCATCGCTCGTCGTCGACGTCGCCGTCTTCGTCGTCGTCGTCGTCGTCGTCGTCGTCGTCGTCGTCGTTTGTCGTCGTTCGTCGTTCGTCGTTTGTCGTCGTCGTCGTCGTCGTCGTCGTCGTCGTCGTCGTCGTCGTCGCTGTCGTCGCCGTCGCCGCCGCCGCCGCCGCCGTCGCCGTCGTCGTCGTCGTCGTCGTCGTCGTCGTCGTCGTCGTCGTCGTTATCATCGTCCCCTCGTCCCCAAGGGGGCATGCGGGAAGCCCCAGGGGGCACTCCGGGAGGCCCGCCAAACTTTCGTATTTGGTCTGGGCCCCATAAAGTATCCTCATAACTGGGGACTGAGGACACGCCCCTCTCCGTGCCCACAGGCACGGTGGTGGATAGAGCACTTCCGTTGCGATGATGGCTCCCTTGAGGGGCAGCGGATCGTTCAGTGTCCGCTCCCATCTTTTCCTTTGCCCCCAAACAACACCTTCTCGACCCCAGGCGCCACGGAGCCTGCAACCTGTATTGTTGAACCGATCCCTAACCCCATCCCCATCCCCATCCCCATCCCCATCCCGACCCCCACCATCCCACAACCCCAGTTGGGGCTATGCCCCGCGAATTCTGCGGGGAACAGCCGAACACCCTACATCCCCATCAAGGGGGCAAGTCGGCCAGTGGAGCCCAGGCCACTCCCGTGGGGATGGGGATCGGTGAAGTGATGCTGCTCGTGCGCAGGTCGAAGAAGAGCAAGGGGCATACACGTGCGGTCGGGATCCTTTGGATTGGCGTGTCGCGCCGCCGGCTCAGGCCCCCCGCGCGCTTCGGCGCGACAAGCCATCAACTTCGCCACTTCCAAGCGTCAGCGTTCCCGCCCCGCGGAGCGGAGCGGCGCGCTTCCCGCTCGCATGGCATGACTTGTCGCCTGGGCCGCCGCGGCGTCACGCTGAGCAAAAGTTCCCGACCGTAGCATCATGGCGCGAACATCGCAGATCGGATTTCGTTCGGAAAACACTAGGGTGGGCCTGGAGTGTCCTGGAGAACTTCGTTCCGGATTTCGACGTGAATTCCGTGCGGATTTTGGTTTGGCCAGAAACGAAAACTAACACAAATCCACGTGAAATTCGCTTCGGTCTTCGCTCGGTGTTTCGGGGCTCTGCATCGGCAGACTTCCACTCACAAGTCCGCTGCAGCACGTCCGCAAGGTCGGTGCAGTGAGCGGTGCTTCTCGGCCCCAGGCGCCACGGAGCCTGCAATTTACCTGAAGATGGGTTAGCCTTCTTATAGAAGGGTTCTTTTTCTGAAGATGGGTTTACCTGAAGATGGGTTTACCTGAAGATAGGTTAAATTCACCTTCTTGATTCTTATCGAAGAAAAACAAACAGCACATTTACCTTTTCGGAGTGCCGCGCGCATGTCTCGGACCTGCACTGGACCTCCCCTGGTGGCGCCTCTGTCGCCGCCCCCGGGCGCGCTCCGCGCGCTCGGGAGGGTGTGTGTGTCCGCGCAGAGCCAAGACAAATCTGCGCGGGCCCTCGCAAGTTAATATGCGCATGCCGATGTCTGCTCCTCTGGCAGGGTCAAGCCGAGACCAGGCGTAGCCTGCGGTGTGGAAAGCCCCGGTGATTCGCGGAGCCCTCAGTGGTTCTTGGGAGCGCCAGTGTTTCTTGTTTTGTTTTGTTTGTTTGTTTGTTTGTTTGTTTGTTTGTTTGTTTGTTTGTTTGTTTGTTTGTTTGTTTGTTGTTGTTGTTGTTGTTGTTGTTGTTTTTCCTTCTTTATGTTTCCAGCAATATTGATCTTGAGATAGAAAGCGATATCAAAACAACGGTTCGCCGAAACGAATAACGGCTCTGGGATTGAAGCGGGAACAGGGACCGGAGAGCAAACGGCTCCGGAACCGGAAACAAAACATGGCAGAACGAACGCGGGGAAATACGGCCTTGTCGTTTCCATGAACCACCAGGACGGGGCCAACTCCGCAGCCGCTTGCGACGCGGCCTCCCGCGCGATCATCTTGCCCGTGCCCACTGCCGTCTGCTTCTTGGAACTTCTTGGCTGCCTCCTTGACCAGCAAGCAGCCCCTCGGCTCTTTTCACCATCACTCAGGCCCGCTTCTCGTTTGGCCAACTGTTCAGCGGCTTGTCCATCCTCGGGCCGAAACGAGTCTCTTCGGCGGCCGACGCACGGGCGACGCATGCGCGGCGTACCCACATGTGGCGAAGGCGGGGGGGTGAGCACGCCAGACGCTTCACTGGGCCTTTACAGTCGACGCGCCGAGAAAGGACGCGCGCCTTCAGCTAGGGTACCTTTGTATCCTTGCCTCTGCGGCACGTCCTGTGCCCTTTCCGCTGGTCGTCCGCCGCCCAACAAGAAGCGTAACTTCAGCCTCCAAGGGTCTGGCGTCCTTGCCTTCCGTCCTTCATGCACGTTTTGCCTGCACATCTTCTGCCTCAAGCGCTGTTTGTGCACCGCAGCCCGGCTCCATGCCCTCGCCTGGGCCCGCGGCTGCGGAACGTACCACGGTGCATCTCTGCCCCACGGCCCCTTCTTGGGCGCCCGCTCCGCGCGGGCGGTCTGCCGCGCCAGCCGCCGCGCCTGGGTTCTTCCAGGGCGCAGCGGTCAGGGCCTCCCACCCCTCGCGGACTGGCAGGCACCTTGCCTCGACACGCCCGTTCTGAAACGTGATACGTACCGTGTCCAGAGCGTCCGTTCTGACCCGCTGCATGTTGGCTCAACGTGTTGGCCCACGTTCCGGCGAACGTGTCTTGCCAAACGTACGTTCTCGCTCTGCGTTTTGAGCTCTGTGCCAACACGCTGCGTGTTGCGCGGTGCGTATCGGGGCAGCTAGGCCAGGCACCCCTCCTGCAGAGGCGGGCGGCAGCCTCACCGCCCAGCAGCGGGTCTGGCATTCGTTCGGCCAGCGCGTGCGAGCAGATGTCCACCTCGACCCCTCCAGAGCACGAGCCCCCGACGCCTTCCCTCTGGGCCGCTTTCGTCTTGGACTAGTTTTGCATGGCCACGGGATCCGATAGTCCACGTCCAACTCTTTCCCACCACATCCTGTTCCTCCTCCTCCTCCTCGTCCTCCTCCTCCTCCTCCTCCTCCTCTCCTCCTCCTCTCCTCCTCCTCCTCCTCCTCCTCCTCCTCCTCCTCCTCCTCCATCCTTGTTCCTTAGAAGAAATTCCTCCTTGTGGCACCCCCCGACTTGTCAGCAGGGCGGGCCGGGCGCTTCGCTCGGGCCTTCCTCACCACTCACAGCCCTGAAGCTTACACTTGGCAGTCGCTTCGCTGATGGAGGGGGACTCGTTGTCAGAACGTGTTTTTGCCGCGCACATTTGTTTCAAAAGGTTGCAGTAGCTTCGGAGATCGGGGGCATTTTTTTTCCCAACCCTCCTGTGTTGGGTTCTCGTTTTTGATTGGAGCAGTGCGTTCGTCTTCAGATGTTGCAACAGGGTTCGCATGGTTGAAGTCCCAGGAATGGTTTTCTGGCGCGGCGCAGGGTTTTCATAATGCAACTCTCATATTGATTCGCGGTGTTGATGCCACAAGAGGGGTGTTCTGGTCGGCTTCACGATTGTCCAGACGCAACAGTCACATTGTTTCGCGTCGCTGAAGTTTCAGGGATTGTTTTCTTGTTGGCACGATCGAGGATTCTCATATGGTTGTTACCAGAAGGGGCACTTCCGGCAATGAGAACAAGCTCATGTAGGGACTTCTGAAGAGGGAACTCGGAGGAAGGGCTTATTGCAACACCGTCGATGCGTCTTGGGTTTGCAGTGGTTCGCCTGCTCCTCCTCGTCGTCCTCGTTGTATCTCATCCTCCTTTCCATCCCCCGTCCTCGTCGCATTTCGTCTCGTGTTATTTTATCCCATCTCATCTCATTTCATCTCATATCAACGCGTCTCATCTCATCTCATCTTATCTCATATCACCGCATCTCACCGCACCCCATCTCATCCCATACCATATCATACCATATCATATCATATCATATCATAGCATAACCTCTATTAGCATCCCATCGCATCCCATTTCACCCCATCTCATCTCAACTCCTCTCATTTCATCTCATCTCATCTCATCTCATACCAGTGCATCTCATCTCGTATCATCTCATCCCATCCCATCTCATCTCATCCCCTCCCATCTCATCCCACCTCATCCCATCCCATCCCATCTCATCCTCAGAGGCAACGTTGGGGGGGACAGGCTCGGCGGGGGGGGACGCGTCGACCCCTGATCGCCCATCCCCCGCCGACCTCGGAGGGGCCTCGCAGCCCGCCCCGCTCGGGCACGCTCGGCTTCGGCATCGGGGGCCTGTCGCCGACCCTCCTTCCACGCATCGCCGAGTCCAAGCCGATGCCTCCCCGCCTGGAGCCCGTCCCCCCCAAAACGTTTCCCCTCTCTCTCTCCCTCCCTCCGTCCGTCTCTCCCCGGAAGGCAGGCGATCACAAACGTGGATTAAAGGGGGCGTGGATTAGCGACGGGTCCCGTTTCCATGGGACATCGCGGATTTCCGCCGCCGAGCGAGGCGGCACTGGCCGCAGTTTGGGGAGGGCACCTCCCCCGATCCATGGAATTGGCGACAGCGCTCCAAATCCATGGATCGCTAATCCATGTTTGCGCGCCCCCGAAAAAAATCAAACGCTCCCGTCCTTCTGCCTCGCAGGCTGCCTGCTCCGAGCAGGCGCTCGAGTTGGAGCAGGTGAAGGCTGGCCGGGTTCCGGGTTCAGTCGTCCCCGCCGCCGCCGTCGGCATCGTTAATCGTTCGTGGTCGGCGTTCTCGTGGCCGCCGCCCCCCAATTGTTTCCCATCATGAACAACAAGCACAGAAGCCAGCATGGGGGATTCTGGGCCGTTTCCGGCGTCCAGGGGCCCCCGTCAGGCCCCGGGGCCTTCAAAAGATTACCCAGGACGAACAACTGATCCCGGGGAAGGGGTTCAGACCTTTGGGGGTCGACGTTGTGACAAAAATCACGGCGTCGGAGTTCTGGGCCGCCGCCGTTGTCGCTGCTTCGGTCGCCGACGCCGCCACAGCAGTCGTCGTCCTCTTCGTCTTCGTCCTCGCCGCCGCCCTCGTCCTCGTCCTCTCTGTCTTCGTCGTCCTCGTTGTCTGGTGGGGGGGAGGAGGAGGACCACCATCCATGAGCTTTGGTCCTTGGCTGGGGCGTCGGACTAGTGGCAGCCTTAGCTTGCAGCTTGTTCTTCTTTTTGTTCTTATCCGTAAGGGCTGCGCCCCTATGCCGCCGGCCCCCCTCTCTTAGGATGGGGGATTGCCAAAGCTGTGTTGGGATGTCCGGAAGTGACGTGAAGCAATGTCGGGACTTCACGCGAGGGCCAATTTCAATTTACGAGGATTTATGGCTTCCTGGCGCGAATACCAGGTACTTTACGATGTTTTATGTCGTCGGGGACGCGAATATTGCATTGTTTACGAAGGTTTGTAGACTTGGGGACGCAAACATGGCGTAACTTGAAAGGGTTTATGGCCTCGGGGGCGCACATATAATGTAATTTACATGTGTTTATGGCCTCGGGGACACGAACATGGTGTAATATGGTGTAATATATTATGGCCTTTGGGACGCGAGTATCGGGTAATTGTTAAGGTTTATGGTTTCGGGGGCACGAGTATGTCTTAACTTACGAATGTATATGGTTTCGGGGTCGCGAATGTCGGGTAATGTGCGAGGGTTTACGGCTTCGGGGATGCGAATATTGTTTAATGTATGAGTGTTTATGGCCTCGGGGACGCGAATATGGAGTAATCTACTAGGGATTATGGCTTCGGAGACGCCAGTACCAAGTATTTTTGCATGTCCCACGACCCCACGGGAGTTCAGAAATCGCGATTCGGTGACGCTAACCAGGGCGCTTTTCGGCTCCCCCCCCTCATCGCGCGTTCAGCAATAATTAACAGTAAGGAAACATAAAGCAGGACTGTAACAGTGGAAACTGGAAACTGAAACTGGTACAGGGAGCTGCAAGCCTACTCTTCGCAGCCTGATGGCCCCTCAAGGTGGCCGGCGGATTCTTCTTCTTCTTCTTCGTCGTCGTCTTCTTCTTAATGGTCTATGACTCACTACTGGTGGTGTGTGTGTGTGTGTTTGAGGAATGCTGCTGCAAGAAAGGGCTGGGGAAGATGCTGTTCCTTGGAGCCGATGGCGATTTGGCTTGCCTTTCCGAGCTCTCTAGTGCTGGCCGCCGCGTTCACACACCTCGTTGGCGCGGCTGCATTCAATCTGCACGGTGTCATTCCTTCCTCGACTCCGGATCCGCCCTACTCTTGTTGATTCTCCTATTTCAAAACCATGTCGGAAATTCACTCCAAACGATGCGAAACAAGTAGGGCGGACGTTTCCGTCTCGGGAGAGTAAGGGGTATCTCTCCGCAAAGGCATGGCGGAAGCAGCGACGGCGAAGTAGGCTGGATGTCGGCATCAAAGGAGCTTGAGAAGTAGGGCGGGAGTGTCCGCTCTACACCTACGGAATCGCCCGAAGCACGACTGATCTGGAGTCAGGGGAGGTTCCGCTTACCAAACGGTCCCCGCTGCCCCGAAAGACGGTCCACCAACTTGTCGGCAGTCGGAGCGGCAGCGCAACCGCAAATGAAGCGAGTTGTCGTGCCTCTCTCCCGACGGACGCCCAAACAACGAGAAGCGCGAATTGGGTCTCCCATTCATTGCATCCTGTGGGATATGAAGACTACGCCATTATCAAGCACGGGTCGCACGCGGTGTCCAACACACGGATTGCTATGGTGTGCATGTGATTCGCTTGCACACGCCTTCACAGCGCAGACGTGTCCAAGACTTCAACGGTGACGTCGTGGTGGCTACCGAACTTCCCCTTGGAGCTTCGAGATCCTCAGGCAAGGTGGATGGCAATAGAACGCCCATCACCATGCGGTGCTCTCCCGCTGGGAAACCTGTTTTGCGAGAAGGCTCGGAATCCATGAATTGCTCGGCTGGTTTGCCTCGCCCTGCAGGGCGGAGGGAAAGAGAATACAGACGAGCATGCGGTGCTCCGCCGCTGCGCAGCCTGCTTTGCGAGAAGGCTCGGCATCCATGAATTGCTCGGCTGGGCTATGTCGCCCTGAGTCGCGCCCATTTAGCTTCCGTGCCCAGGGCGACATATTAAATGTGGTGGGGGAGGATGAATGACGTGCGCAAGGAGGAGGGTAGAGGCTGGAGCGCAGAAAGCAGCAGGAGGCGAAGGAGGAAATAAACAATGAATTCAATGTATATACGTATGTATGCATGTATGTATGCATGCATGCATGCATGTATGTATGTATCTATGCACATATGTATGTAGGTCTGTGTGTAATCATGAATGCATGCATGCACGTATGTATGCATGTATGTATGTGCATACAGGTAAATAGGTATGTGTGTAGGTAGGTAGGCACGCATGCATGCATGTATGTCTGTCGGTGTGTGTATGTATGTATGTATGCATGTATGCATGTATGTATGCACGCATGCATGCACGTATGTATGCATGTAGGTATGTATGTATGCATGTATGTATGCATGTGTGTATGTATGTGTAGGTGTATGTATGTATGTATGTATGTATGTATGTATGTATGTATGTATGTATGTATGTGTGTAAGTATGCATATTTGTATGTATGTATGCATGTATATAGGCATGTATGCATGTGCATGTGTGTGTATGTGTATGCATGTATGTTTGTATGTATGTATGTATGTATGTATGTATGTTGGTATGTATATATGTATGTACGTACGTACGTACGTACGTATGTATGTATGTATGTATGTATGTATGTATGTATGTATGTATATATGTATGTATATGTATGTATGTATGTATGTATGTATGTATGTATGTATGTATGTATGTATGTATGTATGTATGTATGTATGTATGTATCGATGTATGTATGTATATATGCATGCATGCATGTATGTATGCATGCATGTATGTATGTATGTATGTATGTATGTACGTATGTATGCATGTATGCATGTATGCATGTATGTATGTATGTGTACGTACGTACGTATGTATGTATGTATGTATGTATGTATGTATGTATGTATGTATGCATGCATGCATGCATGCATGCATGCATGCATGCATGCATGCATGCATGGATGGATGGATGGATGGATGGATGGGTGGATGGATGGACGGATGGATTGATGGGGGGATCGGATGGGATGGGATGGGTTGGGATGGATGGATGGATGGATGTATGTATGTATGAATCTCTTTATACATATATTCACATACGTACATAAATCGGGGTAGGCCAGGGGGGGGGGCCAGGCCGATGGCGTACCCTCCCATGAGTGTATTGGGGGGGTCCCAGGGCTCCCGGGACTGCCCGGGCTCGCTCCCAAACACGCCACGACACGCCAAGAGGGCCCTAAAGATTGCCAAGGCAACCCCAAGAGGCCCTGGACACGCCGAAGGTGGCCTCAGGACGGCCGACGACGCCGCCAAAACGCCCAAAGAGCGCCTCCAGAGGCCCCTCCAAAGGGGTCCAGAAGCCGAAAATCACATATGTTCCGATGGTGTTTGAAGCATATGTGCGCTCTCGCATGTTCCGCCTCCCCACGGTCCCGCACGGCGTCAGAGGCCCTTCAGATCGCTCCAAGACGGCCGAAGAGGCTCCCAAGAAAGCCCAGAGACGGCCCAGGAGGCTCCCCAGATAATTCAAGAGGGCCTCGAGAGCGCCCCAAGCGAGCCCCAAGAGCGACCCAAGAGGGCCCGAAAAGCGCGACATTTCAAGGTCTCCGGCCTGAGAGGCTCCGAGGACGCCCCCGGAGGCCATCAGGAGGCTCCCAAGAAGCCCCGTGAGGCTCCCAAGAGGCCCCCGGGAAGCCCCAATCGGCCCCCAAGGGGCCCCCAGGGAAGCCCCCTGCGGGCCCCCAAGACACCTCGGTAAATCGTATTTCCTGGACAGCTTTCCGGAACATGATTCCTTGGGCTTCCGCCCACCGCCCCATTTTTGTTTCCAATAGGCTTGCCGACAAGGCCAAAAGGGGTCCCTCGGTAAGCCCCCAGAGGCCCCCCTCTTAAGAGAACCGAACAAATCATGCTCCCAGGAGTTTCCTGGGAACATGATTCTCGGGTTGCCGCCCTCTGCCCAAACCATGTTCCCTAAACGCCTGCCAGGGAAAAAAAACACGAGAGTCCCAAGCAGCGCTACCTGCCGCCACGCTCGGAAACGCGTCAGGCCCCGAAGCCTCCGGAGGCGCCTAACGACACTCCAACAAATCATGTTCCCAGGAATCCTTGCGGGAACATGATTCCTCAGGCTTCCGCCCCCCGCCCCAACCATGCGTCCGAAGATGCTTGTCGGGCAGCCCCCCAATAGGCCCTCATACACGCCATCATGTTACCAGAAAGCTCTCCGATAACATGATTTCTCAGGCTTCCGCTCCCCGCACGCAAGAGCTGTCCCAAAGCGCCTGTCAAGCAGGACTCGCATGGGCCCTCAAGTACTTTCCTAGAAGCCCCACAGGACGATGATGATGACGATGATGATGACGAAGGTGACGATGATGGTGATGGTGATCGTGATGGTTGTGATGATG
>CAUYUJ010000885.1:22500-25000 GCA_963575745.1 Prorocentrum cordatum
CCGAGGTATAAGATCGAGGTCGGTTCGGGGAGGGTGCACTAATGTTCTTCGTGCTTGTTGGATGCTCTTGTACATCCTGGGGGAGGGTGCCCTCGGATGTTCTGCGTGTTTTGGCCCGCGGAGGGTCTTCATGTTCTCGAAGGATGTTTTTCAATCCTAGGTCCGACCGTAAGGAATGTGCCCATGATACTTCAGACCCCGGTAGATTTCTTATCTGATGAGGGCGGCGGTGATGTCCATGGCCAATCCACGGATGAAGCTCCACTGGCTTCCAGGCTCTGGCTTCCTTATTCCATGGTTCCTTATCCGGTGCCCTCACCGTGGCATGGATTGAAGCGCGTGGATTAGCGATGGGTGCCGTTTCCACAACATCGGCGCGCGCTGTCGCCGAACGAGGCGGCGCTGGCCTCATGTGTCGAGGGGTACCTTCCCCGGTGCATGGATCTGGCGCCCACGCGCCAGATCCACGGATCCCTAATCCAGGTCAGCGTGCGCCCGACCAGAGCTCCCACGATGCGTGGCCCTTCTGTTCCCAGCCCTCCTGCGTGTCGGGTGCTCGCTTCGTCGCGGCGGCACAGCGGGCCCGCGCCCACCGCCCAGGCGGGCGAGCACCTCGTGGCCAGAGGTGATCACGGCGCCCGCCCCGCATGCTGGCACCCCACGGCCGACGAGGCGGGCGAGCGGCTCCAGAGCCGGCTCTCCCCGGGGGATCGGCGGCAGGACCAGTCGAGGAGGCTCCGCTGGGGCTCCGCTTGTGCGGAGTGGCTCACGGCCAGCGGGGGGCGGAGCCGAAGCTGCCCACCCAGCCTGGATGCCCCCTGGGGCGGCCGCCCCCCTCGGGGGGGCGCAGGCAGCACCAGTGAGCCCGGGGCCAACGACGAGGAGCAAGGTGCGCCGCCCAAAACAGGACCCTATCCTCTGCGGCTGGGCCGTGCTCGAGGGCTCGGGGAGCGGCCGACATGCATACCTGCCCGCCAACGCGGGCGGGCAGACATCCATGTCCGCCGCTCCTCGAGATCCCAGGGCACGACTCCGAAGCGGTGGATGTGGACATAGTCTGGCGGTGGACAAGGAGCCAGTGTTAAGTCGGGCCTGTCCCTCTACTGGAAGAATCTTCAAAAATAGTTAAAGCATAATCAGGGGACGGTTTTAGGAGTATTTTTTAATCATGTTTGAGTATTTTGATATTTTTATTGTTCGTCCAAAATCAACATGTGAAACATATGCCCGACCTGAAGCCAGTGAGGCGAGCGGCGGAGCCGAGGCCGCCTCCCGTGGTGCGGAGGCCCGGTGGACGCCACGCCACAGGGAGCCACCGCGGGGTCGAGGGGGGCCGACGGCAGTGCGGGAGGGGCACGCTGGAGCTCCGAGGCCGGGACTCATCCACATCCACCGCCTGGGGGATCGATCTCATGCACGCACGAGATGGGCACGGAAAGAATGGGCACAGTGCCCAACAGCAGTCCCTGTTCATTTTGAACAGGACTCGCTGTCCGCGCCGCCGCGGCCTGTGTCCACTTGAGACAGCAGGCCGCCTGCCCGACAGTGGCCGCTGTTGGTTCGGGACAACATTTGTTGTGGGGCATTGTACCCATTCTTTCCGTGCCCATTTCGGGCGTCCAAAGATCTTCGCGGACCTCCACAGGCGTTGGCTCTGGATGCATTCGGGCCCTCGGGGGCCAAAAGATATATCCATAGCCACCGCCCGCTGGGGCACCAGGACGGCGGCTCCCGGGCGGCGGATCTGGATAAGCCCCTGTGCCTGTGTCTGTCTGTACAGTTTTCCAGTCGTTCTTGAGACTATCACCCCTTGCAGAAAAAAAACCCTGCCCCGCAGGAGCTCCTGGAACGGGGGCAGCCAGTGGCGCAGCGGGCCCCGCTGGGAAGCCCGCGGGCAGGGGGGCGGCACCGCCCCACGAAGGGAGGTGGAGCGAACCATACGACCGCCTGCGCAGGATGCTGCGGCTCGACGTGCAATGGAATCCCGAAAGTGGGTCTCGGGAGAGCGCCGAGACGAGACCTGGTCGGAGGCTTCCGCGGCCTCCTGCCTCGTCGTTCGTTCTTCGCCGTCCGTCGCCGTCCTTCGTCGTTTGTTCGTCGTTCGTTGTTGCTCGTCCGTCTTTCGTCGATCGTCGTCGCTCGGCCGCCGTTGGGCGTTCGTCGTCTGTCGTTCGTCGTCCTCGTCGTTCTTCGTCGTCGTCGATGGTTTGGAGGCAATTTTCGACCTCTTTAGGCCTCGTGGGGTGCCCTCGCGTGGCCACGGCCGGATCTGCTTTGAGATGCGTTCGTCGTCTGCCGTTCTGTGTTTTTCGTTCGTCGTCAAGATCGTGTTTCGTTTGTGGTGGTGCTTCGTTCCTGGTCGTGGTCGTTGCCACCGTCGTGGTGCTAGTGGTTCGTCCTCTCCTGGTCGTCGCCGTCCCCCCTGCTTCTTGGGAGGCGCGGACCTTCCGTGCAGATGCAGGGCCGGCGCCTTTTGAGAAGCCAGCCTCCTCCTAAGAAG
>CAUYUJ010000885.1:26471-28971 GCA_963575745.1 Prorocentrum cordatum
AGTAGTAGTAGTAGTAGTAGTCGTAGTAGTCGTAGTAGTAGTAGTCGTAGTAGTAGTAGTAGTAGTAGTAGTAGTAGTAGTAGTAGTACTAGTAGTAGTAGTAGTAGTAGTAGTAGTAGTAGTAGTAGTAGTAGTAGTCGCAGAGGAGGAGGAGGAGGAGGAAGAGGAGTAGAAGTAGTTGAAGTAGTAGTCGTAGACAAGTTGTAGCAGTAATCACCACGCAGGCACTTAAGTATATGCTCGAGGTTCCTCTTGCGTTTTTCCGGGGAAGGGCTCTTGCCCAAGGTTCTCTTTTAGAGGTTTCACCCCCTGCCTGGACGGCTGTAGGCCGGCGAATCTAATCTGCGATACACAACGAGGTCGAGTATGGCCGGCGAATTAACATTTGAGGATGTCCCGAGCGAAACGCTTGTTTTGCAAAACATGTTGAGGATGTCTCGAGCGAAACGCTTGTTTTGTGTTATGAGCTGTCCTTCTCTTTTGGGGATCAGAATTCAGAGGATCTCTCAAGTGAAATGCTTGTTTTCGCGCGCTCAGGTCTTCAGGATGTCTCGAGCGAGACGCTTGGTTTCACGCGTCCAGGTTGCACAGGCAGATGTCCAGCATGAGGATTGCGAAGGCCTTACGGCCGGTGCCGCCGACCCTGAAGGGGGACAACAACGACAATTGCGACGACGACGACGACGGCGGCGGCGGCGGCTGCGACGACGACGACGCTGACGTGGGTCAGAGTCTTCAGGGATGCTGTCTGGGGTTTCTTCGGAGCGCTCTCAGTGGCCTCTCGGGGGCAATTTTGGGCCTCGTGGGAGCATCTTGGGGGCCTCTTGGCAGCCTCTTGGGAGCCTCTTGGGGCTCCCTGGGTGCCTTTTGGGGCCTCCTGGGATCCTCTCGCGGCCGAGGGCTCGAAATGTCCGTTCGGTGCCCCCGTAACGGCACCCTGTTGGAGACTCTTGGGGCGCTGGCGGCCTCTTGGGGGTGTCGTGGAGAACTCTTGGGGACTTCTTCGGGCTTCCGGGACCGCGGGGGGGAAGCGTATCTCCTTAGAGGCTTTCGGAGGTCCGCGCGGATGTCTCGGATCGGCGCTGGGTCCCCCTGGCGGCGCCAGCGGCGCCGCCGCGCCAATGGACGCGGGCCCCTTGGCGCGCTCCGCGCCCCAGGGGCGGGCGTTGCAGCGCCGGTCCAGGGATCCGCGCGGATCCCCGAACGTTTACGTGTGCATTATGCCGTTGCAGCTGGAAGGAGGGTTAAGAACAGCCCGGAGGGGTACTCTGAGGCTCTTCCTGTTCGGGCCCTCCACCTGGGAATGGCCCTCGCTCGGCGTATCTCCGGGGGGCCTCGGGCCCCAGGCGAAGGGCCATGCCTTGGCGCGTCGATGGAGGTTTTTGTGCCCATGCTTCGACTGCCTGTCTACGCCGATGGCCCCCTTCCAGGAAGGGGGGCCGTCGTCGGGCCGCACCCGAGAGGTCGCGGGGCCCGCCGACCGCGGCGACGGCGGCGACGCCCTCGTGGAGCAGGTGCAGGCTGCAGGCGACCAGCGGGAGCGATTTCGGCCACGCGCAGAGGCGGTTGGTGGGAGGTGGGAAGGCTTCTTAGAGGCACCCCTGCTGGCCTTGCCTATAGATGCAAGGCCGGCGCGTTCTGAGAAGCGTCCTCCTCCTACGAAGCCTTCCCCCTCTCCCCCTGCCCCCCGGTGCGCTTCGCCAGTCTCTGGCGCTCGCGTTCGGCGTGCTCTCAGGAAGGGATGCGACCCCTCAGGCTCAGGTTGCAGGTCTTGGGGAGGTTGAGTTGTCCTCACAGTGAAAACGGCTACGACAGGACCGTCAAACAAACCGCTCAGGATGATCAATTTGTCCCGGGGAAAAGGTCCAGGGCTCCATGGGTCCACGTTGCGAGCAAATCACGACGGGAGAGGTAAGGGGTAAGCATCGGGCCTGGCATATTTTTATACAGTCAACCCGCATAGTAAACATGAGCAACCTTCCCAAAGGTATCCTCGCATCCTTGCCTCCTCGGTCCATCCTTGGCCACTTTCGTTGGCCGCGCCCCGCTCGAAATGCTTCAAAATGGCCTTCCAAGGCCCGTGCATCCTTATCGCGCATCCTTATGATACATGCCGACTGTAGTCGAAATCAGGCCTGATCCAGTTTGTAACCCCGCTCAGCATGACTGAATCGAATGGCCTTCGGCTCATTCCGCCACAAGGTCAGATGCCTCTTGGATGCCCATGGGGATCTCCTGGGAGGCCTCTCGGAAGCCCGTGGAAGGCGTCCTGGTGGTGTCTTGGAGGTTTCTTTCTTGGGCGCTCCTGGGGGCCCGATTCGGGCTTCTTGGGGGCCTCCTGGAGCGCGTCGGGGGCTCTCGGGGGCCAGCTGGTGGTCTCGGGGGTCATCTTGGGGCGGAGGGATCGAGACTTCGTCGGGGGCGGGGTCGGCGGCCTCGTCGCCGTTGGCACCCTGTTCGGTCTCCCACGCCAGGGGGTTGTCGCAGCGCCGTCCCGCAG
>CAUYUJ010000885.1:33971-108070 GCA_963575745.1 Prorocentrum cordatum
ACCCGCCGGCTTTCTCAGATGTCCCCGATGACCTTCAAGCAGCGTCTCCGAAACGCCTGCGGAAACCGCCTGGAGGCCCTGGGGGACCCAGAGCTTTTGAAAAGACCTGTCCTACTGGCCTCGGAAGAAATTAGCGAACATCCAAGCCACATTCATTTGTGAATGCCCCTCCCAATGACCGAAGTTGGCTGTGGGCTTAATAAGATGCACTTCGACCGGAGTCTTCCCCGCGCGTGCCAACTTTGAATCCGGGGGAGAGTGGGAATGTCCACGAAATGTTCCCCTGTGCTCGATGACCTTCAAGCAGCGCTTCCAAAGCGCCTGCGGAACTCTCCACGAGGCCTTTGGGGGAGGTTCCATTGTTTTTTGCAAAGACCTATCCCAGGCCCCCGAGGGGGAAACTTGGACCCCAGCGTGCCTCCAAGATCGACCGACGGCCTATCATTGCCTCATCCGAAGTGGTCCTCGTCCAGATCTGCCCTCGTCCCACTTTCGTCTTGCAGCGTGTGGAGCTGCAGCCGTTCCAGTACAGGCCGTCCTTGCCAAGCTTTGATATTTCCAAAACATGGTGGTGACAACACCCAGCGGTGAATCTCGGGCGATTTGGTGTCTCCACCTGGTTTGGGGACTCGTGCGGTTTGGTCCAGGAGTCACAAAGACTGACGGTGGGCCCGTGTTCCAATCTCGGCGGTGATTCTTTGAGGATTCCAAGTCCCCACCTGATCCCTTACCACCTGGCTCGGGGGCCCTCAAAGCTGCGAGGTACTTGGGCCCCTGGCCTCTTAGACCCCCAGCGGCTCGACCTCTCTCAGCCGCTGGCCCTGGCGCTCGGTGGGCCAGCGCCCGCACCTGCGGCCTGCCGCTGGCCTGCGCCTGCGCAGCTGCTGGCGCGTGCCCTTGCTGTCGTCCCATCGTCCGTTCCTTCTCGCCCAGCGTGAATGCACTGGCGCCGCAGCACGGTAGCTGCCACGGCCCCCGCTGCCGCTGCTGGCCGCGCTGGCGCACCCAGCTCGGTATTCTTCCGCGTCTGAGTGCCTCCGTCGCCTCCCGTCCTTCGCGGCCGGCCCCGTCTGTCTTTTTCCTCCCCTTTGCACGCCGGCCATTTAGCGTATCGGTTGCCCCGATCGCCCGCCCGCTGGAGCAGTTCTTCTGTCCCGCCGCCGACGAACACATGTTCCTTCTCGCCTGCCTGTCTTCTTATTCCTACCATTCGTAGAACATACCTCTGTTGCGAAAACCAGCGGGCGGGGAACAACACCTGGGGTTCTCGACTCTTTCCCCCCCCCCCTGGGGGGCAAGTTTTTCATCCAGTGGGCGTTTTTTTCACGGAAAGGGCTCCTGCTCAGTGTTGTCTTTTTGTTGGTAACCCCCCTGGCCATGTTGGGCAAGGGCTGGCGAAATTATTTGCGATAGAAAACAAGGTGTTTTTTTTGGGGGGGGGAGGGTTGCAAATTCGTTTCGCGCGTGCCCTCTACAGAAAAGTGCCCCCAATCTCGGGTCCTCGATAAATGACGGTTTCCGCAGGCCCCTCTTTTCCTTTGTCAAACAGAGGTGCCAAGCGTTTTGCGCACAATGTTCGATAAATGATGAGATTCGGAGACAATCGAATTTCATATACATTGGCAGCGTGTTTTTTTTTTTTGCCTTCTCTCTCGAGGACGGCGCGCCCTAGGCGCATGTTTCTCGAGGGTGAAACGTTCATTTTGCAGAAATATGGTTGGCTTTTCGAGTGCCCACTCGAGGATGGCGCGCCCTGCGTTCTGAAATTCGGAGGCTGTCTCGAGCGAAACGCTTGTTACGCAGCGCTTGAAAAACTTGGGCGCA
The DNA here is from genome assembly GCA_963575745.1 of Prorocentrum cordatum. NCBI lineage: Eukaryota > Dinophyceae > Prorocentrales > Prorocentraceae > Prorocentrum > Prorocentrum cordatum. The sequence continues at coordinate 35,796 of CAUYUJ010000885.1, forward strand.
CCAGGCTGCCTAGGTGGTTCTGGGTGTGCGGTCTGACCATCATTTACGAGGGATGGTGGCCTTGGGAGAGTGACAACAGGTGGGTTCCTAATGCCCCCAAGCGGGACATGAGTGAACGCACATGGTTCCTAATGCCCCAGAGCGGGACAAACGCGAACACATATATGTTCTCAACGCCCCAGGGCGGGACAAGCGTGAAAACACGTGGGTCCCCAGCGCCCCAGAGCGGAACAAGCGTGACAAAACATGGGTTCGTAATTCCCCAAGTGGGACAAGCGTGACAACACATGGGTTCGTAACGCCCCAGAGCGGGGCAAACGTGAAAACATGTGGTTCTTAACGCCCCAGGACGGGAGAAGCGTGACAACACATGGGTTCCTAACGCCCCAGAGCGGGGCAAACATGACAACACGTGGGTTTGTATCGCCCCAGTGTGGGACACGTGTGAAAACACATAGGTTCCTAACTCCCTAGGGCCGTCCACGCGTGAAAACACATGGGTTCCGAACGCCCCAGAGGGGGACAAGGGTGAAAACGCATGGTTCCTAACGCTCCAGAGCGACGCAAGGGTGAAAATGCATGGTTCCTAACGCCCCAGAGCGAGACAATTGTGAAAACAATGGGTTCCTAACACTCAACGCGAGAAAAGCGTGAAAACACTTGGGTTCCCAACGCCCCCGGAGCGGAACAAGCGTGACAACACATGGGTTCGTAACGCCCCAGAGCGGGACAAGCGTGAACACACGTGGGTTCCTAACGCCCCAAAGCGACCCAAGGGTGAAATCACATGGGTTCCTAACGTCCCAGACGGCCAGAGATTTGAGACGGCCTCCAGGACGCCGAAGATGTCGAGAGACCTCAGGCGCGTTTCTTGTTTGACCGAAGGGAGAACTTAGCAGAAGCAAAGAGAGTCCGAGGATGTCTTCTGATTGCAGTGGCCTCCGCCCACTGCCGCGGATCCGGGGCGCTCCCGATGGTGCTCGGGTTCGCTTGGAGGCCTACGGGGCCGCCTTCCGGGCCCTCTCGGGGCCGTTGTGGGAGGGGGCCTCTAGCGGGGGTCTTTGAGCCTCCTCGGAAGGGAAAGCTCCGCAGAAGCAGAGAAAGTCCGAGGGTGTTTTCTTGCCTTGGGTCGGCGCCGGCCCTCTCCTCCTCCTCCTCCTCCTCCTCCTCCTCCTCCTCCTCCTCCTCCTCCTCCTCCTCCTCTTCCTTCTTTTCCTTCTCCTCCTCTTCCTTCTCCTCCTCCTCCTCCTTCTCCTCCTCCTCCTTCTCCTCCTCCTCCTCTTTCTCCTCCTCCTCCTCCTCCTCGTCGTCGTCGTCGTCGTCCTCCTCCCCCCCCCTCTGGCGCCTCGGGCACCGTCCCCGGCGCGCTTCGCGCTCTCGCGGGAAGCTCAGCTAGCGCGCTCCACTGCTCGCAAAGGCGCCTTCTCGCAGAGCGCCCACTCGCAGGTTGCCGACCATTCCAGTAAGTATTCGCACGCACATGTTCGCCTCGATGTGAAGTGGATCGTAGATCCCCTGCGGCGGATCCAGGCCGTTTGGGAGCAGTTACTCTGCGAGCAGTGGAACGCGCTCGTCTAGAAGCGGGGCCCAGCGCCGGCTCGAGAACTCCGCACCGACCTCTGACAGGCTAGGGCTGTTCCTGCCGCTTCGTGCGCCCCAGGCAGTGCATGCCACTCTCGATTGCAGTCGGACCGGGGTGTAGGATCGAGGCCGGTGCCGGGAGGGTGCCCGGATGTTCTTCGTGCTTGTTGGATGTGTACGTGCATCGTGGGGGAGGGCGCCCTCGAATGCTCTTCACCTTGGCTGGCGGAGGGCCTCCTGTTCTTGAGGGGTGCTCTTCTGGCCCAGGTTCGATTGTATCTCTAAGTATTGGACCAGGTCTGCCGGGGCTTCGCCAGGTGGGCGCTCCGTGCGCGCCGCGTGCAGGCGGGTCTGCTGGCCTTTTGCTCAGTCGGCGCCCATGTCGGTATCCTCCTCCTCCTCCTCCTCCTCCTCCTCCTCCTCCTCCTCCTCCTTCTCCTTTTCCTCCTCCTGTTCCTCCTCCAGCTCCTCCTCCTCCTCCTCCTCCTCCTCCTCCTCCTCCTCCTCCTCCTCCTCCCTCCTCCCCCTCCTCCTCGCCTCCTCTCCTCCTTCTCCTGCTCCTCCTCCTGCTCCTCCTCCTGCTCCTCCTCCCCCTCCTCCTTCTCCTCCTCCTCCTCCTCCTCTTCATTCTCCTCCTCCTCCTCCTCCTCCTTCTCCTCCTCCTCAAGGGTGACGAAGACCCGCAGCAGTTCCTGCCCGTTTTGAGCAGGGCTCGCCTTCGGTATCGCCGCGGACACGCCGCCGCTGCCGGGCTAGGACAAGATGTGCTGTCGGGTGCGCCAGCTTTGGGGCCCCTTCGTGGGCGCCGCATGCTCTGGCTGGGCGCTGCCCCTCCAAGAACGCTTTCGAAATTGGGCGTCCAGAGGTCTGAGTCACAGGGGCAACGATAGGGGGGTATGGGCCCAACTGGGGATGCATCCGATGCAGTGCGAGCCGTTTGATCCAAGCCGCGCCCCCTGCAAGAAGCGTCAGCGCCGCTGCCTCGCCCAGCGGCCATGCCCTCGATGAGCAAGCTCACCGCCCTCGCGTGCACCGTGGCCGGCGCCGTCGGTGGCGCCGCCTTCGTTCAGCCTGGCGCCGTCCGCGCCCCCGCGCTGCCCCAGGCGTCAGTGGCCGGCCTGCAGCGCTGGGAGCAGGCGGCCCCGGAGGCGGAGGCGGAGGCGGCCGCGGAGGGCTTCCCCGCGAAGGGCTTCCTGGCAGGCCTGGCGCTCGGCCTCGGCGTCGCCCTGGCAGGTGCGCAGCACGCGCAGGCCGCGGACGCGCCGGCCGCCGACGCGCCCGCGCCCCCGCCCGAGCCCGTCGTCATGGACGTGCGCGATCTGCAGTACAAGGGCGACAAGGACTTCGAGGCGAAGAAGGCGGCGATCGCGAAGGCCGCGAACAAGGTGGAGAGCGGCATCGGGCTGCAGACCTGGAAGTGGGGCCACGACTACGACAAGAAGTACACGACGTCCTCGACCGGAGCCGGCACCTTCCTGCGCTACAACATGGGCAACTACCAGATCATCCCCAGCTACCGGGGCTCGGCGGCCGACGACGGCACGTACCTCATCGACCCGAGCCAGATCAAGAGGGCCAAGGCCCAGGCCGCCGAGTACGAGAGGGTCAGGAAGGAGGTGGCCCCCGTCTGGCTGAAGGACTCGGGGGACCCAGATGTCCAACGATATGCCTCTTCCTACATTTTAATGAGCCAGGGGGGCGGGAGAAACCGTCCCTCCCCCCCCAAACCGGACCCCCAGGATCTGGAGCTTGGAGGCCCCCTGGGCGCCCTTGGAAGATGCCCCCCAGCCCTGCCGCGCCTCCGAGGGCGTCTTGCCGGGCCTTGCCAGCAAGCTCAAAGCGATCAGAGAAGTGGTCGCAGAGGCACAGGAGAGCCCCACGGCAGCGCAAGACAGCTTCAAGACGGCCCAAGAGGCCCCCAAGACCGCCCAAGAGGCCCCAAAGACGCCCCAAGAGGCATTCAGGAGAGCCCCCCAGAGGCAAAAATCGTCCCATTCCCCAGGGGAATCGTGCATTGTTAGCATCTTCGCTGTTGGTGTCGTAGCAGCGTCCGAGACGGCCCAAGAAGCATGCGAGATCTCCCCAAGGCTGCCCAAGCGGCCCCCAAGAGGGCTTCAAGCCAGGCCAAGGGGACCCCAAAACTGCCCCAAGACGGTTCAAAAGAAGCTCACGAGACCCCCAACGGCTCCACCATGGACCCACCAGGGCCACGGGAGGCCCCCAAGAGGGCCCCGTTTTTCCAGGAGAGCCCCACAGCAGCGCAAGACGACCTCAAGATGGCCCAAGAGGCCCCACGGACGGCCCAAGAGGCCCCAAAGACGCCCCAACTGGCCTCCAGGAGAGCCCCCCAGAGGCAAGCATCGTCCCCGTACCGAAGGACAAGGTACATTTTTAGCACCTTCGCTTTTTGGGTCGTGGTAGCGTCCAAGACGGCCCAAGAAGCCTGCGAGATCGCCCCAAGGCGGCCCAAAAGGACCCCAAGAGGGCTCTGAGCCGGGCCCTGAGGACCCCAAGACTGCCCCAAGACTGCCCCAAGACCACAGGCTCCCAACATAGACCCATGAGGGCCATGGGAGGTCTCCGAGGGCCTCAATTCCCTTCCCAAGGAGAGCCCCCAAGATACAAACATCGTTTCATTTGTTCAGCATCCTCGTTTTTTGTGTCGTGGCAGCGCCCAAGACGGCCCAAGAAGCTTGCGAGATCGCCCCAAGGCGGCCCACGAGGCCCCCAAGTTTGCTTCACGCCAGGCCAAGGGGACCCCAAGACTGCCTCAAGACGACACAAAAGAAGCTTATTAGGCCCCCAAAGGCTTCCAGGAGAGACCCACGAGGGCAATGGAAGGTCCCCAAGAGGACCCAAGTTCCCTAAGGAGGCCCCAGGACGGCCCAAGAGGGGCCCAAGACGGCCCACACGGGCTTCAAAAGGACCCCCATGACGGCTCAAAGATGCGCCCAGGAGGCCTCCAAAGGTCGCCAAACCTCTTGGGAGGCGTTCGTGGGGCCCCCAAGAGGTTCGCCAACGAGGAGCCTTCGCGGAAAGCCCTGCGGCAAACGGGAAATGGTTCGCAATGCCAGGCGAGAGCGTGGATTAGCGAGACTTGCGATGAGGAACGATGAGGCGTTGCTTTCCATTGCCTTGCGTTGATTGCGTCACATAGGTTTATCCGCAGAACTGTAACCTCCAGAGTTCCACACCTCACTGTTCGGCATCTGCGATGGCTCAGATTTGCCGCTGCAGCCCGGGAGGCCTCAATTACTCCGACGGTAAGACCCCGCATGATAATCTGTTTAGCTTACCCTTAGCCCTTCCCCCGTCGCCCTGGCGGACATCCTCCTCTCGCCCTGAGCTCTGCTCTCTCCTCTTCCTCCTCATTTTTATCTATATCTCCTCCTCCTCCTCCTCCTCCTCCTCCTCCTCCTCCTTCTCCACCTCCTCCTCATCATCGCCCTCCCTCTACCCCTGCCACCCTCCTCATCCTCCTGCCGCTTCTCTATGTGCACCTCCTTTCTCCCTGGTCGGGGCAAGCAGGTCGATTTTCCTCGGCGCCGTCGCCGCCTCGGCCAACGCGCGCGCGTTCGCCGACGGCTAGATCGCGAAACCCCTCTGGGACAGCCCCGCGGGCCATGCATTTGGGACAACCCCGCGGGCCGCTGGGGCGCGAGGGCAGGCCGTCGGGACAACCCCGCGGGCCAGACCGTTGGGACAACCCCGCGGGCCTCAAGCTGCGCGCCGCGGCGCCCAGGCGGGAGGCAGCACGAAGCCAAGCTCTGCGGCGAGCTGCTCGGCTCCATCCCTGGAGGTCTTCGCTTTCTCATCGAACTCTTTGAGCGCCTCCCGCACTGACGCCGGCGGCTCGCGCTCCAGAAACTCGCGCGAAGGCGGCCGCAGGATCAGCATGTTCCGCATGCACGTGGCGCGGGAGAGTATGACGTAGAGGTGCAGCCACCACTGGTCGGCCGACATGCCCGTGTGGTGACGCCTTTGCGCAGCGTCTGGCCCTGCGACAGCGTAGAGGTGAGATTGGACGCGTGAGTTAAGGTGAACCCCGAGCGGCGGGCGCACTGTGTGCGGCCCCGAGCTCTGCCAGGTGAACTCCTGCTCGCTGGGCCTGAACATCAGCGAGCTCCGAGCCCGCGCCGCGGCCTGGCCGTCGTCGTCGGCGTCTTCGGTGCCCTGTCGCAGCACGTCGGCGACATCCTGCCAGATCGGAGACTCCTCGAAGCCGTGCACCTGCAGCCAAATTCCCTGCGGTAGGAACCGGGGGCGAAAGAGCTCGCCTGTCGAGCACTCCTTGTGCCGCTGCTCGTCCTCGCGGTGGAACTCGAAGGGCACGATTGTGGCCCGTTGCCCCTGCGCGAGCCCCAGCTTCTTCTTCAGCTCTTCCTGCGCTGCCGTGAATCGCACCTCCATTCCGGCGTGGGCCGGCAAGACGCCGTGGATGTCCCCCGTCTCGTGCATGTTCGGGACGTTCAGGAGGCGCCGGCCCGCGTCGGGATCGCCCTGAATCGCGCTGCACTCGTCAACTGCCTGTAAGAAAACGAGGGGCACGCCCAGGCGCCGCGCGTCGCGACGAGCGCGCGCGTTGAGCCACCTCGCCAGCGTCTCCCAGTAGATGCCCATGCCGTAACCGAACCGAAAGTTCTCGTGGTCCAGGTCGCCACGGCTGTCCGACGCCAGCGTCTTCTCCCAGGCGGACCAGACATCCGGAGGGAAGGGCATGCCTTCGCGCGTGCAGCCCATGAGCGTGACCAGAGGGTCCCCATGCTCGAAGCGCTTCGTGCCCGTCAGCTCGAAGACGCAGGGGATCTGAGAGAAAACCTTGATGGCGTGCTGAATCTCCACCGATGTTGGTTTCGCCGGTGCTAAGAGTGAATTCAGCGTGGATTGGCGTCTTCGTTTTTCATGTTTATTTTCCTTTTTTTCTGATATGCGCACGTAAATCGATCATGTGGCTCGGGCGTTCGTGTGAATGCCGCGTGGCCAGCGAATTTCGAATGTCTTCAGTGCCCTTGATTCTTCCTCATCGTACGGGGACGGTCATGCATCGAGCGAGGGCAGCGGAATTATAGCCGTCTGATGGAGCTCAGCCAAGGGCTACAAACATACAACCGCAAACTGGAGGCAAAGAAACAAGAGCAATGCGAAAGAAGGTCACTGCGAAACCAGACAGATGTCTCCAGGAAGGCGAATGCCTGCCAACGCGCCGCTTGCAATTGTAAATCATACTGGCCCGTGGCAAACCCCAGCGGCAACGCCCAGGCGCCAACAATGACACCTAGACGCCCGGTGAAGTCATTGACGCGTTGCTCAAATCCTCACGAGCCAATCCATGAACAACCGCGAGGCGAGTCGCCCTGATCAAGGCCGGGTAATCGGGCAAGCGGCGAAAATAGCGAGCCGCATCCGCATTCGCGGATGATGAGGTGCAGGAAGCGGAGCAAAGGAGAGGAGGGCGGAAATGGAAATCATAACGAACACGGTGAAGAGAGGGAGTATGGTGATAGGAAAGACTGGAAACGCGCAAGAGCATGAGCAGGTAGGAATACGGGAGAGGAGCTTGGGGGAGGTAGAAAGAAGCACAAGAAGCCTGAGGGAGGCAAAAGGCGCACCAGTGATCCGTGCGGAACGCGCGTGCGCCGCGCGCCCTCACCAGCGAGGGTGTAGGAAGAGGTGGGGGGATCAAGGAGCAGGAGGAAGTAGGGGGAAATAGGAGGGGCAAGAACATGCAGAAGAAAGCATTTGCAGACTCGAATCCCAAGAAAGTTGCGCTAAGCATGACAGCGAAGTGAAGCAACGTGCAGCGCAAGAAAAAAAACGAGGACAACCGTTACATTCGGGAAAAGAAAAGGGCGCAGGAGTAATTAATCGGAAGATGCACAGGAACGGGGAGGGGGCAGAAAAAAAGGAGGAGGTCACAGAAGAGGGACGAGGAGGAGGAGGACAAGGAAGGGAAAGATAAAGGATAGAGAGGAAAAAAACACGCTGACGACGACGGGCATCAATCATCGAGGATCTCGAGTCGTTCGCTTTAGGTGCCTGCGGGACGCCCCATCAACGTCGTCATATCAGTGCCGCCGCGGCGCTCTCTTAGGGCAATTCTGGCTGCCTTTGGCGGCTGTCTTGGAGCCCCATGGGGCCCTCTTCGGGTCGTTTCGGGGATCTCCTGGGTCCCTCTTGGAAGCCTTGGGGGTCCTCCTGGGGCCATCTTGAAGCCGTCGGTCAAAGAAGTGGGGCCCTAGCAACGCCCCATTCTTTCTCGAGCCCCCCAGTCGCCAAATGCGGCCCTCTTGCGACGCCCTCGAAGCGTTTTGGGCCCAACTTTGGTGCTCTTGGAGCCGAGTTGGGCCCTGATGGCCCCCTCTCAAAGCAAGTTCAAACCAACTCGCAGCCATCTCGAGGCCTCTAGAAACTACGGAAAGCAAAAAGGCGAGAAGGAACACATTGAAGCGCACAGTGATTGTAAAGGAGTTGAACCTGTTGGAGGCCTCCTTCAAGAGCTCGAAAGACAATTGTGGGCTGTCACGAAGCGGTCTTGAGGGGGCTTGGAGGCGCATTGGAAGCAAAATTGTACCATCTGCAAGTATCTGGAGCGATCTCGGAATCCTTCTTGGGTTGCCTGCGGTTCCTTTGGAGCCATCTTCGGCCATTTCGGGCACTCCACCGCCCCGCGGTCACTCTCTGTCCACGTCCCTGCCAGGGGGGGGCGGGGGGGGGGCCCGTCCCTGCCAGGGAGAAACGCGCGGATAAGCTAGTCCGTTAAACCACCACCCACGCTCTGCATGGCTGGTGGGATTTTTCCACGGCCGCCTGGGAATACTATCCCGGATTCTCGAGTGAATTCTGCCCGGATTTTTCCAAATCCAAATGTGAATTTGCCCCGGAAACCGCGTGAATTTTTCCGGGTGTCCTCCGGATTTTTCCGCGCGTGTTTTTTCGATGCGCGCGCCCAAGGAAAAATCCACCAAGAATTCGGAGAGGTATTCAAAACGAGTTTTTGTTTTTCTCCCCGAAGTTTTCACTAGGCCGCGCGCGGAGCCTGGAAGGAGGGCGGGGGGGGGGGGAGAAGTCACAGGGAGTGGAGGGGCACGCCACAGGAGAGGGCCGGAGGGAAACAGGAATCCCAGCACCCCTTTAAGCGTGAGCGGCGTGACGAAGTAATTCATCCAAGCCCACTCTTCCCCTTCATAGACACGGTTCCCCATTTCCCCGCCCAGTCCTTCCTGCGCGGGAAGGTAGCCGCGGGTCGTTGGAGCGCCCAATACGACCCAAAATGTATCCGAGATGGCTGCAAGGAGCCCAGATACGCCTCCAATATCGCTCAATGCATCCCAGGACGATTCCGAAGAGCCTCCAACATGCCTCTGAGTCGTCAAGACCGCTTCAAGACGGCCCCGCGTGCCCTTCGGGCTCTCCAAGGAGGCCTCCAAGACAAAAAAAGTGAACGCCATTGCGTGCTATGCGTTATGTCTCGCCGCCTTTTCGTTTTCCATGGGCTCTTGAGGCCTCAAGATGGCCACGCTGGCCTGAGATGGCCCTCCAGAAGAACCCGACAGGCCCCAAGACGGCGCCGAGAGCGCTCAAGAGCAGCCGAAGAACGTCCCAAGAGAGCGCCAAGAGGCGACGTGGGCGGCTCCAGAGAGGGGACGCTGCAAGGACCCTCCCCCCGTACTCTTTGACTGACGGCGTTTCCAAGATGGCCCCGAGAGGGCCCCCGAGGCCTCCAAGACGGGCCCACGAGACCCCGAAGAGGATCTCAAGGAGGCCCGAAACAGCCTCAAGAGGACCCCGTAGGCTCTCCCAAAATGGCTCCAAATTAGCTCCACAATGGCCCACAAATCACTCCAAGGGGCTTCTAACAAGAGCCGTGTGCGAAAAACAAACAAAATCCTCCATGATTGATTCTGGCCGTCGTCGTGACTTTTTCTCTCCCATCCTTCCTTTTCCTACTCCTCGTCCTCATCCCGCCCCTCCTCCGTTTCCTCGTCGTCCTCCTCCTTGTCCTCCTTCTCCGCTGCTGTTAATCCTCCGGTTCCTCCTGCGCCGTCCTCACGTTTCTAACGTAGACAGCGTCGCCCTCTTGGTTGAGCACCATGCTGGCACACGTTTCTGATGAACACAATTTGCCTGGGCACCGTCTCTGGAACTGCTTCGTCCTGAGCGTTCTTACCCCCATGTCCTCCTACCTCCCCCATGCCCCCCCCACCTCCCCATCTGGCACATTCCTACATCCTCGTTTGCGAAAGGATGCGGCGCACTGGTGTTCTGCGCGGATCACCAATGCGGTTGCTACCTCCCCCTGGCTCCTCGTAACCCTCCTCCCCCCCTCGGGTCCCTCATCATCCTTCCGACCTTCTGATGCTCTAGCATGTTGCTGTTTCCTCCAGCACGCGTCCATCCTTCTGCTGTTCCTCTTCTTTCGTTACTACTGGTCCTTCGCCACCATATTTGTTCCGTCGTTTCCTCCACCTCCTCTTCCTCCTCCCGTACAGAACCAGTGAAAACACATTCGGTTCGCTGCGGCGCCGCATGCTGCTACACATGCTGATCGAGGCAACTCGCCTGGCGATTGCTTTTGCCTTGGCTGGCGGAAACACGCGAGGCGTCGGAAATGAAGGCAAAAAGGCGGATGAACAGTATAATCCCGCGGACCACGGCCGAAACGCGTCAGAACATGCGAGGAAACAGGTCTGCAAGTTGTTTTGGGCCCCTACAAAGCCTGTCTTGGGACCCTAGGGCCTGCTTGCAATCCTTCTCGGGACCTGCTGGTTTGTGGTTTTGTCTGCAGTTGGACTGCGGGCGGAACGCGGGCGCCGTTTATGCAGCATTCCATTGTTCGTTTTCCTCTGAGGGCATCCGCAGTGGATTTTGTGCGCGTTTGTTTTTTTGTTGAGCAGATCAGTTCAATAAGATCTGTCGCTGTTCGGCACGAGACCACTAAAATGAAATTTGAAAAGGAAAAATATCCACGCGTCCCTTCATAGCCCTTGGCGAAGCCAACCGATGGCGGCTCCGCGTGCTTGTACGTGCGTCCATCGTCCAGGAGCTCGTTCACGTCCATCAGGAGGCCGATGCTGCCCATGGGCTTCAGCAGAAGGAATTCGCCGAGGTGCAGCACGATGGGGGCGCGCCCGAAGTGGTGGTGCGGCCGCCTGTAGGTGGACTCCTGCATGTCATGCGTGTCACTTCGTCCGTGGCACGCGCGAATGTGCAGCGCGTTGTAGAGCGCTGCCGCCGCCATACTTACTTCCTCGATGGCCAGAACGCGGACGTGCCCCCACAACCACTTCAATCTCTTCTGCATGCTCCCAGGCCTCATCTTCGCGTTGATGTACTTCTGGGCTCGCACCTCGCAGAGCGCAGGCGTAATGCAGGGTTCCGGCCTTCACCGTCTCCGTGGAGATATTCTTCGCCTGCGCGTTCGAGAAGGCCACCACCATCATCGTGGCCTTGTCCTGAGCCAACGAGGGCCACAACTACTCCACCTCTGGGAAGACGATATTCTGCACCACGTGCGTCTTCCACGAGTCGCCTTGGCCCAGCAAGAGCAAGTGTGTCACTCTTCTCTCGGCCCGCGGCTGCTTCCGGGCGTCGTCCTCCCAGGCTTCGTCGCAGGCCTTGGCGAACTTGACGACGGAAAAGCGTTTGGTCCCGCGTGAGTCGCTGGTCATCCGGCAATTCAGCGACCATGTGGGCGATGTGCGCGCTGGGCGTGGCGTACACGCTGCCGTCGAAGCTGGCCGCAGCGGGAGCCCCATATGGAGGAGGCTCCCGCCTGAGACTTCCTCGCGGTTTACTCACAGACGAGGCCGCCGACTGAGACGTCCTCACTACTCAAGCCTGAGGAGCCCAAAAGTGACGACAGTTACAGGTTGCCGATGGCCCGCCTCGGATTCGAACATAAAGTGCGAGCCCCATAGGGAGGGACTTCCCGCCCAAGACTTCCGCGCAATCCACTCACAGACGAGGCCCCCGCCTGATACTCCCTCCATATCCACCTCCTTAGAACCCCAAAGTTGACAACAGTTCCATGGTTGGGACGACCCGCTCGGATTAGTAACATAAGGTGCGGGCCCCATAGGGAGGAGGCTCCCGCCTGAGACTTCATCGCGCTTCACTCACAGACGAGACTCCCGCCTGATATTTCTTCCATGTTCAGGCCTCAACACCCCAAAAGTGACGGCAGTTACAGGGTTCCAATGACCCGCTCGGATTATAAAGAGACATTCAGGCCCCATCACCCCAAACATGACGACTGTTACAGGGTTTCGATGACCCGCTCGGGTTAAAAAGATGAGGTGCGGGCCCCATAGGGAGAGGGTTCCCGCCTGAGACCTCTTCGCAATTCACTCACAGACGAGGCTCCCGCCTGATATTCCCCCCATACTCAGGCCTCGAGAGCCCAAAAGTGACGACAATTACAGATCCCGGTGACCCGCTCGGATTATAAAAATGAGGTGCGGGCCCCATAAAGAGAGGGGTTCCCGCCTGATACTTCCCCGCAATTCACTCACACACGAGGTTTCTGCTCGAGACGTCCCCCATATTCAAGCTAGGGAGTGAGTGGTGACGAAGTGATGAGTGAGCGAGTGGTGATGGGGATGATGCTGACGATGATGAGTGGAGACGATTGACCGAATTATGATGATGTTGATAAGGATGAGGATGACAATGGTGATGATTGATCGAATGATGCGGATGTTGTTGATGATGAGGATGATACTGGTGTGAACGTGCATGATTGTGATGACGATGATCATGGTTAAGATGATGAGGAAGTTGATGAGTAGTGACGATGAGTGGTGATGATGATGATGATGATGATGATGATGATGATGATGGTGAGTGAAGGGGAGAGGGGTGGGAGGTGAGGTGAGGTTCCTGCGCGAGGTGTCCCGAGAAAACAAGAACCCCACTTTTGGATGTGGGGAAAAACATATCCTGGGGTAAAAAACGACCACCCGGAAACAGTTTTTCCTCCACAGCGGTCGGTTTGCGTTGTGTCGACGCGGCGGCGACCCCAGCGCGGGTGTTCGGAATGAACACGGCCAGTGGTCAGGACTCGGTCGGCGTTGAACGGGAATGCGCAATCGTTCACGGCTGAACGATCCAAGGATCGCGCGAAGAAGGCACGCGATTTTGATTCGACGTTCTTTCGGAGCCTCCCAGTGGCGTTCTCGCGCCACGTGATCGGATCCGCCTCGAAATTCGAATCAAAATGCACCCGTTCGGGTGGCGCACGGAGTTGTAAAGCGAGGGCAAGAGCAAATATGAACGGGCGAGAGGACTGGACGGGACACGGCCAAAGTTCAGAGGCCAACGGGATCCAAAGGGGATGGCGCCAAGTGCCAACGGATGCAAGGCTTGGCCCCCCCCCCTGAAGGATGGCGGCGCGACCGGCAACGTCTGGCCCAGCCAGGGCATGTACAAGCCCCGCACCTACACCTCGGCATACCAGCCCGTGAGGCAGAAGTAGGCGCTCGCCGCGGGCAGGGCCTGTCGACAGTGCGCGAGAGCCGGCGCGGAACCCCGCCGGCGCGCCCCATTCCCTGTGCGATTTTTATGGAGTCCAGCTCGCCCCACCTCGTGCGGGAGGCAGACGCACCGCTCGAGTTGCGCGCTGGGGGCGCAGTCTCTCTCTCTCTTTCTCTCTCTCTCTTTCTCTCTCTTTTCCCGGAAACGCAGGGGCCCAGGGTTTTCTGTTTCCTCTTGGTCTGTAAACTGTGTCTGTAAACTGTCTCCGGTGCCATGTTGGGGAAGGGCCGGCGAATGTCCACTCGATAGAAAGCAACGTGACACCGTGTTTTGTGAAGAACAAATCTGTTTCGCGCGTGCCCGCTCGAGGACTGAGGAAAGAGCGCTCCCCAGCTCGCATCATCGATCAATAACGGGGTTCGCAGACACCCGTTTCACCTCGTGAGAACATGCCAGACGTTCCGCTCCACAAATAACGAGGCCTGGAGGCCCAGAAATTTTAGATAAAACGTGAAACAACATATGTTGTGCGTACCCGCTCGAGGATGTCGCGTCATGCGCGCAGACTCCTTGCGGATATCTCGAGCGAAACGCTTGTTCTGCAGACCGTGAAGGACCTGGGCGCCCCAGGATGCCCAGGTGGTCTTGGGAGTGCGGACACCAGGGATCGTGGCTCTGGGAGCACGGACCCCACGTAGTTTACAAGAGATCGTGGCCCTGGGAGCGCGGACACAGAGCGATTTTCGAGGTGTCGTGGCCTCGGGGGAGCGGACGCGGCGTACTTTACGATGGTTGTGACCCTGCCAGCGCGTGCGCAGCGTAAGGAATGTGTCCCTTGGAGCGCTGACGTTGCGTTGTTTACCAAGTATCCTAGCCCTGGGAGTGCGGACGCAGTGCAATCTGCGAGCGCAGACGCAGCGTGATTTCCAAGAGATCGTGGTCCTGGGAGTGCGGACGCAGTGTCCTTCACAAGGGATCGTGGCCCTAGCACGTCGCGCGGCGCGTCCCCTGGCACGTCCCCTGGCACCTCCACTGGCAGGTTCCGCGGCGCGTCCTCCCTGGCGCGTCGCGCGGCGGGTCCTCTGGCACGTCCCTTGGCACGTCCACTGGTGCATTCTGTGGCGCGTCCCCCTGGCACGTCACTGTGCGGCGCGGCACAACGCAGCGCAGCACACCACAGCCCCTGGCACAGTATCATCACAATCGATACCTTCGGCACTGCAGCTGCCCATCGCCCAACTGAGGTGCTTGGATACGCTTTCATGCCTCGCAGTTCTAACTCCCTTTCCGTCTTCGTGGGTCGATCGTGTGTTCTGTCTCTGTCTCTCTCTCTCTCATACCCTCGGCTCAAGGGGTCCTCGTGTCCCCAGGAGCCACGGTGCCCAACCCCAGATGTGCCCTTCATCTTTTCCGATGAGGCTGGACTCCCTGCGGCACAGGGGTACCGAGCGGCACCTTCCTCCCATGCCTTTCGGCCGCTGCTGCAGCCATGGGCAAGGGGGGCCGCCGCCCGACGACTGCGGCTCCTCCGACGGAGGGGTTCGCGCGCTGCTGACCAGACATTCGCGTGAGACGAGGCCGACCCCCCTCGGTCCGGGCGGAAACATGGACGGACGACGGATCCCCGATGGGCCTGGCGCGACCGCACCAAGGTAGCGCCAGCGCCCCTGTAGCTGCCGCGCCACCCTGGTCATCCCAGCTGGAGAGCGGGCGGACGTTGGGCGGAAATATGGACGGACGACGGATCCCCGATGGGCCTGGCGCGACCGCACCAAGGTAGCGCCAGCGCCCCTGTCGCTGCCGCGCCACCCCGGTCATCCCAGCCGGAGAGCGGGCGGCCGCCCGCAGCACTGGTGTGCTGTGCCTGGCCGGCCTCCGGAAGAGTGCTGAGCCCTGCTGCGGCGAGGCGTGTGGTCGCACCCCCCGCGTGGGCCCCCCTTGCGTGGCGACCAACCAGGTCACCCCCCCGGCCACCTCACCCTCGCGGTCCCCAGAGTAGGGGGCCACATGCGAACCCTACTCCTACCCCCCACGATTTCTGAGGGGGAGGGTGGGGTTCACTTCGTCCGGGAGCTCTCGAGCGAAGTGAACCCCACCCTCCCCCTCAGAAATCGTGGGGGGTAGGGGTAGGGTTCGCATGTGGCCCCCTACAGAGACGGGCAGGGTGCCCCCTCCAGGCATCTCGCTGCCGCCGCCGCGACGGCCCCGCACCGTGCGCTGCAGCACGCGAGGTCAGCTGCCCTCGAGCGCCGATGTCAGGGGGGGGGCTTGATCGCCTCGCCGCCGCCCAACGACGCGTCGTTTCTCTCCAGGCTGTCTGGGATGCCGTCCGCCAGGGCCAGCGTACCGCGGCAGCCTCCACCACCTTAGCTGCCCTGAGACGCCCGCTTTTAAACGCAACGCGCACCGTGTCCAAAACGTCCGTGTTGGCACGCTGCTTTTTTGGCTCAGCGCTTGGCGAACTCGTCGCGCCACGCGCACGTCTCAGTCTCCGTGTTGAGCCCCGTGCCAACACGCTGCGGGTGGCGTGTTGCGTGGCGGCGCGGCTACGTGCACCACTGTGCCGATGGCCTCCGTTTCGGCCGCCACCGGCCCGGGCCACCAGGCGTGGCCATGAAGCCACCCGGCTCGCCCCCAGCTTGCTGCCCAGTTTCCTCCCCGGGTCGGCCTGCCCTGGAAGCTGCCCCTCACCGCTGTGCCCCCGGGCGCGTTCCAACGCGCCGCGCGGGCGCTCGCTGCGCGGCGCGCTGCTCCGTGGCGGCCTGCGGTATCCGGGATTCCGTCTGTGCGTCCCTCCGTCGGCCACGCGCCTGGAGCGGCGCGGGCTCCCGTCGTACTCGCTTCTCGGCTCTTATCGCAGGCCGAGGGGTTGACACCAACACCAATATCGGCGGTGTGCCTCCACCGAGTGAAGCAGATCCTGATCTCGGTGGTGGTGGTGGTGGTACTATTCTGGCCTCCGAGGTGACCGAGATATTACCACTAACACCCAAATCTAGGATCGTCTCCCCCCTGTGGAGGCAGTCCCTGTCTTGGTGTTGGTGCCCATTTCCAGGCCTCCAATCATAGAGGCGCGGCCAGGGAGGGGCGCTTGTGACCCCGTCGGCCCGGCAGACTCTGTCCGCACTCGGTCTCCTCTCTCTCTCTCCTTCTCTCTCGCGGGGGCCGGGCTGGCACTCGACGTGGGCCGGGCGCAGCCTGGGCGTTCTCGACCCTCGCCTTTTCCTCCTCCTCCTTCCTCCTCCTCCTCCTCCTCCTTCTCCTCCTCCCCCTCCTCCTTCTCCCTCCTTTCGGTACGATCGAAATGGGTATGGACAGGCTGGAGACGAAAACCAAAATCGGCCCCTGCCCGTTTTGGACAGGGCTCGCCGTCGATGTCTCCGCGGCCACTGTCTGTTTAGGACAACGATGCCTGCCCAACAGCGGCCGCCGTCGGCGTCGTGCCGCCGCGGCCGCTGTCGGCGGTCGCGTCGGCGTCGGGCTGTCGGCTTCGCGTCCCCATTCGTTCCGTCCTGATTTTACTGCGTGCCGGTCTTGCTCCAGTCTTGCTTCCTCACGCTCCTCTTCCCGCATGCCGCTCTGCCCTCCTCGCTCGCTTCTGGGGCTTGGGCGGGTCTCATGGGGTTTCGGGTCTGGGGGGTCTCCCCACCTCATCCCGTTCTCCTGTCCCCTCCCTCCCTCCCCCCGTTTTCACGGCTGCTGGTCCTCCCTCCTCCCCCGCCCGCTCCAGCTCCTCTGGGGACGGAGGTGGCGGAGGAGGAGGAGGGAGGACGAAAAAGATCGAGGAGAGGGAGGAGAGAGAGAAGAGGAGGAGGAGGAGGAGGAGGAGGAGGAGGAGGAGGAGGAGGAGGAGGAGGAGGAGGAGGAGGAGGAGAGGAGGAGGAGGAGGAGGAAGGAGGAGGAGGAGGAGGAGGGAGGAGGAGGAGAGGAGGAGGAGGAGGAGGAGGCGGAGGAGGAGGAGGAGTAGGAAGAGGAGGAGGAGGCGGAGGAGGAGGAGGCGGAAGAGGAGGATGAGGAGGAGGGAGGAGGAAGAGGAGGAGGATAAGGAGGATGAGGAGGAAGAGGAGGAGGAGGACGAGAATGAGCAGGAGGCGGAGGAGGATAATGAGCAGGAGAAGGAGGGGGCGGAGGAGGAGGAGGCGGCGGCGGGTGAAACCCCACCACAATTGGAAAACCATTGAGAGTGCCCCCCACCACCAAACCCAGAGCCTCCTAATCCCACTTACAACCTCCTCCATACTGATCCTCATCGACCTCCTCCTTTCCCTCCCCCTACTCTGCAAGGGTCATGGCAGAGATGATGATGTGGAGGGTCAGTTAAAGAAGGGAAGTCGAAGAGGAGACGGTATGAGGACGTGGAAGAGTGAAGGGGAGGGATGAGGGAAGTGGGGGGAGGGGGATGAGAAGCAATAGGGACGGAGAAAGCGAAGGAGGAGGAAGAGGAGGAGGAGGAGGAGGAGGAGGAGGAGGAGGGATGAGTGGGAGGGGGGTAAGGAAGCGTTGGAGGTGGAGGTGAGGCCGTGGAACTTCCACACCCATACTACCCACCTTCGTTCCCCTTGGGCTCCAAGAGCCACGTGCGGCCCAGAAACCATCTCTTCCCTTCTGTTCCTATTCGCTCCTGCTGCTGCTCATGTTGGGGGAGGGGGAGACGGGGGAGGAAGAGCAGGAAGAGGAGGAGGAGGAGGAGGAGGGGAGGAGGCGAAAACCACGAACCGCCAGACGATCGAGGTGGTATCCAGTAATTCTGGCGCATCTTACAATTCGTTCTTCCAGAAACCTCTTACATTCCGCGTTCTCCAAACACCTCTTACATTCCTTATTGCTCGTTTACCGTTCAAGTGACGTAAGAACCAGTACCACCTGCACGACCACTTGTCCAAAACTAAGCATCACCGCGACTTCGTCAACTACCACCTGCGGCAACGCCAACACCAGCACCACTCGCACGGCCATTTTGGCACACTGCCGCATTTTGCAAGCAGTAACACAACGACTATGTCGACCTCAAGTTCTGCCTGGCACCGACGCGAGCGGGAACGACGAGCCACAGCACGTACACTACTAAGGGTTGCTTCAGCAAGTACTGTACTAGAGCAGTGCACCCAGCAGCAGCTCATCATGGCACGGCAGCTGCTCGACCAACATCAAAGTGCTCAATAACCACGTAGACCGACGAACAACGCATTGTCTGACTGCCCACAGACATCCCATGCCTAAGGCAAAGGCAACGGGAGTACCGACAGCAGCACAACCACGACAGGGGACACATGCCCACTTGGCAGTCCATAAGTTTTACCGACTCAGCAGACCATGGACCAGCAGACCACAGGACTTCAAGACAATCCAGCTTGCAGTATTACAGCGAGGCCTACCAGAAGCAAACCAGAACATCACAACCCTGGGAGCAACAATGACACGCACCGCGCCCACCTCGACCAACCATGACAAGACTCAAAAACAGAATCCGCTTACGCCTGCAGTGCGACGCGATGGCTACTTGCCGCAGCCCGTATTCGGAGCTGACCACGCTGCATACCCAACAGGAGAGAACCAAGCACTCACCAGGGCGACATTGGCATCGGCAACCAGCTGGTCGGGGCGAGCGCCCCCCGAGCCATGGCCGAGCACCTCCGTTCCTTCATGTGGCGCTTTGTTCGCAGACGAATGTTGTAGTGCCTGATTTTCTTGGCGGGGTGCGAGTTGCCTGGCCCGCAGATTATGATGCGCATTTTTGATGGATCTTTTGGCTGCGCTATTGGACTTGCTATCGTGGCGCCCAGGGGCCTCGCTGCATGTGCGCCGCGCGGGTTCCCGTGGAATCGTGCTGAGAGGTGCCCTCGCGCGACGACAAGGGCCGCGCATCGGTCCGCGCGTGTTCGAGCAAAGAAGCTCGTGCAGCTTGCCTTTTGCTAGGCAGTGGCAGCCATGCCACTCAAAACAGGAGCAAGCACATGGCAAACGTGTCGTCTGCTCCGTGACCAATAGCAGCAACGCTGTAGGCACTGGCTCGGAGCCTCTTTCAGTGACCAGCTGACCCGGCAGACTCGCTGCGCCCCTCTGACCCGGCAGACTCGCTTCGCCCGCCGTGGGCCAGAGGCAGGGCGCTCCGACGCGTCACGCTGCCCACAGCTCACGAGCAGCCTCCATACGCCGACGCACACGCGACTGCCCACTGCATCACACGACTGGTGCAGTCCAAAGACCCGGAGAGCGACGCAGTCTGCGCGTGAAACGCTTAGGGGGGGCGCTGGCGAGAGCGCTGACAAGCGCGCAGGGGGAGCAGGCAAGCTTGGACAAACGCTAGTGGGAGACGCCTGCCAGGGCGCTGGAAAGCGTGCCTGGGGAGCTCGCGAGCTTCTAGAAGCATGCTGCCAAGGAGCTTCGAAGGAGCTTCGAAGGACTTTCTGGAGAGCTTCGGGGCACGCGTATTGGGAACGAGTAGGAAAACGCTGGCCTGAACACGCTGCAAGTTCAAGCAAGGCGCTGCGAGGATGCCTGCCCAGGAGCCTTGGAGAGGAGCTGGCGTAGCCCTGCTTGCCGTCTTCTATTATGAAGCCCTCTTTCTTAGTTCTCCAAGGAGCTATCCGGGAACAGCTCAGACAATGGAAAGGCGCAGTAAGACAGCCCCCCCCACCACACAAACACACGCACGCACACGCACACGCACACGCACACACGCACCCACACAGCCCACCCACCGACGCAACCCAGACTGCCACCGACTCAATTCGAGCTTGTTGCACCAATTTCAGCCAATTTGAAATTACCACCCACGATGCGGTCAGTCGAGTTCACGACCATCTCAATCATCTGCCCACAGCACCTTGCAATCCCAGTCATACCATTGACGCACGCGGTCAGATCAACGATTGCATTGCAAATGCCGCACCCTATGGGCGACGCCTTCACCGACAAGACCCAACGTGCTCAGAGGCCTGAAGTCAGACATCGGCGAGGGTCACATCTACTACCGCGGCACGCAGTGCGTATTACATGAGCCACGCGAAGCAGAGCAGGTAGATTACAAACGCCCGGACATGACTCGCAGGCGCTGCGCGGCCCCCTCAACAGCATTTGGCCGCATACTTCCATGCACCGACTTCCGACCACGGCGACGCAACCCAGGCGTCACTCAGCACCCAAGGCAGCCACCGCAAACTATGCCAGTTCCTCAGCCCAAAGTGCCCGTGCCAGCGCCCGCGTCAGATGGCCACGGGACGCATACCTACTCAGCTTGACGTCGCCGCCATCACCCCATACCTGTATCTCACCTTACCTGAACCGGGGGGCTGGCAGGGAGATTTAATAGAGGGGAGTGGTGCGGCACTGCTGACGTCATAGCTTGCATCCTCCATTGGGCCGGTTTCTGTGCATGTGCTTTCCCCATGCCCTGCGGGCCCCGTGCCACCAGTAACTTTACGTCGCGCCGTCGCGAGCCAAACACATCCAGCAGCTACTCGGCTACGCTTGCTCGCGCATCTGCGCGCTACCTACAGCCATTTCACTTGTCATATCGTCCCATTACCCGTTTTACCTCTTGCCTTTCTCAGTCTCCCCAGAGGCCATCGGTTTGGTGCGGCACGATGCCTGCTTACCAAAGCCTGCACACATTTTGTCCCCTCTCACTTTCTATTGCCAGTGGCTTACTTTGCTTTCATGGGAAGTGGCATGGGGTAGTCGTGGTAGGGTTGTGAAGGGCCGTAGGGTTCACGAGCTGGCACTGGCACCATCAGTTCCGCCAGAGCGTAGAGGCCAGGGTGCATCGCCCGCTCCGCGCCTTTGTTTGCTCTTAAGCCAGGGTGTTTCGTCCGTTATTAATAGCAACCCTACACAGCCACTGCCACTTCGTGTCGTGTTCCTCCACCTCACGTCTGCGCACTCTCTCTGCTCGCTGCGCCGTGTACGTCGATCGTGTTTTTTTTCTATTTGTCCAAGTATCTGTCCTACAGCAGCACCCATTTGAGACGTGGTCACACGGGGCCACGGTTGCGCATTTTCCGTGGATGCGGGATGGGGGGGGTGATCGATGGGGGCTGGCTTTTGGAACAGGACATTCTATCCAGACGCAAACCAGCCCACAAAGGCCAGCGCTGACCAGCAGCATCTGTCCATGCAACGGCCATTGGACTAACAGCTTACCATCTCAACGGGGGGGGGTGGCGTGGACGAGGCATGGGCGGGTCATTTGCGGGGGGGGGCAGCCGGCACTGTCTATGCCAGACCAAGACAGCAGATCCCAACCAGGCCAGTTTGCATTTGCAGAACCAGCCTTCTACATCTGTATCATTACTTGCAGCTTGCCAACCCTGATGACAACTCAACTAGGTCAGCCTGCAGTGGCAGTGCTAGCCTACGGCCGACCGACGGCAGCATCGAACTCCTATTTACTTGATAGCTCTATGACGTGCGCCGTGTCTTGCTTCCTGCAGGTCAAACGCACTAGGTCAGCCTGCACCTGCAGCGCCACTTAGTAGTAGCAACGCCTTGTCCAATACCGCCGATTTCTTTGCAGCATTCTACTTGGGGTGGGGGGTCGGAGTATGGTGGTAGAGGTTTCTGCTGCCACGCGCTTACCAGTTTGATCCCGTCAGTCCCCACAGCAAAATCCCAGCTGTAGAAAGCTTATCGTGCCCATTTTGGCAAGTCGGCAGGGGAGAGGCTCACATTACAAGGCCCTTCCCACCGTGGCCTACCGACAACTTGAGACCCTATCTGGTATTGTTGCACAGCCAACTTCAAGCACTGATTTCTTCAGCCCGTTGTGTCACAGCCTGCAGTTCTCGGGCCCGCCAGTATAGCTCGTGCCAGCTCATACGCACAGCTTATGTTTTTTGATACCGTACCTTACCTTGGGAAGTAGCGGTGGTCGGCCTGACATCGGATGATGGACGGGTATTGCCAGAAGTGGCAACACCCTCTGTAGTTTCTTTGGGGAGAATAGGACACGACCTCCCCCAGTTATTGCATCAGTGGTGCCGCCTGCAAGTGTAGCTAGACTCCGACTCATTGGACGTATTCCTCTAGTTCAGGTGCATAGTATCTTGTACGGTTGTACCTCCTTCCTACATTACACTGCCGCGCATTTGGTTATTCCTGCTCTGTCTGGCCTGTAATGTTTTATATTCGTTTCAGGTCTATGTGCGCCACTCTATCTTCACATGTCTGCGGCAAACATTGATTTGCTCACTTTGCCTGAGTCGGCCATCCAGTATTCATACCCGAATAACGCTACAGCCTCAGCAGCTGACGTCGGTCTGACTTAAAATGAGGAGGCGAAGGTGGAATGAGTATGATGAGTAGGGAGGAGAAGGGAGGAGAAGGGAGGAGAGGGGAGGAGAAGGAGGAGGAGGAGGAGGAGGAGGGGGAGGAGGAGGAGGAGGAGGAGGAGGAGGAGGAGAAGAAGGAGGAGGAGGAGGGGTGGAGGAGGAGATGGAGGACAAGGAGGATGATGAGGAGGGCGGGAGGAGGAGGATTTGGAGGAGGACGACGTGGAGGGCAGAACGGATCTGCAGCTAGTTCCGGTCAATGGGCGGGCTGGACCAGAAGGCTGCCGCAGGCCACCGAAGGCCGCCGACGGTTGCCGAAGGCGTCGACTGCTGTCAGCGCGCCCTCCGCGCGCGACCGAGGAGCGCGCGGTGAGGCTGAACGAGGCCCTGCAGGACACCGCCGCGCGCCACCCGTGCGACCGCGGGGTGGGACCCCCTGGATGGCTGCGCGGCGGGTTCGAGAGGCTCGAGGCTCGAGGCTGCGAGGATCGAAAGGTCGAGACTTAGAGGCCTCGAGGCTTCGAGGATCGAGGAGTTTCCTGGAAAGGGCTTGGGCCCAGTTTTTTTTTTTTTTTTTTTTTTTTTTTTTTTTTTTTTTTTTTTTTTTTTTTTTTTTTTTTTTGTTTTTTTTGTTTTTTTTGTTCTTATATATATATATATATGTGTGTGTTCCACTGTCCCCGGTGGCATGTTCGAAGAAGACCAGCGAGTTTCCGCCCTTGTCTATTCTGCATCATTGTTCATTCCAAATATCGAGCCGTTCCATGCCAACCGAGGTGGTGTCGCATCCGCATCCACCCTTGTGAGTTAACACCATGTGGTGCGCACGCGTTGACATAACCATCATTTGTTTGTCATGATTCCTCAGTACCCCTTTTGGCTCAAGGTCATTGTGGCTCAGGCTCAACGAAGAAACGAAGGAACCCCGCGAAGTTTACGGATCGACAGAGGCTGTGCCCCAGGACGTTTTATTTACGTTTTTCGACCGCGCGTGTCAAGTGCGGGGAACTCAAGAAAGCAAAGGTACCGCTGCTCGCTGGACCGCTCCCTGGGGGGCGTTCTGATCAGGATTTCGAGGGGAATCCAGCCGTGGCGACGGGGGTCTCCCAGGAGGCCCCGAGAAGCAAACACGAAGCATCTGGAACTGCACCCTGGCTCCGGAGCCGCCGCACTTTGGGCGATTTCGCAAGTAGGGCGTAAATTCCCGTCCTGTTTTTCGAGCCCCTTTGATGCCGATTTCCGCCCTACTTTGCCGTGACTGTTTCCGCCAGACCTCTGCGGATATATCCGCGCTCTTTTCTCAGAGGCGGAAGTTCCCGCCCTGCTGTGTCGCATGTTTTGGGATGCTTTTCGGAGACAGTTTCAGGTCGGAGCGTCAACTCAAATACAGTCAAGGCTCTGAGCTAAGGACCGCTTTGGTCTCAGGAGTGGCTCGGATTTTCGGGCCTCTCCTCAGATTCGTGTCGTGGAACCTGTTTGTGGCCTAGGCTCGCCGTGGGCAGAAAAGCCCCTTCGTTCCTTTTTCTGCGTTCCTTATGGTAGCACGTTGACTTTACGGTGTACGGTGGGTTCGGCTCGCGTCGACTGGCGGCGACCACGCCGCCGGCGTTCACCTCTGAACGCCGTCGGCGACCCAGAATCTGTCGGAGTTGAATGATCTGACGTTTCGGAGACGGCCGATCGTTCAAGGTTGAACGCTCCCCGTGGTGTCAGAATCGGCGGCGAGCGAGGGGGGAAGTGAGAAGGAGAAGGCCTTCTCAGAAGGCGGCGGGACTTCTCAGAAGCCCTCGCGCCTTCTGAGAAGTTGTTGTTTGTCTTCGGGGAAGGCTTAGAAATCTTCTCAGATGGCCGGGGGACTTCCGAGCCTTCCGAGAAGGCTTTCTCCTTCTCCCTTCCCATCCGCGCTCGCCGCCGACAGAAGCCAACGCCGAAGCCGGTGCAGTGGAGGCCCATGCCAAGAAACACCCTGCTTGCCTCCAGGGTGCACTGGATTTTTTGGGGTTTCGATGGTTCTGCTACGGAAAGCGCGACGTTCCCACACACAAAGAATCCATGGAGGTCCTGGCGTCTCAGGGTTGGGTCTCTTGTGGAAGCTTCCCCTGCGGAAGGGCCCCCTACTGTACGACGCGGACCTGCCATGCAGTCAGGGCGCTGACAGTGAGGACCGCTTTGGGTTCGCAAGGGGCTCGCTGCTCCTTCGGTCCTTCCGGAGCCGTTCCTCGAGCCCTCCTCGCGCACCCAGGCGTTTTTGTTGGCGCGCAAAAAGGGCTCCCTTCCGCAGCGTTACGTCGGGCATGTCCATCTACAGGCGAGATAATCAAGAGCATTATAACATAGAACATCGTCTGGAGATGTTTTTTGTGTACAAAACAGCATGCTTGGTTTTTGTTTGAATATGTCTGACTATTTGTTATTTTTCTCCCAGAATCGGCCTGTTGGAGGACAGGCCCGACCTAACCTTAGTGTTCCTGAGTTCAACAGCCCTGCTGTACAGCGGCGGGGGTGGGGAAGCGTTGCTGCAAACCCGTCGCTCCCGCCTGTGCGAAACCTTGCAGCAACGCTGCTCCTCCTCCGTAGTCATTTGCTTCAGAGGTCCCACAGAGGGCCGTGCTAGCAGCATACCGCGAACTGTGCACCAGCGTTGAGTCTAGTAAAAAAAAAAGTTGTCAGTCAGGGTGCCCTGGTAGGTCGGCTTGGACCCTTGCCTTCGGTCATCTTCGGTCCATCTTCAACCGCTTTCGGTGGCCAGCCCCGCTCGAAGAGCCTCGGCATGAGCGCCCAAGGCCTTTGCATCCTTACCGCGCATCCTCATTATTATAGGGTGCCCTGGAATCGGGCGACGAAATCTATACATACCTATACGACCACCCTTCGGGTGGTAAGGAGGTTCGAGGGGGGCAGGGAAAACCCACGGACAATAACTGCGATGACTGTGATGGCGATGAGATGGAGCCATCGGTCGTACGAATTTCATAATCGGTCTCGCCATCGCTCTCACTATCGCTTTCGATATCGGTCGCACCATCGATCTAACTTTCGATCTCACTATCGATCTCAATGTGGATCTCATAAGAGATCTCACTATCGACCTCACAAGATCTCTCACGAGACAACATCAGGACACCACGATGGGGCACCCCCAGCCACGGCGGGGCACTCCCAGCCAAAGATATCTTGTGATCGATCTCACTGTCGATCTCAACATCTATATTTCGATCTCACTGTCACGATCGATCATAAAATCGATCTCACTTTCGATCTCACTGTCGATCTCACAAGTGATCTCACGAGCTACCATCGAGACACCACGGCGGGACACCCCGCGCCACCGACGGGACACCGATGGGACGCCGACGCGCCACCGACGGGACACCCCCCCGGCCACCGCGCGCCGGGGAGGGGAGGGGCGGACAACTGGCTCCGCAGCCCCCAGCCTCGGCGGCATCTTTGCTCTCGCGCGCCCGCGCGGCTTCGCCTCGCCCGCACGCACGGCACGGCCACTCAACGGAAGCCGAGTTCCCGGCGGGGGGCTCTCCGCTCCGCTGCGATTTCACCTGCCCGGCCTCCGATCCACAGCTGCCTGGCTGGGCCCTTCCAGGGGCCAGGAGCTGTGTAATTATACGCCCTCCTGCCCAGGCCCAAGCCAGGAGGGCGTGGCCTGTCCACCCCTGCGGGGTTCAGCAGGCGCCTGGCCAGGGAGCAGCGGCTCTGTGCAGATTTCGTCGCCCTCTGGCACGGCAGGCTCGCGTCGTGTCGACCAGCGGCGACCCCGCCGCCGACGCTCAGCGTGGCGCGCCGCCAGTGGCCCAGAGCCGGCCAAGACGGCGGCGGCATTGGATCAGGAACGCCTCCCCGGGGCCCAGACCCTGGCGCGCATTCCTTTCTTGCTTCAGGGCGAGGTGGGCGGCCCGCGTTTGGCCACCCATCGGTCGCGAGCCTATCATCTCATCAGAGGTATCCTAGTATCACCAGAGGCATCCTATCATCATCATCATCATCATCATCATCATCATCATCATCATCATCATCATCATCATCATCATCATCATCATCATCATCATCATCATCATCATCATCATCATCAGAGGTATCCTATCATCACCAGTCGCGCTGGGCTCCTCACCGGAGGCATCCTATTCTCTCGAGCCTCCACCGCACGGAACGACACTGGCCGTCGGAGGTCCGCCGCTCCCTCGAGGCCGCACGCTCCCCGCCGCGGTTGGGCGCCAGCGCTGGGGCCGCCGCGGCGCGCACCCGCCGCAGGTCGCCGCCGGGCCCGGCGCGGCGGGGGGGCCGAGGGCGCGGGGCCGCCCCCGCGCGCCCGCGGCCCCGGCGCGCAGGAGCGCACCCGGCGCGCGGAGGCGGCGGAGCAGAGGGCCGCCGCGCTGGAGCGGGAGCTGGCGGCGGCGCGGCGACGAGGCGCGCGGCCCTCGCCATCAAGTCGGGCATGTCCCGCTGCGGGAGGAAGGCGTTCAGGAGTCGGTTTTTCGTGCTCCTCTGACCACGCTTTTTTTGTTTGGGCTGCTTTTCAGTTTTCTTCGAAAGCCCGCCTGTAGGAGGACAAGCCCGACCTAACCTTGCCAGCTCGTCGGAAGAGGAAAAGGTTCAGGAGGGGGAAAAAACACACAGACACAATTCGTCGTCCAGAAGATATGGAAAGTATAAGAAGTGTAGGGGAAGACACAAATCCCCAACACATGGGAAACTATGGGGTATCCTGCCATTCGTGCCTATTTATTTGTGCCCCTGGGCCCCTGGGCCCCTTCAAAGGTACGGTGGCTTCGCGTCGTGTCGACCGGCGGCGACCCCAGCGCGGGCGTTCAAGGTTGAACGCCGCCCGTGGCCCAGAATCGGCCTGTCGTGGAACGATCTGGCGTTCATTCCGACGAAGGCATCTATACACCACCACCGTGCCAGGCCAGGGCCGTTCTGGGTCCCGGGATGGTGTATAGACCCTCTTGGCCTCGGCCAGGAGGGCGTATACACCATCCTGGGGCCCAGGATGGCCCTGCCTTGGCACGGTGGTGGTATATAGAGGCCTTCTGCGAATCCATGGAACATTCGATCGTCCAAGTGTGAACGATCCCCGCGGTGTCAGGAACCAACGCCGGGGTCGACGCGACGCGACGCCGACACCCGACACGACGAGGCGCGGGCCTCCTCTGCAGCTGCAGGGCCCGCGCCCTCTCGGGAGCAGCCTCCTCCTATAGGAAGCTCTCCCCCCTCCCTCCACTTCCTTCGGCGCGCCGCCGACAGGGGCATCCGTACAGTGAAAGCCTTGAGTCGGGACACTTACTCTTCAGAAGGGGCTCGGTCGTGCTTTGCCTGCGTTCCGCTGCCTGTTCGGCGGCGAGCCCCCCCGGTGTTCCTCACGATTTTGGACGCGCGGGTTCGTGTTTTCGGTCGGGGCGGACGGTCTAAGGAACGGGCCTCGCCTCCGAGGCTGCTCGACGCCCTGCTCCGGCGGAGGCCGCCGCGGGGCGGGGCGGGCCGGCTCCGCCGCCGGAGGCCCACGAGGGGGAGAGGGCGGGCGGAGGCCGGCGGGAGCAGGCGGCTCGCTCGGGTCGTTGTTACCGGGCCCGCCGCAAGGCATCCGAGTGATATGTCAAGGTTGTATCAACTCATCTCTCTCTCTCTATATATATACATATAAGAGTAGGAACATATAGAATAGAAAGATAAAAGTAGAAACAAGTAGAAGACTCGTCCGGGGACTTGCCGGCGCTTTCGAGCAAGAAAGGTACAACGACGACGGCATGGCGCGAGAGTCCCCCCCCCGGGTCCCACTTCAACGTGCATCCGAGCGAGCGGGCCGCGGTTTGCAAGCGCGGGCGCTGTTTTCGAAACGACTCGCGCTCCCCCGCGTCGACCACCCCGAGCTTCGAATTTGGGGCAGGGGACATTGGGCCCGCTCCAACGCGCATTAGAGATGGGCGTTTTTTCCCTTTCTCGAAAACCACGGTAGGGGGGGGATGTAGGGACTTGGATGATATGGCTGTCGTTTTTGGTCTCTCGTAGGTAGCTGGCGGCCCCCTTGGCTCTGGAGGGGGCTGTGGCGGCTGCCCCGCGTAGTGCCACCCGTCACCAGGGGTGAGGGCGCTCAGGGGTGGGATTTTGGAGCCCGAGGCGTGGCTTTCTGGCTCTTGTGCTTCTGCCCCGGGGCACCCTTGGGGCTCACTGCATCTTTCCAGCAGCAAGTGCCCGCGCCGAGGCATCGGTGGGCCTCCAGGCTAGCCCACCGCAAAGCTTCCAGCCAACGGTTCAAGGGCGACCTAAAAAAGAAGTAAAAGAGGAGGAGGGGGAGGAGGAGGAGGAGGAGGAGGAGGAGGAGGAGGGAGGGAGGAGAGGGAGGAGGAGGAGGAGGGAGGAGGAGGAGGAGGGAGGAGGAGGAGGAGGAGTGAAAGCGATTACAGAGCCGTCCTCCTCCTGAAGGGCACGCAGGGGCGGGGCTGGAGCACGAGGGTGCCCATCTGCCTCTGCTGGCTCTTCGTCGGGCCTCTGGTTTAGCACAGTGCCCCCCTCCTCCTCCTCCTCCTCCTCCTCCTCCTCGTTGTCCTCCTCCTCCTCCTCCTCCTCCTCCTCCTCCTCCTCTACCAGCGCCGTCCTCAGGGCAGCCTAGAGCCCCACACGGGATCTCGATTCGATCATTGGGGGCAGTGCGCGTCAGGTCAGGACGTAAAGATATCCCCCCAAGAGATGACGACGCTCTGATTCAGGGTTTCTGGCCGCAGCCATATGCACCCCCTGGGGAACCGGTCTTCCTGGACCTCGGCAGGCGACGGATACGGATGTGGTCCAGCCCCCCAGGACATGAGTTTGTCCCCGTGCACCAGCCCCCTTTGGGGGTCCTGGGAGGTAGGCCGGTTCCCCAGGCGGTGGATATGCGAGACCCTCCGACTTGCTGGGGTGCAGAGCCAGTCAAGATTCGGAGGCGCGACGCCGGCGGCCTCCGAAGAGGCCAGGAGGCTCAACGGAAGCCCTGCCTCCTTGCCGAAGGGGCTGTCTTAGAAGCACCCAGGCCCTTCCAAAGAGCCCCCTGCCTTCTTAAAAGGCTACCCCTTGCTCCACCCCCCAACCCCTTGTGAGCGCCGCCACAAAATACAGAAGCCGCGCGCGGTTCAGCCAGAATAAGCACCTCGCTGTTTTGATTTTTGCTCGCGTCTCTTTGCGCGCGATCTGGTGCCTACATATCTCGTTATTTGGAGCAACGCAAGCACTGCATTGACGATTCCACTTGAACGGCTGGGTGGGATGCAGCCGTAGTGGTGCGAAGCGTGCCGACTTGAGCCATGTCCCAGGACCTTCCGCTGCTTTCGGTGGGTGCCTCATCGGGGCCGCGGGCTGGGGAGTGCTATGAGAGTTGTTGCTCAGGAGTTGCCACGCTGGTTCAGTCGCGCACAGGATTAGCCCCACCACCCAGGGATGCGTAGATGCAACTCGGCATGGGACTCCGACTCCGCCCGACGATGGCCCTGATCCCAGTCGGTCGATCTATTTTTCCCCACCGTGCTGTCGTGTTTTGTCCTTGTTTTGAAGGGCCGCGTCTCCTCTCCTTCCTCCTCCTCCCCCTCCTTCTCCTTACCCAGTACAGCGCTGCGTGGCCCCATTGGGAAGTTCCTCCGAAGGCCACAGTCGCTGTGATCACATGCGTCCGCGCCACCCAGCATAGCGTTTCGTAGCCTCATAGGGAGCTCTACCGAAGGCCCCAGAGGTTGTGATCACACGCGCTCGCGTCACCCAGTACAGCTTTTCGTGGCCCCGTAGGGAGCTCCATCGAAGGCCCCAGTGGCTGTGATCACATGCGTCCGTGCCAGCCAGTGCAGCGTTTCGTGGCCGTGTATGGAGCTCCACAGGCCCCAGTGGCTGCGATCACATGTGTCCGCGCCACCTAGTGGCCCCATAGGGAGCTCCATCGAAGGTCCCAGTGGCTGTGATTACATGCGTCCGCGCCACTCAGAACAGCGTTTCGTGGACCCAAAGGGAGCTCTATCGAAGGCCCCTGTGGTTGTGATTGACCGCGCAAAGGCGCCCACTCAAAGGCGTCCACGGCCGAGCGGGCGCCGCAAGGGCCCGACAAGATTATCGCTTCTTGCGCGCGCAGGCGTTTTATTTTGCGGAGCTCGGCGCCCTGGCGCGAACGGCCGGACGACCCCCGCCGCGGGACACTTGGGTAAACACGGTTGACCGCCACAATCTTTGGTTTACAGCTGACCGCGCAAAGGCGGGGCCAAACATAAGGTGCAGCGCGCAGCTCGCGCGCGCCGAAGGCATTTTGGAAGTGCCCTCGTCGCGCCGCAAGGGCTCGACACAATTATCGGCGTTTCATTTTGCGGAGCTCGGCGCCCTGGCGCGAACGGCCGAACGACCCCCGCCGCGGGACACTCTGGTAAACACGGTTGACCACCACAAAATTCTTCGGAGTGCAGCTGACCGCGTAAAGGCGGGGCCAAACATAATGTGCAGCGCGCAGCTCGCGCGCGCCGAAGGCATTTCGGAAGTGCCCTCGTCGCTTTCATTATGCGGAGCTCGGCGCCCTGGCGCGAACGGCCGAACGACCCCCTGTCGCGGGACACTCTGGTAAACACGGTTGGCCGCCACAAAATTTCTCGGTTTACAGCGTTTCGTGGCCGTCTATTTTATGGAGCTCCACCGAACGCCCCAGCGGTTGTGATCACATGCGTCCGCGCCAGCCAGCGCAGCGTGTCGTGGCCCCTATTGGGAAGTTCCTCTGAAGGCCCCAGTCGCTGTGATCACATGCGTCCGCGCCAGCCAGTGCAGCGCTTCGTGGCCCCTGGGGGGGGTCCGCCGAAGGCCACAATGACTGTGATCACATGCGTCCGCGCTAACCAGCGCTTCGTGGCCCCATGGGGAGCTCCATCGAAGGCCCCAGCGGCTGTGATCACATGCGTCCGCGTATTATTCGACGCGCCCTTGATATGGATGCCGCGCAGCCGTGCAATGCATTTTGGCCGCCAGCGCCCTCCTCGCTCCCAGTGTCGTAACCAGAGCTGGCCAGTCTACTTCATTTTCGCCTTCGGATCCTGCGGAGATGGGTCACAACACAGTGAAGCCGTAATACAGTGTGTTGCTGAAGTGTAGCGTTTGATCATTGTGGTTACTCTTCTTTTCCTTCCCCTTCGCCTCTGCGTCCTTCCCTGTCTGCTCCTCCTGCAGACGGCTGCTCGATAAGACGCGTGCATATAGCATGCTGTTTCGAGTGTGTTGCGTCACTCTGTCCGTAGCCGCGATGGCTAAAACAAGTTTTATTCCAAACGAACGTGTTGCGATAGCCTGTTTGCATCCTGCCACGGAGTCTTAGTCACAGCAGTCCGTGCTAAAATTGAATCAAGCCCCGGCCCAGCGGAAAGTGGAACGAACGATCCCCAGTCTGGCACTCTGGCACGAGCTAGTCGCAGCAGCAGTGAAAACACCCCAAGGGCCAACTGCGAGGTGAGTGCGAACGGATCGGCTGTGTTGCTGTAATCCGAGTTGCCTCGTGCATTCGTGCGCGGGTGCATCAGCGATGGGTAGCACCTGAGAGCACCAGCACTGCCACTGTCGACTCTCATGTCCATACGTGCACTCATTGGCCATCATCGCCGTAACGCATCGTATGCATGTCCCCCTTCACATTTCCTCACGCACACATTCTTTGTTTATGACCGCATCATGTTTGTGACTTCCGTAGATAAGCTGCATAAGCAATCCTTCGGCGGTCTGCGCAGCTCTCTCTCGGGTCGGCGCTGGACCCCCTGGCGCGCGAGGAGCGTCGGGAGCGGCGCCCGAGGCGCAGCCAGCGGGCGTCCAGCGCCGACCCGGGAACGACGCACCGGCCCCTGGAGCAGTCTGCGTGCAGTGCCGCTGGTATTTCCCCATTCCAGATTCAGGAGGGGAAAAAACACACACAGACACAATTAATCGTCGATTCCCACGGAAACATGGGACAATATGGGAAGTGGGGGGGAAGACGAAAACCCAGAAAATATTGGGAAATATGGGGAATCATTTTATTTGTGTGTTTTTGTTTGTGTGTCCCAGGGCCCCTTCACAGATGTGCGACAACATGTCCCAGGCCCGCTCGCAGGGGCGCGCAGAGGATCCGTGCTGCGCGCACCGCGGCCCGGGCTGCAGAGCTGCCCCTCCCCGAGGGGGTGCCAGCGGGAGAGCGCGAGGGCGCGACGATGACCGCTCGTTCGGTGACCTGGGCCACTCTCTTTTGGCATGTGGGGCGTCCCAAGAAGGGCCTCGCCTGCGAGGATCGGAGGGGTTGCCACCTCTTCCGCGGCGGAAGGCGGCGGATGGGCGGCGGAAGGTCGGCGGAAGCAAAACGAGGCCGCCTCCGCCGGCGGAAGCTCGGCGGAAGGCGGCGGACGCAAGAAGTTGTCCCCCCAGCGACGAACACGCTTTTGGGTTCAGGGTCTCCGAGCTCGCTCACGTACGACACCGTGTCCCGTTCCGTCCCTGGAACACCGCCCCGCTGCATGCCCCCCGGCAGCCGCAGGCCCCGACGCCGAGGCCGACGACGGCTGGTGCCACGTGCAGGCCCCGCCCGCCGGGGCGGCCCGCGGGCTGCCCTCTGTCCGTTTCGCACCGCCGCGGGCTGCGGGCCCACGGGGGGTCCCACGGTCGCGGAGTGCGATGCGATGCAGTGGGAGCTCGACCACAGGAAGCCCGCCACAAGGAAAAAAACCCGCCCTGGGACCCCAGGACGTCCATCGGTTTTTCGCGTGGGAGCGCCATGCTCTCCACGGCAAGACCAGCGGAACCCGAGAAGTTCAGGGCACCCTGGAGGCAAGCAGGGTGCTTCTTTAGAGGGAAGAAACATGACGTAAACATAAGAACTCGCAGGTCCGCGCGGGTTTCTCGGATCCGCGCTGGACACCCCTGGCGGTGCCTCCGGCGCCGCGCCTGGCGCGCTCAGCGCGCCAGGGAGGGGCGTCCAGCGCCGATCCGAGAACTCCGCGCGGACCTCCGCTTTTTTCCCAACCATTCTTGGTTGGGTATTCGTTTTGAATAGAGCACTGCGGTCGCGTCCTCCTCCTCCTCCTCCTCCTCCTCCTCCTCCTCCTCCTCCTCCTCCCGCCTCCCGCCTTCTGCCTCCCGCCTCCTGTCTCTCGCGAGACCTCGCCGTCCGTGGGGGGGGGGGGCTGCGATCTGCGAAACTGTCGCCACTTTCGAGGGCTGCTGGTGGGTCCAGCGGAGTGAGGCACCGCGCAGACCTGAGCGGGACCTCGCCGTCCCTGGGGATCTGCGATCTGCGACGCTGTCGCCACTTTCGAGGGCTGCTGGTGGGTCCAGCGGAGCGAGGCACCGCGCAGACCTGAGCGGGACCTCGCCGTCCCTGGGGATCTGCGATCTGCGACGCTGTCGCCACTTTCGAGGGCTGCTGGTGGGTCCAGCGGAGTGAGGCACCGCGTAGACCTGAGCGAGACCTCGCCGTCCCTGGGGGTCTGCGATCTGCGACACTGTCGCCACTTGCGAGGACTGCTAATGCATCCAGTGGAGTGAGGCACCGCGCGGATCTGAGCGGGACCTCGCCGTCCCTGGGGATCTGCGATCTGCGAAACTGCCGCCACTTTCGAGGGCTGCTGGTGGGTCCAACGGAGTGAGGCACCGCGCATGCGTCGTCGCGTGGGAATTTAGGTTCGAGGGAGCCACGTCATGTCGTTGCTGCCCCGCCGACGTTTCAACCTCGTTGCCCGCCTTCTCCGTTTGGACCTTGCCTTAGTGATTCAGGGGTTCACTTAGATACTCATCTCTACCACGCTTTTTCCCTGATCGGGGACTTGCGAACCTCCCGAATGCCGCTCGCAGAAGTACATGCGTCCATGTCACGTCGCCGCCCTCTCACCAACTCTCCCAAGCTACTCCGGCCTTGCCCTGCGCAGGGGTTGGGTACGTCGCCAGGGTAATCTTCTGTTCATGCCATTCCTTGCGTTCCCCCATCCTTGGCATGGCTTCTCCACTGCAGCAGCGGCTTGCGCCCATCCTTGGGTCCCCCCCCCCTCCGCGCCCCGCCTCGAGCCGCGCGCTGGCCGCCCCTCTTGCCCAGGGTCGCTCCCGAGGCCAGCCCGCCCGAGGGGGCAGCCTCGCCGCACGCCGCCATCGATGGGGAACGCACATGATGACACCAGCGTGACGCCTCGGAGGTCCGCGCGGAGTTCTCGGATCTGCGCTGGACCCTCCTCCACGGCGCGCGGAGCGCGCCGGGGGCGGCGCGGGAGGCGCCGCCAAGGGGGCCCCAGCGCCGATCCGAGGAACCCGCGCGGACCAAACAGTTTTTTTTTAATGATTGTGGCATTGTTTGGCCCCCTTAATCGAGGAGGAAACAGTTTCTTCGTGAGCGGCGAGGCGGCGAACTCCGCACCCGCGTAGCAGCTAGGTCGGTGCACTAACTGGCGAATTAGCCGGCGTGCGAGGAGGGAGAGGGGGAGGCCGACGAGGGGAAGGGAGGGACGCTCAGACGCCGAAGCATTCGACGACGAGCAGCCGGCGGGCGGCAGCAGCCAGGCGCGCCGGGCCAGAGCGCGGCCCCGGCGATCGAGGAGCAAACAGCCGCATCCTCACAACGCCGTGGAGGTTCGCGCCGGTCTCTGGGGCTGCCCCTCTGGCGGCGCCCGGGGCTCCGCCGCTGGCGCGATCCGCGCGCCAAGGGAGGGGGGGTCCAGCGCCAGGTCCTCCTCCTCCTCCTCCTTCTTCCCTCCTCCTCCTTCCCTCCTCCTCCTCCTCCTCCTGCTCCTCTCCTCCCTCCTCCCTCCTCCCTCCTCCCTCCTCCCTCCTCCCTCTCCTCCTCCTCCTCCCCTCCCTCCTCCCTCCTTCCTCCTCCCTCCTCCCTCCTCCTCCTCCTCCTCCTCCTCCTCCTCCTCCTCCTGTTCCTCCAGACCTCCGAAAGTTGATGTTTGTGAAGTTTCTTCCTCGTCGCCACCTCCGGCCACGGCCACGGTGGGCTCCTGCGATATTGGCCGCGCGTGCATCTACATCGATGATCCTCAGGACGTGGGTCAGGCCAATGCGTGTTTGCCCTGGTCGGCCTGCGTCGGCTCTCGTTACAGCACCGTCGTATTGAAGGGCTTCGGTGAACCAGCCCACGTTGGCGCGAACACACGTACTGAGGATGATCAGCTAAATTACCGCACGGACGGTTCCGTATCACTGAAGCTGGACCCCTCCGACGTGGGAGTGATGGGGCGGTGCCTGCCGCCGCTGCAGAGTCCAGCGAGAGCGCCTCTGGCGAGGACATCAACGACGCCGAGACCACCACGCTGGGCAGGCAAGCGGAGGTCTCGCGGGCCAACGACTCGGCCGACAGTTTTGAATCTTACTTCGAAGAAGACCCTCTCCTGGGAGAGGGAAAGGGGGGGACGTTCTCACAGGTGAGGCGGGTTAACTTCAATGTGAGGCTCATTTCCCAACTGGCGGAGCTCGAGGGCATGATGCAGAATTTGCCTTCTCAGATTCGTGGGGGGCATCGGCCCTTGGCAGCACCTACAACCTTGGCAGAGGGCAGGGAAAGGGCGACGCAGAGACCCGCACCTTCTTGTCAAGTTGAAGCGCCCGATCAGACAAGCAGACGCGATGGGCCAGCCACCAACGACACCTCATATTGTTGCCACACTGGCGTCTCTTTTTGGCAAGCATGCACCCGCACCAGCGGCAGCAAAGCCAGAGGCCAGTCCGAAGTCCACGCTGCCCAGCCCCGAGGCTCAAGATCTTCTTAAACCCATGGGGATCAGCACCAGTATTGCCAGCCAGCTCCGTGAAGGAGAGGACGCTCGACGCAGAGGCACCACCCATCATCGCGTGCCAGGACCGCGGCGTGTACGACGCAGCGCTAAGGTGGTTTTGAGGCGGCTCTGGGGGAGGAGCAGTCGAGGATCACGTACATCCTTTTCAGTCAGAGACTGGCACTTGATAGATGGGCCGAGCAGGAGATCCCCATCGAGAACCCCACAGGCGGTGCCTCCAAAACGCAGACCTTGGTCAGGCAAGCTGGCGCCAAGGCGCCCTCCCTTGGTGCAGCGAGCGCAGCAGATTGTTGCATTGAGTCACTGATCCTCAGTGTGGTCATCTGGAGGGTAGCTGCGCGTGTCGGGTCTGGAAGGCACTGAGAAGTGGTTTGGGATCGGGAAGGGGATTCCGGGGATTACAGTCGAAGCCTATGATAAGGATGGGCAACCTTCCCACGGGTACCGTTGTATCCTTGCCTCTTCGGTCAGGCCTTAACCACTTTCGATGGCTAGCCCCGCTCGAAGAGCCTCGACATGGGCGTACAAGGGGCTTACATCCTTACCGCGCATCCTCACTATCAGTTATGACTGTTGGCTGCAACTCCTATGAGGTTGAATTCAGCATCGGCCCTGGTATCTCGTTGGTATTAATATTGCGTCATCCGATTCGATGCTGCCTCCATCTGTTTCGATCTGACTTCATTCGGGGCCTGATCTGGCTTAGTCCAGCTTCATGCCCCCTTACTCTGGCCCAGTCTATTCGAATCTGGCCTTGCCAGATATACTCGGGATGAGGAAACTCGTTCCAGACTGTCGAGGGAAACCATGAGCGGATATTCAAAAATTAAAAGTTGGCACGCGCGGGGAAAACTGCGGTCGAAGCGCAACTCAATAGACCCACCGCCAGCTCTGATCATTGGGGGCGGGGCACTGACAGATGACTTTGGCAGGAATGCTCGCTAAGTTCTTCCGAGGCCTGGAGTGCTCTGGAAAGCTCCAGAGCCTTCCAGGCCCGTTTCTGCACGACCGCGGCCCCCGCCGGCTCTCGGGGACTCCCGATTCTGCAGGTTTTGTGCGCAGTGCCGCCGACCCTGAAGGGGGACGACGAGGAGGAGGATGATAATGAGGAGGAGGAGGAGGACGACGACGACGACCACGACCACGACGACGACGACGCCGACGACGATGACGACGATGACGACGCTGGCCGCGGCGGCGGCAGCGGCCGCGGCGGCGGCAGCTCTCAGGGATTCCCGATCTACGGTCGGGAGCTTCTGTTTGGCGTGTCGCGCCGCCGGTTCTGGCCCACCGCGCCTCGGCGCGACAAGCTAGCCACGAGGATCGAGGAGGATCGAGGAGGATCGAGGAGGATCGAGGAGGAGGAGGAGGAGGAGGAGGAGGAGGAGGAGGAGGAGGAGGGGGGGGGCGGAGGAGGAGGATGGAGGAGGAGAAAAGAGGAGGAGTCCCTACTTCCAAGCGCGTCCACGGTCCCCAGAGCTGTTCCCACCCCGCCACCCCCGCGAGGCGGAGCGCACGCTCTCCCCCGCTGACATCCGTACGCGCAGGACACGCGGCGTGTCGCCGGGGCCGCCGCCGCGACGCGCGACGCGAAGAGTTCCTGGCCGTAGAGGTCTCGCAGAGGTCCTCCTTCCCCTCCTCGATCCTCCTCCTCGATCCTCCTCCTCGATCCTCCTCGATCCTCCTCCTCCTCCTCCTTCTCCTCCTCCTCCTCCTCCTCCTCCTCCTCCTCCACGCGGCGCGAAGAGCTCCCGACCGCAGAGGCCCCGACCCCCTGCCCGGGGCCAGTTTTTCGACCCCGATATCCATTCTTGTGGGTCGTCTCGTGTGGGGCCCGGCCGCGGGCTCCGGGGGCCTGGGCTTCAGTCGGGCATGTCCCTCTACAGGGGGAGTATCCAAAAATAGTTACAACATGTTATGGAGACTTTTTTAACAACTGTTTTGGCCTGGAGAGGCGCGGGGATGGACCGATGAGAGAGAGAGGCGCGGGGATGGACAGAGGCAAGTCCTCGGAGCTCCGGGGCTTCTCCTCGTCTGGGGCGTTCCAGACAGGGCCCTGCCTTCGCGGGCAGAAGGGGTTGTCATCTCTTCCGCGGGGGAAGGTGGCTGAAGGGCGGCGGAAGGCCGGCGCAAGTACACGAGGCCGCCTCCGCTGGCGGATGGCCGGCGAAAAAGTGGCAAAAAACGCCTCCAAGAGATGAAGACGTTTTTGGGTTCAGGGTCTCCGAAATCCGCCATCTGGCTCTGCCCTTGTCCTGCCTGCGTCGTCTGGAGGAGCGGGAGAGCTGGGAGGAGGGGTGCTGCTCCCGCGGGCGGGAGGGGCCCAGAGGGCGCCCTGGAGGACGACCCCTGGACCATCAGCTCGCCCAGCACCACCTCCGAGTGAGGGCTGCGGCGCGGCCCCCGCCGTTTGGGGGCTGGAGGAGGGAGACGGTGAGGTCTCTTCGGTGGCCGCACGTGGACCCTACCCCCACCCCACGGTTTCTAAGGGGGGGTGGGGGTTTTACTTCGTTCGGGAGCCCCCATGCGGACTGAAACCCTACCTCTCCTTAGAAATCGTCGGGGGTGGGGGTAGGGTTCACGTGTGGCCACCTAACCCTCGTCGCCGCCGCCGTCGCTTTCGTCGTCGTCGTCGTCGTCGTCGTCGTCGTCGTCGTTGTCGTCTTTGAGAGGTGGAGATGCTCCCGATGCCTATGTTCGTCCTGGAGTGATCTCGTCGCAACGGCTTGATTCTCACTGAAATTCTGGTCAGAGCGAGGCCCGACGGAGGTCCAGGGAGTATCGGTGGCGGCATTGCTTTGTCCCCCCCAGAGTAGGAGGACCCTCGTCGTCGTCGTCCTCCTTTCTTGCCCCCCTCGTCGTGGTTGTCATCCTTTTTGTTACTCCTCCTCTTCCTCCTCCTCCTCCTCCTCCTCTTTCTCCTTTGTGCCCCTCGTCGACCTTCTCCTCCTCCTCCTCCTCTTCCTCTTTCTCCTTTGTGCCCCTCGTCGACCTTCTCCTCTTCCTCCTCCTCCTCCTCCTCCTCCTCTTCCTCCTCCATTGCCCCCTCCTCGTCCTCAAAGGTTCCCGCTTCCACCTGGGGCAGGGGACGGGCGGAGGCGGCGTCGTCTCGCCATCCCCCCATGTCGCCCCCAGATTTCCGTCGGATTGGCGAATATGGTATAGGAGGGGACAAGCGCGAGGATGAGGGGGATGAGGAGGGAGAGGGCGATGAGGAGGAGGAGGAGGAGGAGGAGGAGGAGGAGGAGGAAGAGGAGGAAGAGGAGGAGGAAGAGGAGGAGGAGGAGGAGGAGGAGGAGGAGGAGGGGCGAGAAGGGAGCGGAAAACAAGGACATATAGTGGACGTAGTGGAATGGGAGCCACATGGATCTATACAGTTACAATGCTGAAACAAGAACCGATTTGGGCTCAGGAGTAGCCCTGGTTTTCGGGCCTTTCCTCAGACCTAGGTCGTGCAACGTTTTCGTGGCCAAGGCCTGACATGGTCACATAAACCCCTTCGTTGCTGAATGGGCACTTCTGATGATAACACGATGGCTGTGTTGGGGAGGGGAGGGAAGTGGAGGAGAGAAGAGTGAAGACGGGACGGGAAGAGGACGAGGCGGGAAGAGGTGGGACAGGGACGGTGTGTAAGGGGTCAGGAAGGAGAGGGAGGGCCCAGTGAACGGAAGAGGAAGAGGAGGAGGAGGAGCCAGGGTGACGCTGATAATGATGATGATGCTGATGATGATGATGAGGAGGAGGAGGAGGAGGAGGAGGAGTAGGAGGAGGAGGAGGAGAAGGAGAAGGAGGATATAGAGCATAGGGAAGATTGGGAGGGGAGGACGTAGAACGATGCCCAGAACTTGTGTTCATAACGGTTCTGCTGTCGCTTGTGTGTTCACCACCGCTCTCGTTATGTGCAGGCTTCCGGCCCAGCTTTTTTTGCACGCTCGCACATCCTTTGATTCATTGTTCTTGCGACTAGTATGCATCGTGCAAGGTTGGTTCAAGCGGCTTACTTCATTCCGCCAGCCCACAGACGAAGGGTGAGGTAGGGGCTGCATAGGATCCGTTTCCCAGGGGTCCTAGGGTTTGGGTGCCATTTGCACCAGGGCGGCGTCTTGGGAGGTCTCTTTCGGGTATGTTGGAGGATTTCGCGGCCATCTTATGGGAAAGGCACCGAGGATCAGTTTGTTGATCTCCCTCTTGGGCCAAGCGTGGGGTCTGTTGGAGGCATGTGTAGGGTTATGTAGTGGCTTTTGGCAGATGCCGTTTCTGTGCGTGGAGTGTGGGGTGACAGCTGATCGCATGTTGGTTGGGCTCTATTGGGAGCCCGATGGGGGGATTGCGGAACCACGTAGTGAGGACGGACATGGGATAGAACTGGGGGGGAGGAGGGGAGAACGAACAGGCGTCGTGGACAGTTGAGGCCGTCATTGGCGAACGTGGGGTCTCGTGACATGGGGAAATGAGAGACAGGCGACGGGGAGGAGGAGGAGGAGGAGGAGGAGGAGAAGGAGGAGGAGGATGAGGATGACCAGTTGAAGCCCAAGACTCATCAACGATGTTAGAATATAACGAATGTGATTGTTGCGTCCTGACGATCCTGAATCGTGCCAGAACACTATTTGTGGGACTCCAGCACCGCGAATCAGCGAAACTGCTGCGCCCTGGCAATCCAGAATCCTTCCAAAACACCGCTTCTGGTACTAATCATGGGAATCCGTGGAGCTCTGGCGAATGTTTACAACGAGTATGCGCGGCGAGAACCACATCTTGAACACATGAAATATCTTGACAAGGAAGCTCCCTCAATTCGTGAAGTTCTTGCAAATATTGAAGACGAATGTGCGTGGCGCTAATGCGAGAGTCACATTTTGGAAACGGCCATGGGCGAGGCGCTCAGGCGAGAGCAACTTTTTGAAAACCACCCGCCCTCAATCCGCGAAACTCTTTCACATGTTTAAGACGAGCGTGCGCGGCGCTAAGGCGAGAGCCACATTGCGAAAACCACCCGCCCTCCATTTGTGAAGCTGTTGCCAGTTTTGAAGGTTCAGGGTCATCAGTGGTAAGGAAGTCTCTGGCGAAACGCCCGGCCCGCCCTTTTGACCGGCCTCGAGGTGCGACAGGGAGGAGTTGTTTATAAGGAAAAGGAATGGAGGAGGAGGAAGAGGAGGAGGAGGAGGAGGAGGAGGAGGAGGAGGAGAAGGATGACGACGACGACGAGGCCTTTGAGAAGGTTCTTGTGGTCTGTTGCGGGTTTCTTGGAGGCATGTTTTGGACGAGGCCTTTGGGGAGTCTTTTGGGGTCTGTTATAAAGCTTCTGGGGGGCCTCTTGGAGGCCTCTCGGGAGGGGCTCTTGGGCGCCTTTTGAAGGCGCCCGGGGGCTTCTGAGGGCCTCTTAGAGCTTCTTGCGGGCTGCTTGGGCATGCTCGAGGTCTTGGGGGCCACCTTGTGGGGGAAGGCTCTTTGGGCCCCATTCGAGGTTGCCCTCTGGTGTCTTTTGCTCCTCCCGGGGCGCTATTTGGGGACTCGGGCCGTCCGGGGGCCCTCTCGGGCCGTCTTGGGGCCCTCTCGGGCTGTCTCCGGTCCTCTTGGGGGGCTTCTTGTGCCGTCTGGAGTCCTCGGGCCGCCAGCGAATATATGAGAATTCGAAAACCGTCAACATCCCAAAAGAAACCATCATAATAGCCATTCTTCTGGAGGCCTTCTTGGGAGCCCTCTTGAAGTTCTATCGGAGCGTCTTGAGAGCCCCTTGGGCCGTTTGGCGACACTGTTGGGGTGTCTCTGGAGACGATTCGGTACGTTAAGAGCTCTTCCTGAGCCGTTCTAAGACCCTGGTAGTCTTGCAGGCCACGGCGTGTGGATCTGAAACTTCCGAGGGCCCCCGAGGTGCGGTGGCGAGCCCTGCCCCCCCCCCCAGAATTGGACTTTTGACCCCAGGAGGAGGGGGAAGGGGGAGTAGGGGGGACCGCCAACCATCTCATACCCTTTTTCTCCCCCCTGCACGCAGGGGTCGCCGGCTTGCATCCATGACATCGTCCATACCTGTGCTTGTCCCAGCACATATCGCATGGTCCTGGATTTTGCGCACGCTTCTGCCGCAGGATTGTAGCACTGAGCACGTGATGGGTGCCGTTTCCGCCAGGCATCCCATACATGTTGATATTGCCACAATTTCCGAACGCACGGACAGCATGGTCTTCAGGAATCTGTCGCCAAGTCTATGCCTGTAGCGCGATGTGTCGTTGATTGGTGCCGTGTGTGTCTGGAACGCTGGTTTACAGCGCGCGCTGGATGCCGATCCTGGCGTGGGCTACATTGTATTTGCTACAGTCGTACCGAGGCATAAGATCGAGGCCGGTTCGGGGAGGATGCCCTGGTGTTCTTCGTGTTTGTTGGATGTTCTTGTGCGTCCTAGGGGAGGGTACCCTCGACTGTTCTGTGTGTTTTGGCCGGCGGAGGGCCTCGCGTTCCCGGAGGGTGTTCTTCCGGCCTGAGGGCCGGCTGTGCATTGCATCACGGTCGGGGCGTTCCTCAAGGAGTGTGCCCCGGAGGCTGCAGACCCTGGAGGCTTCCTTATCTGATGAGGGCGGCGGTGATATCCATGGCCGATCCACGATTGGAGTTCCACTGGCTTCCAGACCCTGGATTCCTCATCGAAGGTCTCCTTATCCAATGCCATCACCGTAGCCATGTGCCCTGCGTGGGACCCTCGCCGCATGTCGAGATCGGCTGCTTGTGCTCGAGCGCCTGCGGCCCCTCTCCCTCTGCGGGGCGGTGCCGCCGGCCCGCTGCAGCAGGGCACGCCAGCATTAGGTCGGGCCTGTCTACCCACAGGAGGAATATTAAAGGTATTATATCAT
The DNA here is from genome assembly GCA_963575745.1 of Prorocentrum cordatum. NCBI lineage: Eukaryota > Dinophyceae > Prorocentrales > Prorocentraceae > Prorocentrum > Prorocentrum cordatum. Next base: position 78,711 of record CAUYUJ010000885.1, read on the forward strand.
TTTAAAAAACACACACATATATATATATATGTAAGGAAAACAGTCTGGGGAGGATTTTGGGAGTACGGCCCCTGCGGGACTGCGCGGCGCGGGGCGCCCCCAGCGCCATGCGGCGGGGGCGTCCGCGAGGGCACGTCTCACGGCGCCAGCATCGCAGAGCGGCTTCGTTCGGAAAACGACCGGATAGGCCGGGAGTGTGCTGGAGAATATCTTTCCGGATTTCGGCGTGAATTTCGCGCGGCTTTTCTTTGGCCAGGACTGAAGACTAACGAAAAATCCACGCAATATCCACTTCGTTTTTCGCTCGCCGCTTCGGGCAACAATCCACGCAGAAATCCACGCATAAATCCGCTGCAGCAAGTCTGCAAGGCCGGTGCAATGACATGTGCCCGGGAGGCTTCGTACCCCTGCAGGGCTCGCTTCGATGCCTCCGATTCGATCCGCTTCGATTCCGATATGGCCTCCGGCTCCGCTTCGATTTGGCTTCGGGTTCCGATGTGGGTTCCGATTTCTTCTGGGACGCATGCTAGCCTGCCGATTTCCGCCGATTCGACTTTTCCCGACTCGGCGGCCGATTTCCGCCGATCCGATTCATTTCGATCGCCGATCCGCCATGGCCAGGCCTCGATTGGTGTTCCACCGGCTTCCAGACCCTGGATCTCTCGTTTCCTCGAGTGCGTTTCATTATTTGCAAAATGCCTACTCGTAAACGTCCGGAGAAACACATGTCTGCATCGGTGTGATGTATAGTAAGTCCCCCGCAGCGGATCCAGGCCGTTTGCGAGCAGCTATTGTGCGAGTAGTGGAGCGCGCTCGTCTATTCAAGAGTTCCATATCCGATGCCCTTACCGTGCGGTCGGGAACTTCTGGATGACGTGTCGCTCCGCTGATTCTGGCCCGCCATCGGCGTCACCCCCACATACTAATACTACGTGTACGTCGCCCCCCCCCGGGGCGACGCGCTCACCGAGAGATCTTGTAGTTTTTGCGTCGTGGCGGGCGCTTTCTGGCCGCACCGCTCGGGAAGCGAAACACTACAGGATGGGTATACTATATGTTCAGGTCGGACGCGCGCCTCCAAGGACATCTAATATTTGTATGTCTCTGTGCGTCCCACACCACGCTTCGGCGCGACACGCTGTCCACCTTCAGTCCCCAGGCGTTCACGTCTCGAGCTTTTCGAGGCCCCCTGGCCCGCGGAGCGGAGCGACGCGCTATCTGCTTGCAAGGAGAGGGCGTGTCGCCGGGGCCGCCGCGACGACACGCAAAGCAAAAGTTCCCGACCTATCCAATGCCCTCACCTTGGAGTCCTTATTGCAGGATTCCTGGACTCTTTATCCAGCCTCCAGACCCTGGATCCCCTATCCAGCTTCCAGACCCTGGATGCCCTGACCCTGCATTCCTCACCTCGAGCGGGGCGAGGACAATGATACATCCGTTCCAGAGGTTTCCGAACGCTCTCAGAGCGCTCCGGAACGCTCTGAGAAGGCCGCGGCGCCCGATACATCCTAGATATTTGAGATTCCCGATTTACCCTTGTCCGATTTTATTATCGTGCTGGCATTGTTCTGTTGTTCAAGAGGCTTACGCCATTCCGCCGACCCCCAGACGAAGTGAAGCCTTGTCAAAGTTTCCTGGGCGCTTGCTGGCTGTTTCTTGGACGCCGTCGTGCGCATGTGATCCCTTCAAGTGTCCAGGTGCGTGGGATGAATGGCCGCCGCGAAGTCGCTACTACGCGCATGGGTCTCTTTTATCCTGGGTCTCTTTTATCCTGCGCTTCTCGGGAGGGGACGCTGAAGGATGTTGCGAGGCTCGCATGAAGCGAGATGCTCCTGGAGTGACGTCGCGGATGGTCGATAGAACATTCTGATCTTGGGATTCGGAGGATGAGGGGGAAGGAGGACAAGGATGAAGGAGTCGGTAACGACGACGGTGAGAGGAAGGAGGGACAGAGGAGGATATCGAGGACAACGGGACGGTTTGCAGTGCTGCCCGGCCTCTGTTGAGGCCCCCTTGTGTGCAGCGGAGGTGTGTGTTTGGGGATTCCTGGAAGCCTTGGGGGGGGGGGGGTCATTTCAGCACGTTTGAGGCCTCCTGGAGCTTCTGGGGGCATCTTCGGGGCCTGTTGGCAGCCCGGGGGCGGCCTCCCGGAGCTCTGTCGAGGCTCCGGGGGGGGTTTGGGGGGCCCTTTAAGGGAGCTGTTCGGCAGCCTCCCGAAGCCCGCTGGACGTCTTGGGGGCCACTTCTCATGGAGGGCGCCCAGGGCATCTGCGGGCCCCCCCTCTCGGGGCCTCCCTTGGGGCCACACTCGGGCTTCTGTTGCCGTCTTGGGGCCCTGCTGGGCCGTCTGGGGGCCCTCCTTGGCCGTCTCCGGGCCGTCTTGAGGGTCTCTTGGGCTGGCTTGGGCCAGTCTGGAGGGCTTCTTGGGCGGTCTTGGGCGTGCAGACGCCAGAGAGCCGAGAACGCGAAAATCATACAACGACTGATGGAAGATCTTAACTTTTTGCCGCTTGTGGCCCTCTGGGGTGCCCTTGGGGTTTCCTTTCGGCGTCTTCGTCTTCGGCCGTCTCGAGAGACCATCTTGGGTGTCCTTGAAGCCTCTCTGGCGTATTGGAGCTCTTCTGGTGCCGCCTCAGCAAGCATTTTGGGATCCTGGCGGCCACGGAGAGAGGCTTCGGAAGCCCCAGGGGTGCGTTGATGAGCTCGGGCCCCCCCCTCCCTCAAACCTGATTTTTGAGCCCGGGGGAGAGGAGAAGGGGGAGGGGACAGCTAAATGTCCCACTCGCCTTCTCATCCCCAGCAAGTGGGGCTCGGCGGACCCAGCTTCCAGACCCTGGGTCCCCGATCTCAGGACCAGATCTCAGGAGGGGACAAAGCACATAGACAAGAGCAATCGTCGATCCTCAGGAAAATATGGAGCATACGGAAGGGGATGGGGAAGACGGGCACCCATGAGATATGGGAAATATGGGGAGTCCTGGGACTTGTGCCTGTTCGTTTGTGCGTCCCTGGGCTCCTTCATGATCTAAGGATTCCTTATATTCGAAGAAGAGAAACGGCATAAGCATAAACTTTTGGCGCTCCGCGCGGATTTATAGGATCCGCGCCTGGGCGCCCCCGGCGGCGCCTCCGGCGCCGCCCCAAGGAGGGGGGTGCAGCGCGGATCCAAGAAGTCCGCGCGGAGCGCCACGAGTTGATGTATATGCCGTCTTGTGCTTTGTTATTCTTTTTCATATTCGTCTTCTTTTTCTTCTTCTTCGTCTTCTTCTTAGTATTACTATTTCTGTTATTCTCCGTCTTCTTCTCCTCCTCCTCCTCTTTCTTCTTCTTCTTCTTCTTCTTCTTCTTCTTCTTCTTCTTCTTCTTTATTATTTATGTATATATCTGTATATCTTGATATTTGTATATATCGGTGTATATGTATATATATATATATATATATATACCGTGCCCTCACCGGGCCACCGCCGGGGCTGCGCCAGCCCCCGCCGGGTCCTGGCGCAGCACGCCTCTCCCGCCGGGCGCGCGCCGCTGGGCCCCACTACAGTCTACAGCGCCCCGGGCCAGCGCGCGGCGCCTCCCTCCGCTGGCGGGCCACCGGCGCGCGCGAGATGCGGTCGAGCCTGGAGTCGGGCATAACCCTCTACAGGAGGAACCTTCAAACATAGTCATACAATCAGACGGGGACGATTTTTTATATTAATATATGTATATATGTATGTATGTACATATATATATATATGTATATCTTCAATGTTTTTTGAACATATTGTTGGCCAGTTTTTCGTTTTTCCTCCGGTATCCGCCTGTAGGAGGACATGCCCGACCCGAGTCGAGCATCGGAGCAGGAATCAGAGGAGGAGAACGTGCCCGTACCTCTACCATTCCCTCGTTTTCCCTTTTTTGGGCCTCCTGGGAGGCCCTCGCCGCCACCGCTGGATCCGCGCCGAAATTCTGGTCAGAACGCACCCCGGGAGAGGCTGGCGGTATCGCGGCATCAGTACATTTTGGCTTCTTCAAAGAAGCCTCATCCCGAAGAGCTGGGCCATCGTTTTTCAACACGCTTGCCAGAAGGCTGGCCCAGTCTCTCAAATAGCGTCGCCCCTATAGCGTAAACGAAAGAAGAAATTTGCCCAGGCTTCTTAGCATAAACTTCCGGGAAGCTGGCCCAGATGTCGTACTTGATGATTTTCTTGATCATATGTTCCGCTGTAGTTCGGTAGCAAATCGCGGGAACCTTGTGTGTCCTCGTAAGCCCGTCTTTAGAGTGCGCTGGCGCGCGCAAGCATATGTTAATCGACGGAAGACGCTGGTTTAGCGTCGATTAGCGCCGACCAGCATCGGATAGCGTCTATTTGCAAGCGCCAGCAAGATGGTACGGGAGGCTTCCAGGAGCTGCCACCGAATGTACGGAAAGATCACGCACTTCACCGACAGCAGCTCCTGCCTGCTTGTTGCCGTTGCTGCCCCGTCTCCCCCTTCCCCTCCCTCTTCCCCTCCCCCTCCTCCCCCTCTCCCCCCTCCAGCAGCACCCTTGCCGCCCTTGCGGCACGAAGGCCGCCCTGCGCGAGGCAGAGACACCTTGCAAGACGCTCTCCTGCCGGATTCCAGAACTCGCTGTCGGTGCCGCCGCAGACACTGTCCATCCGGGGCAGAGAGCCGTCTGCTCCACAGCGGCCCGTGTGGGCTTTGGACAACGCTTGCCGTTGCGGCGTCGTCCCCGCTGCTTCCGCACCCGTCTCGGGGGTGCCCAGGGGCGGAGGGCGGCGGCATCGACGGCAGGGGACCCGCGGGCATCGTCGTCGTCAATATCGGCGACGGCCGCCACGTCGAGGATCAGGTTTCTTGTTCGAGACCCGAGGAGGAGAGGGGGAAGAGGAGGAGGAGGAGGAGGAGAAGGAGGAGGAGGAGGACGAGGAGGAGAACGAGGACGAGAACGAGGACGAGGACGAGGACGAGGAGGAGGAGGAGCAGGAGGGGGAGGAGGAGGAGGAGGACTGGATCGAGATTTTTTGGGGGCAGTCTGACTCCCTTCTGGAGCCTCCTGGAGGCTCCTCGTGGTCACGGCCGGCCTTCCCGGCCACGCGCAGAGGGGGGAAGGGGGGAGGGGGGAAGCTTCTTAGTAAAGCGCCCCGGCTTCTTAGAAGGCGGGGGCCCCATCTATGGATGCAGAGCCGCCTCTCCCCCTCCCCCTGCGCCCTTTGTGCGCGCCCCGGCTTCTTAGAAGCGCCCCGGCTTCTTCGAAGGCGCGGGCCCCATCTATAGATGCAGAGCCTCCTTCTAGGAAGCCTTCCCCCCTCCCCCTGCCCCCCTTTGCGCGCGTCGCCAAGTCAGAGGTCTGACGACGACGGGAGTGCACGAGTGCAGTCAGAACGCCCAGGGCCGCTTTGGGCTCAGGAGGGGCTCGGGTTTTCGGGCAGTTCCTTGGATTGATGTGTAGTGGAACCTGCTTGTGTCCTACGCCCGCCTTGGCCAGAAAACCCTGTCCGTTCCTTATCATGCGTTCCTTACTGCAGCACGATGACTCTAGGAGGGGGAGGGTGTGGATCAGGAGGATGGGGACGGGAGGGGGCCAGGATGTCTTGGTGTTCTCTTCGGGGGGATGGCGGCGGAGGAGGATGGGGGCACCTCCCCCTCCCCGCCCTCTCTCACCACCACCTCGGGATCGCCCCTGCGGACCGAGCGCCATGGGCAAAATGCGTGGGCCTCCAGGGACCTCAGGGAGATGCAGGAAGCCCAGACCTCCGACGATGCCTTCCTTTTCGCACAGGCGGCGTTACGCACCCATTTCGCCGCGGGGGTTGGGGGGGGGGCATTCTGGGGCGGGTCCTGGGGCAGGAGGAGGAGGAGGAGGAGGAGGAGGAGGAGGAGGAGGAGGAGGAGGAGGAGGAGGAGGAGGGTAAGAGAGAAAGACGAGAGGGAGGAGGGGCGCAAGCTACGGGGACTGCACGACGTCTGAGGTCTGGGTTTCGGTCGCCGGCGCTCCCAAAAAGAGCCTCGTCTTCGAGGCGGTGAAGGGGGTTGATCCCTCGCCTCCGGCGGGGGCCAGCCCGAGTAAAACAAGCGCAGCTCCGCCAGCGGATGCCCAGCTCAAGCCGGCGGGAGTAAGAATCACCAGCCGCCCAGAGATCCACCAGTTTCCACAAGCCTTCGGAGGCGAGCACTTCCCACACCCATCGCGTCAATTCGCGACCCTGGTCGCCACCGACCCCGCCCCTGTCACCTGAGGAGGCTGGCGACTCCCTCTCAGCATAGGGAAAGATGGTACGACTACACCAGCGATTCCAGGAGCCTCTATACGGCATACCTTTTGTGAAGTTCCTGCCCAGGCGCTCCGGCGCCCCCCCCCGACGAGGTGGCCGCGGAGGACGCCGACGATGAACCGGTGAAGGTGTACAAACTAACGATAACGATTATGAAGATTTAACGGTTTCCCTATGCTTTTCTTGGAGGTCACTTCAGGCACACAACCCTTTCCCGATCCGTCGTCGCGCTGTGCGACCAAGGAAAAGAGGAGGAACCAGCAGCACTAAAAACGTACTCGTCCTTGCGCGTGGCGAAGTATCGGCACCGCTATTCTTTGAAGGAGGTGGGTGTGCAGGTTTCGATTCTGGGGTCCAGCGAAGGTTTCAGAGGTCTCATGACTTGGCATCGCTCGGACGTGTGCGTTTTTTCCGGCGAGGACCATCGAGGAACATCCTGGATCATCGGGCACATAATCACGGACGAAACCGAAATATGCACGGGAAATGGACGTCCGAGCGACGGCAAGATGATTATTTAATCGCTTCGCTCATTCCGCCGGCCCGTATTGTGCCATCGCAGGCGTTTGCTTGCGCGTTCGTGGCCTCTTGGAGCCTCGGTGGGGCCGTTTGGGGCCTCTTGGCGCCTCTTTTTAGGCCTCTTGGAGAACTCGGGAGGCCTCCAGGGGGCCTCCTGAGCTCTCGTGACGGTCTCTTGGGGGGCTTTCGGCGGGCTCTTGGCGGTATTTGTTGGTCCTCTTGGGGCCTGGGGCCTGACGTTGTTGGTCCTCTTGGGGCCTCACGGGAGCTTATTGGGGCGTCTTGGGGGTGTCTTGGAGAGTCTCTTGGGGCCTCTTTCGGGGTCCTGGGCGCCTTCTGGGGCGGAGGGCTCGATTTTTCAGTTCTCGGTTCCAACAGAACTCCGGCATCTCTGACCCGATCTTGCCGGGGACTTGCCGGGGACTTGCCGGGACCTTGCCGGGGTACTTTTCGCCCGGGGACCCCCAGGGGCCGCCCCGCGCGCGCGAACTAGAAATACTGTTAACCAGGTACCGGAGATCTTAGCACGCCCTGGCCCGTTGGGCCGGCGAATTCAGCCGTTTGTGAGCTCCAGCACGATCAACAAAAACGATCCGGGGCAGAAAACCGATTCCCGGGAATGGGTCGCTGTCCGGGGAACCCGTTCCGAAATCGCAAGCACGACGTCGGATAGGTATGATCGGCAGGGGCACGGAAAGATTGGAGACGAAGACCGACAGCAGTTCTTGGTCATTTTGAACAGGAGTCGCTGTCGGCCTCGTCGCGGACCTTACCCATTCAGGACATCATGTCGCCTGCCCAGCAGCGGCCGCTGATGGTTTCGGACAAGACAACATGTGCTGCTGGGCATGGTGCCCATTTTCTCCGTGCCAAGTTCGGGAGTCCACATCGGAGGTTCCTTGATGCCTTGCCCTCTGTTTGCACCGGCGGGCTCCCCGACGCGTCCTCGAGAGCGTGTTTTTTAGCATCCTCTGGCTCGCGCACGCTGCTAGTGCAGCGACACCCAGAGAGACGTCGCGACGACTCCGTGCGCTGTCAGTGCTGTCTCTTGCGCTCTCTTTCTCTCTCTCTCTCTCTCTCTTTCTCGCTTGCTCCGTCGGGAGAGACCGAGGGCTTGCCACACTGTCTTTGTTCTCGCTCTCTCTCTCTCTCTCTTTCTGTTGTTCTCTCTCTCTCTCTATCTCTCTGTTGTTCTCCCTCTCTCTCCCCCTCTTCGGTTTTGTTGTTCATCTCTCTCTCTGTATGTTACCATCTCTCTCTGTCTGTCTCTTTCTCTCTCTCTCTCTGCCTGTGTCTGTGTCTGTGTGTGTCTCTCTGTGTGTGTCTGTGTGTGTCTGTCTGTCGGTCGGTCGGTCGGTCGGTCTGCCTGCCTGCCTGTCTGTCTGTCTGTCTGTCCGTCTGTCTGTCTGGCTGTCTGTCTGTCCGCCTGTCTCTCTCTCTCTCTCTATCCCTCTCTCTCCTCGTCCAGCTCGTCGTCATCCTACGTATCTGTCCCTTGCACCTTCTCATGCTCATCATCCTCGTCCTGCTCCGCCTCGTGCTCCCCTCTCCTCCGACGTTCCATTTCTGCACGGCGTCGCGCCCTGGGGGCTTCCACCACTTCCCTAGGGCCAGATTGTCGTGCCGTAGAGACTTTTGACGGCCCCTAGACGGGGAAACGATTTCCAGGTACCGAAAGCTGCAAAGAGTGCCCTCACGTTTTGTTGGTGTCGCCGGGATCTGAGAGTCTTGCTCCCTGTTCCCACTGCTGATGCTCCTGATCCCCCTCGCCGGCGTCGTCGCTCTACGATGGTGACATTGGGGACTGCGATTGCGGAGAGTGCGATAACGAGAGCGAGGGAAATGAGGAGGAGGACGAGCACGAGGGAAAGAAGGAGGAGGAGGAGGAGAAGGAGGAGGAGGAGGAGTAGGAGTAGGAAGAGGAGGATGAGGCGCTGACGCCGTCGTCATCATCCTTCTCCTTCTCCTTTTCCTTCTCCTTCTCTCCCGCTCTCTTTCTCTGTCAGTCTCACTCTCTCGCTCTCTCTCTCTCTTTCTCTTTCTATCGTTTTCGTGTATACACATACCTATACGACCACCCTTCGGGTGATAATGAGGTTCGGGGGGGGGAGGAACCAACGTCTCACTCGATCGGTCTCACTATCGATCTCACTATCGATCTCACTATTGGTCTCGCTCGATCGATCTCACCCGATCGATCTCACAATCGATCTCACTCGATCTATTTCATTCGATCGATCTCACAGTCGATCTGACGATCGATCTCACAATCGATCTCACAATCGATCTCACTATCGATCTCACATTCGGTCTCACTATCGATCTCACATTCGGTCTCACTAACGATCTCATTATTGATATCACAATCGATCTCACAATCAACGCCATCATCATCATCATCATCATCATCAACATCATCGTCAGCAGCGTCATCAACATCATCAGCATCATCGGGACACCATCATCATCATCATCATCATCATCATCATCATCATCATCACCTCATCACCATCATCAACATCATCATCACCATCATCATCATCGGGACACCATCATTGTCACCATCATCATCAACATCAGCATCATCGGGACACCCTCATCATCATCATCGGAACACCACCATCATCATCATGCCATCATCGTCATGAAGAACATCAATATCGTCATCATCGTGATACCATCATCATCATCAGCAAATTCATCATGACCAATAGCAGCATCATCATCGGGACACTATCATCATCGTCACCCTCATCATCATCATCATCATCATCATCATCATCATCATCATCATCATCATCATCTCCATCATCATCATCATCATCATCATCATCATCATCATCATCATCATCATCATCATCATCATCGGGACACCGTCATCATTAACAGCAGCATCATCATCATCATCATCACCATCATTGGGCCACCACCATCAAACTCATCATCATCGTCATCATCTCATCATCATCCTCATCATCATCTTCGGGGCACCATCATCGTCATCATCATCATCATCATCATCAACATCATCATCATCGTGACACCGTCATTACCATCATCACCAACAGCATCATCATCAACCTCATCATCATCGTCATCGGGACACCACCATCTTCCTATCATCATTATCATCTCATCATCATCTCATCATCATCAACATTATCAACATTATCAGCATCATCATCATCATCACCGGGAAACACCATCATCATCATCATCATCATCATCATCATCATCATCATCATCATCATCATCATCATCATCATCATCATCATCATCATCATCGGGACACCATCATCACCACCATCACCGCCATCATCATCATCATCATCATCATCATCATCAACATCATCGACATGATCATTATCATCATCATCATCATCATCATCATCATCATCATCATCATCATCGAGGCACCGACGGGACACCGGCAGGACACCGCGGGCCACCGGCCCCCGGAAAGGAATCATTTGGTCTGGCCGCGCCTCAGCCGGAGGCGGGACACCGGCGGGACACCGCGGGCCACCGGCCCCCGGAAAGGAATCATTTGGTCTGGCCGCGCCTCAGCCGGAGGAGACTTTCTTCTCGCCCGCCCACGCAGCTTCGCCTCGCCCGCACGCACGGCACGCACGAACACGAAACCGAAACCGATTTCCCGGTAGGGGGTCTCTCCGTTCCACTTCGATCTCACCCCCTCACCTCCGATATATGAAGAGAGTTACATTCCTCATACACGATGACAACAGAGAACACCTCCGCAATCCGCAGTGGCCGGACCACGCCATCATAGTAACCCACAGAGCTTCATGAAGGCCCCCAGATGGCTCAGGAGGCCCCCATTCCCTCTGCACGGTGCCCTCAACAGGCCTCTTCGACCATCTTCGGGGCTCCAAGAGAGCCGAAGATGGCCGCAAGATGTCTCCAAGACGGGCCGAGATGCACCCACATCTCCTAAGATGGCCTCAGGATGGCCTGAGAGGCCCCCAAGAGGCCTCCGAGACGGCCCAAGAAGCTTCCAAAAGGTTCTCCAACAGATTTTGCACTTTCCTTCTTTTCGCCCTTCCGACGCCACCACATCGTCCAGGAGGCCTCCAAGCTGGCCTCACGTGCGCCAGAGGCCCCCAAGTCGGCTCCAAGAGGGCCCCAAGACGGCCCAAGAGCCCTCCAAGACGCCCAATGGCCTTCAAGACGGCCCCGAATCGCCCTAAGCGGTTCCTAATCGGAGCCCAAGGGCTCCCAAGACGGCTTCCGACGGCGTCTGACCTGCCAGGAACGCCCTAACACGGCCAAAGAGGCCTCCAAGAACCCCCCAAAGGCCCCCAAGAGGCCCGAGGAGGCTCTCAAGACGGCTCCAAGAGGCCCCCAGCAAGCTACCAGGAGGTCCCAAGAGTGCCACAAGAGTCTCCCAGAGGGCCTCGTCGTCGTCGTCGTCGTCGTTGTCGTCCTTGTCCTCGTCCTCGTCCTCGTCCTCGTCCTTGTCCTTGTCCTCGTCCTCGTCCTCGTCCTCCTCCTAGTCCTCCTCTTCCTCCTCCGCCTCGTCCTCTGTTCACTCTCCCCACCCTCCCCCCATCCTTCACCAAATTTTGCCTGAGGGGTTTCCTGAACGGCTGGAGGCGTACGTAGTCCGGTAGCTATTGCAGTGGCCAGACCACGTCAACACCCATATTATGGACGGTGCCATAAGCTCCTGCAACGTCCACAAGCCCCTCCCCAAGGCGCCATGGCAGTCCCAGAACGCTCCGACAGCGCCGAAGAGTTCACTCCTACCGCCCCAAAAAATTCCAAGTCGATCCCGGAGCGCTCCACGAAAGGCCAAGATGATGTCCAGACGGGCCACGAAGCCTCGAAGACGCTTTAATGGCTTCGTCCTCGTCCTCGTCCTCGTCGTCGTCGTCGTCGTCGTCGTCGTCGTCGTCGTCTTCGTCGTCTTCGTCGTCGTCGTCCCCAGGTCAGCCTCCCCCACCTCCAGTTCGAGGCACCGGAGGCAAGTTGCCGGCAGCGGGGTTCGCGGCAAGCGCGACGGGAGCGGCCCGCCTGCTGTCTTATCGAAGAATCTCTGGGCCAAGATGTGAGGCGAAGCGGAGCGAGCTGTCGAAATCTGGTATATGTATATACGTATGTGTGTATGTATTTGTATATATATATATATATATGTATACAAGATTTTACCGGCTCGCTTCGCTTCGCCTTTACACTCTTGGTCGCATGGCGCCAGAGAGGCGCGATGGGACCGGCAGTCGTCACTGCCGCGGTGCGATTCGGGAAGTGGTCATGGGTGTCATAGGACTCATTGGAATTGGAGGGCTCCTGGGGTTTCGTGAGGTCATCGGCTCTTGGGAATCATCGGGCTCGTCAGGTCCGTGAGGCTGATAGGGCTCATGGGGTTTCATGGGGCCACAGGGATCGCAGGGCTCGTCAGGCTCACAGGGGTCGTAGGGCTCATATGGCTCACAGGGCTCCAGTGCTCATAGGGCTCATAGGGTTCATGGTCCCATAGGGCTCGTAGGGCTCGCAGGGCTTCTAGGGCTCATAGGGCTCACAAGGCTCATAGGGCTCACAGGGCTCATTGGGCTCATAGGTCTCGTGGTGCCCGCGGGGCTCATAGTGCTCATAGGGCTCCTGGGGCTCGTAGGGCTCATAGGGCTCATCAGGTTCATGAGGCCCATGCGGCTCACAGCAGTCATAAGGCTCATAAGGCCTATAGGGTCATCGGGCTCATGGGGCTCATAAGGCCAAGGGTTCTCATATGGCTCACATGGCTCACAGGCTCATGTGGCCCATGAAGCTCGTAGAGCCCTCCGGGCCCGTAGGGCTCATTGGGCTCATGAGGCTCATAGCAATCGTACGGCCCATAGGGCTCATAGGGCTCATGATGCCCGTAGGGCTCATGATGCCCGTAGGGCTCATAGTGCTCATGGGGCTCCTGGGGCTCATAGGGCTCATACGGCCCGTAGGGCTCACAGGGCTCATGGTGCCCGCGGGGCTCATAGTGCTCATAGGGCTCCTGGGGCTCATAAGGCTCGTAGGGCTCACACGGCCTGCAGGGCCCATAGGGCTCTAGGTCTCATGGTGCCCGCAGGGCTCGTAGTGCTCATAGGGCTCCTGGGGCTCATAGGGCTCATAAGGCTTATACGGCCTGTAGGGCTCATAGGGCTCATGGGGCTCAAAGGCCATACATGGCTCGTAGGGGGTCCTAGGGCCCGCGGGGGCCGTAGGGCTCATAGGGGTCATGGTGCCCGTAGGGCTCATAGTGCTCATGGGGCTCCTGTGGTTCATGGGGCTCATACGGCCCGGGAGCCCGTAGGGCTCATAGGGCTCATGGTGCCCGCAGGGCTCATAGTGCTCATAGGGCTCCTAGGGCTCCTAGGGCTCATAGGGCTCCTACGGCGTGTAGGGCTCATAGGGCTCATAGGGCTCAAAGGCCATACATGCTCGTAAGGTGTCGTGGGGCCCGCGGGGGCCGTAGGCCTCATACGGCTCATAGGGCTCATAAGGGCTCATACGGCCCAGGGGCCCATACGGCCCGTAAGGCTCACAGGGCTCGCCAGGCCCATAGGGCTCATAGGGCGCGAATGCCCCGACCACATCTGATGTGCCTCTGCGGTCCGGGCGGGCTCGGGGAGGTTCCCGAGGGATCTGGAGCTGGCCTTAAACGTGTTTTTGCCTGTGGGCTCAAGCTCCATGCCTCCACGCCTGTTTTGCCGATCGATAGGACCTGCCAGGATGATGTGAAAATGAAGTCGTCGATGGGGTCGAGAGGTTCGGCCAGGCCAGCTCGGTGCTGCCTTTTAGCCATGGTTCGGGTCGAGCAGAAAAGCTATTGTGCATGCAGGATGATGAGGCCCGTCGGGGGGGTTTTGGGTCGTTGGGCGCATGAGGCTGTGAGGCCCATAGGGGTCTCAGGGGGCATATGGGTGGAGGGCTCATGTGGCTCGTGAGGCTCACCAGGTGCAGAGGACTCGTGGGGCTCGCAAGGGGCACAGGGGCCAGAGAGTCCATAGGCATCCTAGGGCTCATAGGGCTCGTAAGGCTCACATGGGTCGTAGGGCTCGTAGGGCTCATTGGGCTCATAGTTGTAGGGCTCGTAAGGCTCGCAGGGGTCGTAGGGCTCGTAGGGGTCGTCGAGCTGCTAGGGCTCATAAGGCTCTTGGGGCTCATGGGGTTCGTAGGGGTGATGGAGCTCGGAGGTGTCATAGGGCTCATGGGGGCTCATAGGGCTCGTGTAGGGCTCATAGGGCCCGTAGGGATGGTAGGGCTCACAGGGATCATGGGGCCTGTAGGGCTTACATGGGCCACGGAGCTCATAGGGCTTACAGGGCGCATAGGGGTCGGAGGTCTCACGGGGCTCGGAGGTGTCATAGGGCTCATGGGGCTCAGAGGGCTCGTAGGGCTTGTAGGGGTCGTAGGTCTCGTAGGGCTCATAGGGAGCGTAGGGCTGATGGGGCGTGTAGGGCTCACAGGGCTCACGGCCGTCATGAAACTATGTGAGGTGTTGTTGTGGCCTCCTGTGGCCGTCTTGGGGGGCTTTTGGGAGCCGTTGGGGATACTGACGGCTCTTTGTTGGGCCGTCTTGGGGCTCTCGTGGGCCGTGCGGAAGTGCTTTGGGCCGGGTAGGGGACCTCATTGAAGCATCTGTGTGGCCTCCCGGGGGGGGGCTCTTGAGCTCATTTGTTGGGCTGGGAAGGCGTCGTCGAGGTCTCTTGGGGCTCTCTGGGACCCTCGGAGGGCTCTTTGGGGGGCCCCTCGGCGGCTCTGGGGCCATATTTGGGGGAAGAGCTCGAAAGGTTAGTTCCGTTGGTCCTTCTTGGGGCCATCTTGGGCCGTCTTGCGGGGCTTCTTGGGTGGTCTTGGGCCGTCTTGGGGCCATCTTGGGGCCCTCTTGGGCCGTTGTGGGGCCCTCATGGGAACCACTTCCGGCGTCTTGGGGCAATCTTGGGGGCCTGTTTGACCGTCTTGCGTGGTCGCGAGGTCGAGAAAGCGAACACGTTGAAAATCATGAAAAACCCATAGGAAACTTACGATTTTTGGCTTCTGGGGCCCGCTTGGGGGTGACCTATGGGCTCTCTTGGGGCGTCTTGGGGGCCTTTTGGGCCGTCCGGAGACCATCTTGGGCGTGTTGGAGCGGTCTTGGGCCGTTTCGGTGCTCCGCGGGACCGTCCAGGGAGCGATCTTGAGCTCGCCAGGGCGGCTTGGGATGACCGAGAGGGGCCTCAGGAACCGAATACCCGAATTTCCTGCCGATGGGAGCGCCCAGGGCCGAATTTATGTACCGGGGGGGGGGGGGGGCACCCGCTGTTTTCCGATATAAGAATATTCGAAGAGGAATATATATATATATATATATATATATATATATATATATGTATGTATGTATGTATGTATGTATGTATGTATGTAGGTAGGTAGGTAGGTAGGTAGGTAGGTAGGTAGGTCGGCAGGCAGGCAGGTAGGTATATATGTATGTATGTATGTATGTATGCATGTATGCATGTATGTATGTATGTATGTATGTATGTATGTATGTATCTATCTATCTATCTATGTATGTATGTATGTATGTATGTATGTATGTATGTATGCATGCATGCATGCATGCATGCATGCATGCATGCATGCATGCATGCATGTATACATATATATATATATATGTTTATAGGTATGTATGTATGTATATACATATATATATATATATACATACCAGAGGACGTGGCCAGGGGGGTCCCGCCCGGGGACCTCGGCGGCGCATGGGGGGCCCGGCGCCATTCTTTCCTTGTGTTTTTTTTGCAGGGTTTCGGCGACCCGGAACCATATCTCCCTGGGGACGTGGCCGGGCCGCCCAGGGACCTCGGCGGCGCATGGGCGGCCCAGGGCCTTCCTTATTTCTTAAACACGGTTTCGGCGACCCGGAGCCATCTCTCCCGGGGTCCCGTCCAGGGACCTCGGCGGCGCACGGGGGGCCCGGGGCTTTACTTCCCCTTTGTTTTTACAAAGTTTCGGCGACCCGGAGCCAACAGAGCCCCTAGAGGTTGCAGGGAGCTCCAGGGGCTGCTCCCGCCTGGTGCCCCAAGTCTCCCATAGGTCTCCCAGAGGCCCCCAGGAGAGCTCCCCAAAGCTCAAACATTTGGTCTTCCCATTATTTTTCCACGTTTTTCAGTATGCAGCCTGTTCTGCATCCCCACGCTGCACGGCAGCCCCAGAGGACGCCCAGACCGTCCCGGTTCGGCCCCAGAGGCTCCCAACCTTGTCCCCGGATGTTCCGCATGGGAGGATCGGCGCGCACTTTCCTTGTGTCTTTTTACACGGTTTCGGCGACCCGGAGCCAACGGAACCCCAAGAGGTTGTAGCGAGCTCCAGAGGCTGATCCCGCCCGGTGCCAGAGGCTTCTCACAGGCCTCGAGAGCCCCCCAAATCTCACAGGGTTCTCCACGTTTTTCTCCATGCAACCTGTTCTGCATCCCATGCTGCACGTCAGGGCAGCCCCAGAGGACGCCCACCCCGTCCCGGTTCGGCCCCAGAGGCTCCCAACCTTGTCCCTGGGTGTTCCGCATGGGAGGATCGGCGCGCATTTTCCCTTTTTTTGTACAGGGTTTCGGCGGCACGGAGCCAACGGAACCCCAAGAGATTGTAGGGAGCTCCAGGGGCTGCTCCCGCCTGGTGCCAGAGGCTTCCCACAGGCCTCGAGAGCTCTCCAAAGCTCACAGGGTTCTCCACGTTTTTTCTCCATGCAACCTGTTCTGCATCCCCACGCTGCACGGCAGCCCCAGAGGACGCCCAGACCGTACCCAAGACAGCCCAATTGGTCGACAAAACCTTTCGAGACACTTCCACAAGGCCTCCGCTGCGGCCCCGCTGCGGCCGCGCGCGGCAAAGCGCGCGGCGGACCTCGCGGAAACTCCACTTGCTCCTCTTCCTACTCCTCTTCCTCCCCCCTGCTCCAACTCATTCTGCTCACGCTGCTGTTGGTGCTGCTGCTGGACTTCTTTCTGCTCCTCCACCTCCACCTCCTCCTCCTCCTTCCGCCTCTTCCCTTACTTCCCCACCGCCGTTCCTCCTCCTCCTTATTCTCCTCCTCCGCCTCCTCCTCCAGCCGGCAGCACAGTACGAGAAATCCAAGGCTCCAGGAGGGTCGGCCGTCAGGACCCTCTGGAACGAGATCCGCTGTCGATGGCACTGCTTGGCGTGGCGTCCTTTGACGCCATGGTGCCGTGACTAGAACCCAAGCGCGCGTAGCGCGCGTGGTTCTGGTATATGTATGTATGTATGTATGTATGTATGTATGTATGTATGTATGTATGTATGTATGTATGTATGTATGTATGTATGTATGTAGGTATGTAGGTATGTAGGTATGTAGGTATGTAGGTAGGTAGGTAGGTAGGTAGGTAGGTAGGTATGTATGCATGTATGTATGTATGTATGCATGCATGTATGTTTGTATGTATACGTATATGTATATGTATACGTATGTATGTATGTATGTATGTAGGTAGGTAGGTAGGTAGGTAGGTAGGTAGGTATGTATGTACGTATGTGTGTATGTATGAAGGTAGGTATGTATGTATGTATGTATGTACGTACGTACATACGTACGTCTGTCTGTCTGTCTGTATGCCTGTATGTATGTATGTATGCATGCATGCATGCATGCATGTATGTATGCATGTTTGTGTATGTATGTATGTATGTATGCATGCATGTATGTATGTATGTATGTGTGTGTATGTATGTATGTGTATGTATGTATGTATGTATGTATGCATGCATGTATGTATGTATGTATGTATGTATGTATGTATGTATATATACATGTATATGCCAGCATTCTACTATCTTTGGCTCGTTACCCCTCTCGTGGGCGATTGGAGGGGTTAGGGGTATTGTACAACAACTCTTCCACCAATATCGTCCCGTCTTAGGGCTCTAACGGCGTCAAGACAGGATCCAAGCGGTTGCGTGCGCGGTCCCTGCCCGCTGCCGTCATTTCTTTTGATCGGGTACAGGGTACGTCTTGGGCGGTCATCTCGGGACATTTTTAGGAGTCTCTCAGGAGCGTCTCTGGACCCTACCTCCTTCCAATAGCCTCCCAGGACCCTCTCAAGAGCTTCCCAATAGCTTTTCAGGACCCTGTCAGTGCCCTCTCAGCATCCCGGTACTAGGGCACGCTTGCAACTTGTCTTACAAAATGTGCGCCGCGCTAAGGCGAGAGTTACATTTTGAAAATCACCCGCCCTCGATCCGTGAAGCTCTTGTACTTGTTTTAAATGAGTGTGCACCGCGCTAAGGTAAGAACCACATTTTGAAAACCACCCGCCTTCAACTTGTGAGACTCCTGCATAAAAAACGGATGTGCGGCGCGCTAGGGCCATAATCCCATTCTGAAGCTTCAGAGTGATAAGTGGTGAGGACGTCTTAGGCAAAGCGCCCGGACCGCCGTAAGAAATAGCATCCGGGTGCGACAGGGAACAGTTAGTTATAAGGAAGAGGAATTGAGGAGGAGGAGGATGAGGAGGAGGAGGAAAAGGAGGAGGAGGAGGAGGGGAAGGATAATTTGTAGGAGGAAGAGGAGGAAGCGTTGACGCCCTCGCCATCCTCCACATCCTTCCCCTTCACCTCTTTCTCTGCCTGTTTGATCCCCCTCTCTTTTTTTTCTTGCTTTTTGTTTTCCCTTTCTCTTTGTCTTTCTCGTTCTATCACATTCGTACATATATTTATAGTATATGATATATATATATGTATACACACCGTCTCTCCGACACTGGGCTTGACGCATCTAGTGTTGGGGTACGTGAGATTCCGTTGGGATGTAGCCGCCATTGTCCATGTGACCATTTTTTTGTGTTTCGCGGTGGGCACGCGGCACAAGTTGCGAGTGAGCCATCTGCCCTGGGCTCCAACGCTCGGGCCACGTCCACTGCGAGACCGAAGGCGTGCCGTTGCCACTCCCACGATTTGCTACTAATTGCTTTGAGCCCCGCTCCCCTTTCGACGCCATAGGGGGTGCGCCATGGGGTGGTCCATGAACGCGGTGTCTATGCGCTCCAGGCTCGCAGGGCACGGCAGGCGGCGGCACTTGCGCGACGCCAGAGGGGGGCGCGCAAGGGGTGGGTGCGCTGTCCGCGTCAGGAGGACGAGGGGCAGAAATATGCGGACTATGTTTAGGACGAGGAGGATGGCGAGGGCGACGAGGAAAGCGAAAATAACGACAATTAAACCCAGGAGGAGGACGAGGGCGATGATCTTGAGGCACGCTTGCAATCGATACAAAAAAGCGAACAAACCGTGACGGTTCGTCCTCTAGTATGTATCTTCTTATGGTCCAGTCATCGTCGTCGTCAGCATCACCGTCATCTCCAGCAGCATCACCATCATCATCATCATCATCATCATCATCATCATCATCATCATCATCATCATCATCATCATCATCGTCATCGTCATCGTCATCGTCATCACCCACCCTCATCCTCATCCTCATCCTCATCCTCATCCTCATCCTCATCCTCATCCTCATCCTCATCCTCATCCTCATCCTCATCCTCATCCTCATCCTCATCCTCGTCCTCATCCTCTTCCTCGTCCTCGTCCTCATCCTCATCCTCATCACCACCACCATCATCCTCACCCTCACCACCCTCATCCTCTTCCTCATCGTCCTCATCCTCATCATCCTCAACATCACCCTCGCTCGCCCCGCCCAGCCCCGGCCCATGCGCGGCCGCCTCGGGCCGCGGCCCTCGGCCGCGGCCATGCCGGTGCCCCGGGCGAGCGCCGGCGCGGGCGCGGGCGCGGCCAGGGCGGGCACGGGGCACGTCGCCGGGCCGCCCGCGGGGCCCAGTGCCGCGCCCGGCGCCGTGGGCGCGGCGGGCTCTCGGGCGCTGCTTACACAGTGGAGGGCGGACGAGAGGCGAGGGAGGGTGGAGAGGAGAGGGGGGGGAGGAGGGAGGGGAGGGGGGGAGCGAGGAGGGGAGGGGAGGAGGAGGCGGGGAGGAGCGAGGAGGCGAGGGGAGGAGCGAGGAGGCGAGGGGAGGAGCGAGGAGGCGAGGGGAGGAGGGAGGAGGGGAGGAGCGAGGAGGGAGGAGGGGAGGGGAGGAGGGAGGAGGCGAGGGGAGGAGCGAGGAGGCGAGGGGAGGAGGGAGGAGAGGGGAGGCTCAGGCGGTGCCCTCCCGCGCACGGGGCGGGGGGGCGGCCGAGGAGGCATCGAGGGGGGCCGCACACGCGCCCGAGCCCCGCCTGCGTCGCCGGACGCGACCAGGGCGCTGCGGCGCGCCACCTGGCGGGCGGGAGCCAGCTTTCGTGCACCTCAGGGGCCCTGCAGCGTCGAGGGGCCCAGGAGGAGCGCGATAGGTGCGCATTTCTCCCCCCCCACCCTTCTGCTGCCGGTGCGCCGCGAAGCGCCTTCGGGCCAGCTCACCCGAGCTGGATTCTCCGCTCGCACGGGTGCTCCCATTTGTCTTGTGTTGTCTTGTGTTGCTCTCTCCAGCGGTCTTGCCTCCCCTCCCTGCTGCTGCTGTTGCTCCCCCCTTCCGGCTCAGAGGATATCGAAGTCCTCGCAGTCTGGCTTTGCACGCCGCCAGGCTTGAACGCGTCGGCCACCTCCACTACCACAGTCACCGTCACCCGAGTCGGTGGCCCTGACGAGGGGGTGACAGTGGCAGTGGCAGTGCCGAAACACGCCCAGAGTCCAGCAAGACACGAGGGTGCACACCCGACTTGTCTGGCTGATGCTCTGGGGGTGGCCTGTGCTCAGGGGAGGCTGTAGCACCGCTGACCGATGTGCTGTCACCCAAACCTGCATGGTGGGCCCTCTCCATTTCTGGCCAGCTCACCCGTGTCGGATTTTCCGTTCGCGCGGGTGCTTTCCCCTCTCCCCCCCCCCCCCCCTTGGCGCCTCCATTACGCAGCGCCCAAGGCTCGGCGGCGGGCGCGGGGCCGGCGGCCCCGCCGGCGGCAGACGCCTGGCCAGCGACGGCGCCTTCGCGGACGCCGGCTACGCGCACGAGTGATCCGTCGCCAGAATGCATGACCTTTGGCGCGGCCTCGCCAGCACTGGGCTGGCGCGCTTGGATTGCAAGGATTCGGTCTTCCCGCGCGGCCGTTGGAAGCTGCGCACCGAAGGTCACTCTCGCCTAGGGCCACTCCTGCGTGCATCATCGTCATCATCATCATCATCACCACCACCATCATTATCATCATCATCATCATTACCACCATTATCATCATTTTAATTATCAGAATCATCATTACCATTATCATTATCATTATCATTATCAGTATCATTATTATTATCATTATCATTATCATTATCATTATCATTATCATCATCATCATTAACATCATCGTCATTATCATTATCATTGTCATTATCATTATCATTATCGTGATCATTAGCATAATCCTCATCATTGTTATTATCATTATCATGAACATCATCATTATCATTATCTATATCATTATCAGTATCTTTAACATTCTCATTATCATCATCATTATCATTTTCATTATCATTATCATTACCGTTATCATTATCATCATCCTCATCCTCCTCCTCATCATCATCATCATAATCATCATGCGCGGCCGCCGGCGTTTTGGGGGGGCAGGGGCGTCTTGGGGGTCCCTGGTCGCCCGCCCTGGCGGCGCCAGCCTGGGCCCGTGGGGACCCTGGGTCGCCACCGTGGGCCCAGTGGGGTCCTCGGGCCCCCCTCTGGGACCTGCATGAATTTAGAACCAGCACGGTAGGTGAGCCCTGCTCCCAACCTCGGTCTATTGCTATCCCATCATCATCATCATCATCATCATCATCATCATCATCATCATCATAATCATCATCATCATCATCACCATCACCATCAGCATCAGCATCAGCATCAGCATCAGCATCGGCATCACCATCTTATCAGCATCATCAGCACCATCATCATCATCATCATCATCATCATCATCATCATCATCATCATCATCATCATCATCATCATCATCATCCTCGTTGTCATCATCATCATCGACATAGTCAGCATTATCACTATCATCATCAGCATTCTCATCATCATCACCATCACCATCAGCATCAGCATCAGCATCAGCATCAGCATCAGCATCAGCATCGGCATCACCATCTTATCAGCATCATCAGCACCATCATCATCATCATCATCATCATCATCATCATCATCGTTGCCATCACCATCATAGACATAGCCAGCTTTATCACTATCATCATCAGCATCAGTGTCAGCATCAAAACCATCATCATCTTCATTACCATCAATATCATCATCTTAATCATCATCATCAGCATCATTATCAGCATCATCATCATCATCGTCATCGTCATCGTCATCGTCATCGTCATCGTCATCATCACCATCATCATCAGCATTAGCATCTGCATCAGCATCACCACCATCAGCATCATCATAATCACCATCACCATCACCGTCATCATCAGCATCGTCATCAGCATCATCATTATCAGCATCATCATCAGCGTCATCATCAGCATCGTCACCATCATCATCCTCATTATTATCTTCCTACTCATCATCATCCTCACCATCAGCATCAGCATCATCATCGCCATCATCATCATCATCAGTGTCAGCATCAACATCATCAGCATCATCAGCACCATCACCATCATCATCATCATCAGCATCATCATCAGCATCAACATCAGCATCATCACCATCATAACCATCATCATCCTCATCGTCATCCTCCTCCTCATCAGCATCATCATCATCAGCATCAGCCTCGGCATCAGTATCATCATCCTCATCAGCATGAGCAATCATCATCACCGCCATCATCATAATCATAAGCATATTTTTCATCAGCATCAGCCGAATAATCAGCAGCATCAGTATCAACCGTGCATCATCCTCATCAGCATCATCATCACCATCACGATCACCATCCTCATCCTCATCCTTACCTTCATCCTCATCTGAATCATCGTCCTCCACATCAGCATCATCATCATCGTCATCACCATTACCAGCATCAACATCATCATCTGTATCATCATCGTCATCGTCGTTATTATTATCATCAGCAGCATCATCATCATCATCACCACCATCATCGTCGTCATCATCATCACCATCACCATCACCATCACCATCACTATCATCATCATCCTCATCCTCATCGGCAACCTCATCCTCAGCATAAACATCAGCATCAGCATGATAATAATCATCACCATCATCAGTATCATCATCATCGTCATCGTCATCGTCATCGTCAGCAGCAGCATCAACATCAGCATCAGCAGCATCATCATCAACATCATTATCATCACCACCATCATTATCGTCATCATCATCATCACAACCACCATCACCATCACAATCCTCATCCTCACCTTCATCATGATCATCATCATCAGCATCATCATCATCAGCACTGACACCAGCAACATAATCAGCATCAGTATTGTCACCATTATCGTCGTCATCAGCATTATCATCATCACCAGTATCATCATCATCGTCATCATCATCATCATCAGCTACAGCATCAGCAGCATCACAACCAGGATCACCTTCAGCATCATCATCATCATCCTCAACACAGTCATCATCGTCATCATCACCATCACCATCACCATCACTAACCTCATCCTCATTATACTCAAAATCCGCATCATCAGCATCAGCATCAGCATCAGCATCAGCATCAGCATCAGCATCAGCATTATCATCATACTCGTCGTCATCATAATCATCGTCAACATCAGCATCAGCATCCGCATCATCATCAGCATCTTCACTGTTATCATCATCAGCAGCGTGAGCATGAGCATCAGCATCAGCATCATCACCATCATCATTATCATCGTCATCATCATCATCACCATCACCATCACCATCACTATCCTCATTCTCATCATCATCATCCTCATCAGCATCATCATCATCATTTTCAACATCAGCATCAGCATCATCATAATCGTCGCCATCGTCATCATTATCATCATCATCATACTCTGCATCATCATCGTCATCGTCAGCAGTAGCATCAGCATCAACATCAACATCATAACAGCATCATTATCATCAGCAGCATCATCATCATCATCACCACCATCATCGTCATCATCATCACCATCACCATCACCATCACTATCCTCATCCTCATCATCATCAGCACCATCATCATCAGCATCAACATCAGAATCAGCATCAGCGTCATCATCATAATGGTCGTGATGCTGCGCATGCGTCCAGGTAAGTGTTTTGGCGTGTCGTCGTCGCTGTTTTGTTCGAAGGGGTTTACTGAAGATTTTCGTTTTGCTCGCCGTTTGTTTGTTGGGCTGGGTTTGTGACGGGCGAGTCATGTTGCCGTTTCTCAGTCACACTCTGTAAGTGTGCAGGGACTAAATGTTCTTTGTTGGTCTCTATGAGCGGATGGGCTAGATAAGCATAAAGGGGAGTGAGACCATCATCAGCAGCAGCATCAGCATCAGCATCAGCCTCATAACCAGCATCATCATCAGCATCTTCATCATCATCGTCATCGTCATCATCATCACCATCACCATTACCATCACTATCCTCATACTCATCATCATCATCCTCATCAGCATCATCATCAGCATCAGCATCAGAATCAGCATCAGCATCAGCATCGGCATCAGCATGAGCATCAGCATCATCATCATACTCGTCGTCCTAATCATTATCATTATCATTATCGTCAGGATCAGCATCGTCATCGTCATCATCATCAGCAGCATCAGCATCAGCATCAGCATCATCACCACCGTCATCATCGTCATCGTCATCACCATCTCCATCACCATTACCGTCACTATCCTCATCCTCATCATCATCATTCTCGTCAGCATCGTCATCATCATCAGCATCAACATCAGCATCATATTCGTCGTCACCTTCATGATCACTTTCATCACCACCTCCACCACCACCACCACCATCATCATCATCATCATCATCATCATCATCATCATCATCATCATCATCATCATCATCATCATCATCAGCATTATCATCATCGTCATCATCAGCATCATCGTCGTCACCATCGTCGTCATCATCATCAGCATCATCGTCGTCATCATCATCATCATCATCATCATCCTCGTCAGCAGCATCAGCATCAGCATCAGCAGCAGCAGCAGCAGCATCAGCATCAGCATCTGCATCGTCTTGCCCAGGGCCACTCGTTGCGTGCAGCCGAGGATACCGGCCGCCGCGCCGCCGCGGGCCCGCGCGGGCGGCGGCCAGGCCGCGGCCAGCGGCCAGGCCGCGAGGCCCCGGCAGGGCGTGGCGCCGCCGCAGGGCGCGGGTGCGCACGGCGCCGCGCCGCCTGCCGCGGCGAGGGGCTCTCGGCGGCACCCCCAACATGCAGTCGGGCCGAGGCATGAGATCGGGGTCGGTTCGGGGGAGGGTACCTCGGAGGCGGATAGGCCTCCTACCCTGACGCGTCGATGAAGGAATCGGCCGCTTTCGGTTCGCGAGGGGGCGTCGCGGCCGTCCTTTTGGCGGGTCCAGGTCCGTCGGTTTCGGTCCCAGGCCGTTTTCACTGAGGGGAGGTTTACCAAAGGGAGGTTTGTCTACCGCCGAGTATCCTAACGTTCTTTGAGTTCATTGGATGCTCTTGTGCACCCTGAGGAGGGTGGCCTCGGTTGCTCTGTTTGTTTTGGCCGGCGGAGGGTCTCGGGTTCTCCTGGCCTGGGGCCGACTGCTACAACTCTCCCGGAAGTCAAACGCAAGTCGAATGTAGACACCCTCGCCCGCCCCCCCCTCCCATCTCCGCGTTCGGCGACGCTCGAAAGGCGGCCCGCGGGATCCGAGGAAAGATATGAGCCGCCAGTTCCGACGCGAACATTGAAATCGGGGGCCCGGGGGCTCCGCTGCGTCGCGGCACGAGAAGCCTGCGCCTGATCCCGAGGAGGGGGGCACGTGCCTGCGTCGCTGACGCACGTGCAGAGACTGCGCGCTCTGAGCGTGCTGCCCCCCTCCTCCCGCGCGCTCTTCCTCCTCCTTCCGCCGCCCGCTGTGCCCGATTCGGCCGCGTGCCTCGCACGTCTGCCTTCGAACGCGGTGGGGACTCGTCACCGCGAAAAGGGGGCGTCGCCCCCCCCCCCCCCCCCCCCCCCCCCCCCAGGGGGCGACGCGCGCGCGCCGAGGAGTCTTCTGGTAGAAGCCCGGCGACGGGCGCTTTCTGGCCACGAAGCTCATGAGATGATCTACTATGATCTGTCACATGATCTGGTCGGACGCACGCTTCCAAGGGGGACGCATACAACTAAAACTCGTAGTAAGGATGAGCGACATTCTATGGCTGCCTTTGCATCCTTGTCCCTTCGGCCCCTCCTTGGCAACTTTCTCTGGTAAGCCCCGTTCGAACATCGTCAATTTTGCCTTCCAAGGCCCTTGCATCCTTGCCGTGGATCCGTATTATACGCGTCTAGTGTACGGCCGAGTATCTGATGAAGACACCTCCTCCCGAAAAGCTGGGCCAGCGTTCCTAGGTCAACATTGCCCAAACAGCTCGCCCAGCTTCTGGAGCACGTTTTTGCCCCTCCAGCGCCCACGGCAGAAACTGGCCCAGGCTTGTTCCAAGGAGCCTCTGGGAAGTTTGCCCAGATCTCGTAAGCTCGAGGGAAGCAGCACGGGGACCGTGACCAAGATGTCGTGGGATCCTGTCGGTGCCGATGTCGGTTGTGGCCCACGTCGCCCGCAGCCGACTCGCGAGGAGTATCCACGAGTTGACGCCGACCGAGGTCGGCGCTGACCAGGATCGGCACGCCGTCCCCGCGCTCAGTCTTGGTCACAGTCCCCGCTCTTTTTTCCCTCCAGGCCCAGATTTGTTGAATGACCCAAAGTAGCAACATCACCATAAACATAAACTTTTGGCTCTCCGCGCGGATTTCTTGGATCTGGGCTGGGGCCGCTCGGCGGCGCCTCCGGCACCGCCCCTGGCGCGCTCCGCGCGCCAGGGAGGGGGGCCCAGCGCAGATCCAAGAATTCCGCGCGGAGCGCCAAAAGTTCATGTTTATGGCATTTTTTCTTTGTCGAATGCAGAGTCTCTTGATCCTGGAAGTCCCGACCCGTTCCCCGGGGACGGGTTTCGTCGCCTGGAGTCGATTTTTTACGGTCCCGAAGCCCAGCGACGAACCCCCGAGGCCGAAAACTGGCAAAAACCTACCGCTCGGATTTTTGTTCCCAGACATCCTATGGTGTTGGGTTCTCGTTTTGAAGAGACGGCGCCCCGCGTTCTCCTCCCGCCTCCTTCCTCCTCCCCCTCCTCCCTCCTCCCTGCGTTCCGCCCACCCGGTACAGCGCTTCGTGGCCCCATAGGGAGCCCCATCGAGGGTCCCACTGCTACCGCCCGCACGCGTCCCCCCCACCCAGCACAGCGTGTCGTGGCTCCATAGGGAGCTCCCCAGTGCTACCGCCCGCATTCGTCCCTTCACCGCCCGCATGTGTCCCCCCCATTCAGTTCAGCGCTTCGTGGTCCCATGGGAAGCTCGTCAGTGCTACCGCCCGCATGCGTCCCCCCATCCAGTACAGCGTCTCGTGGGCCCCCTAATGGGGGCTGCACCGACGGCCCCAGTGTTACCGCTGGCATGCGTCCCCGGCCCCACAGGGAACTCCACCAAGGGCCCCAGACCTAGCGCCCGCATGCGCCCCCCACCTAGTACAGCGATTCGTGGCCCCATGGGGAGCTCCACCGAAAGTCCCTGTGCTACCGCCCGCATGCGCCCCCCCCACCCAGTACAGCGTTTCGTGGCCCCATAGGGAGCTCCACTAATGGCCCCAGTGCTACATTTTGGCTCAAGCGTTCGCACGGCCGCGCCTCCGTCCGTGTGATGGCGCTGCCTAGAGGGGCCCTGGATCCCGTGACGGCTGCCCGCCTCGTCGAGGCGGCTGTGCGCAGGGCGCTCGGGGCGCCGAGGCGCACGGTGGCGGCGGTTGCCGTCGCGGCGCCGCCAGCGCCCGCCTCCGCCGCTGGCGCCGGGCCGCGCAGGTGCTGCTGCGGCCGACCCGACGGCGCTCGCCGCTTGGTGTCGGCGCCGCCGACAGCGCCGCGCGGCGCGGAAGGCCGCCGCGGCGCCCCCTGCAGCCGCAGGCGAGGGCGTGGGCAGGCTGCTGGAGCCGCTGCTGCCGCTGCTGGTGCGGGCCTCGCGCTCGCCCCCGTGGCCGCTGTGGAGGCGGAGGCTGCCGACGCGGAGATGGAGGACTTCGACGACTTCGACGACGCATGGGCCGACGGGCTCGTGCGATTCCCCGACGGTGGGGCGGTGGCGGCCGCTGCGGAGGCCCGCCCGCCTCCCTCGGACGGGGCCGCTGCCGCGGCGGAGGCGGCGGATCCAGCTCGCAGAACTGGAGGAGCTGCTGGTGCTGCGGGGTGCGGCCTCGGGTGCGACGGCCAGGCCGACGGAACCGCGCGGCTGCGTCGCGGGCGCAGGCGTCCTCGGGCGAAGGCGGTGGCGGAGCTGGGCGCGGCGCTCGCGGTGGCGGCGCCTGCTGCAGGCGCAGCTGCGGCCTTGGTGGTCGGACCTGAGGGGGTCTTCGTGGTGGTCGACGGCCACCTCCGCCAGGCGGCTGACTAGGAGCTTCGGCTCAGCGAGCAGCTTTGGCAGATGCTGGAGTCCGTGAACTGGAGGCCTGCCAGCGCCCTTTAGCCCGCGCTCGCGGGTGGCGCGCCTTGCGCCTGGTGGCCCCCTCCGCCTTTGGCTCCTGAAGGAGTGGCTTCGGTGGACTGCCTTCTTTGGGGGGTGGCACAGCCTGGAGGGTGCCCCTGCGGGGGTGCCCCAGGTGATGCCGCAGACCTGAGTAGAGCAAGCCGAGCATTCGTCAGCCTCGGCCTCTGCGGTAGCGGCG
Organism: Prorocentrum cordatum; assembly: GCA_963575745.1. Lineage (NCBI taxonomy): Eukaryota > Dinophyceae > Prorocentrales > Prorocentraceae > Prorocentrum > Prorocentrum cordatum. The sequence goes on from CAUYUJ010000885.1 coordinate 107,350, forward strand.
GTGTCAAGGGGAGTGTGCCTTCGGTGGTTTGGCCCCGTTTGGGGCTGGCGCGGCCAGGTGGGTGCCCCGCGCGGGCGCCCCGTTGTGACGGCGCACCCCCTGGAGCCACCCCGGGACCGAGCTCGCGCTGTGCGAGCCTGGGGCACAGCTTGAAAAAAAAAGGCCCCAGCGCTACCGCCCGCGCGCGTTCCCTCCACCCAGTGCAGCGTTCCGTGGCCCCGTCGGAGCTTCACCGACGGCCCCAGTGCTACCGCCCGCATGCGTGCCCCCCACCCAGCACAGCGCTTCGTAGCCCCATGCGGAGCTTTATTGACTGCGCCAGCGTTACCACCCGCATGCGTTCCCCCGCACCCAGAGCAGCGCCTCGTGGCCCCATAAGGGGGCTCCACCGAAGAAGATATCCACAATTGCGGTGCGCGCAGCTGCATATGGCTGGGTCCTTCGCCCGGATAAATTATTCTTGTGCCACGCGATCCTGCCTGTTTTTCCCTTCCGAAACTGCTGGGCCTCTTGCTCCTGCCTTGGGCCGCCTGCGCGGCTGCGCCCCAGGCTCCAGAGGGGGGGGCGGATGGAGGAGGAGGAGGAGGAGGAGGAGGAGGAGGAGGAGGAGGAGGAGGAGGAGGGAGGAGGGGACGAGGAGGAGGAGGAGCAGGAGGAGGAAGGAGGGAAGAGGAGGAGGAGGAGGAGGAGGAGGAGGAGGAGGAGGAGGAGGAGGAGGAGG
>CAUYUJ010000886.1:0-33045 GCA_963575745.1 Prorocentrum cordatum
ACAACAGGATCTACACCTATAAGGACAGGCTAGTAGCCCACAGGGGCAGCTGCCCAATGCTGCGAGTTCTACGACCTCCCGTGCAGCACGCTCGCGCTCTCCACGGCGGGCGAACATTCGCCCACCCGAGGAGGACGTCCCGATCTCGGAGGGCCAGGGCCACATGGAGATGGACAGCCAGGCTGACCATGCTCAGGTGCACACTGATCCAGGTCGAGACGACGTTGCGATGGACAGCCAGACTGCCCACGCAGAGGTGCACAATGCGCCGACTCAAGGTACCAGTGCGATGGACAGCCAGACTGGCCACGCCGAGAATGAGGTACTCGCAGACCCAGTCACGCATCCACCAGAGGGACGTGCTGAGGAGTTGGGTCCCCCAGTTGAGGGTCCATCCCGATGCCACACACGACATGTTACTACAGTCAATCCTGGGTCCCATGGCCCAATGGTGTCTGACCTTACACAATACCGTGGTATGGTAGTACTTGGGCAGGAGACTCTTGTGCAGGAGCACCGACTGGGCACTGTACTGGCGCAAGCCGCTGGTGCGGGCTGGCATGGACTCTGGGCTCCTGCTCTTCCCACTTCGGGGAGCCATGCCACGTCCAACGCCAGCAGGGTCTGCATGTTGGTTCCTACATGGGTAGGTGTCACTGCTCCGCCTGGGACAACTACCCATATAGTTTATCCTGGGCGCGTGGTGGCATCATGTTTGCCAGCGTCTACCTCGTGCAGGGGATTGGGGTGACCGGCGAGAACATTTCCATCCTCTGGGCGCTGGCTCAGTGCGTTGCGGAATGGAATACGCTGGGGCTCGACTGGGTCCGTGGTGGAGATTGGAGCTCGGACGTGGAGTCTGTCAATGTACGCGGGTGGGTGCAGGCGCTTGCAGGCATCACGTTGGTACCTCACGGCTACACCTGTGTCACCGATACAGGCAGTTCTACGATTGACTACTTTGTCGTGGCGAGCAACCTTGCTCCTAGGATTCATGACAAGCCTGTGATCAAGTTAAACACGAGAGCGACCCCACCACCTCACTTCCCAGTGCGCCTCACTATCCAGGGCCAAGATAAACCCCTGTGGTGTCTGATGCCTGATGAGCCGAGGCCGTTGTCGGCGCAGCCCCCCGCTGGGTGTGCGCGGTATCCGTATCCGTGGAGACGATTGGAACCATACTTTACCCATGTCGTGGAGGCCGCAGTGACGTCGGACGGCGGGAGGGAGACCCAGAGCCTTCCCCCACCGTCCTATTAGGCCGAGGCTAGTTCTGGCAGTGATGACGCCACTCATCCACATTCCCTTACCAGTCTACAAGTATCATAGGATGTGGTTTTACAGGGTATTGACTATGAGCTAGCGGGTCGACATGATAAGGTTGGGACTAAGGCTACACCATTTGTGGGGCGACATTGTCCTCCTCAATTTCGATGGAAGAAGGTGGAATGGCGACCCCCGCATCGCCGTGCGATGCTTGACGACAACGCTCATGATTGGTTTACGGCACGGCGATGGGCACTACACTTTCGCCATGAGCGTGATCGCATGTGGCGGTATGAGGAGCGCCTGAGGGCCGTACGTTTTCGGCCCGCACGGCTGTGGGATCTAGCCGGCTACCCCCAGTGCTACTGGAACTCCTCAGAAGAGCTATGCTTGGGCTGTTTGAACTTCACCTGGCCTGGCCCACAGACCGAGTGATAAGCGAACTCGTTCGACTCCCAAAGCCTGATGGAGAACATCGACTCATTGTGCTGGGAGCGACTCTGGTCCGAATTTGGGCCACAGCGCGCCAGCCGCTGTCCGCCGAGTGGCAATGTGCACATCATTGTGAAGAGATGTGGAGAACGAGAGGAGGCCAGACCTCCTCCGACTCCGCATTCTCGCATAACCTCGAACAAGAGGCGGGCGATCTGGTAGGCGAGCACACCGCCACCATTCTCCTAGACATGCCCAAATGGTTTGAGATGGTCAGGCCACAGGCACTCCTGGAGGAAGCCAGGGCGCTCGGCGACACGCTTCGTCTACTATGGATGCTTATGGAGCTATACCGCCAGCCGAAGCGCATCAAGGCATATGGGAGCTATTCCAGGCCTTTCTCGGCCAACCAGGGCATTATTGCGGGTTGCACGCATGCCGCATACTTACTATTTACCTGCTCTTTTACTGCACCGTCCAGCGCACCAAGGAGATTTGCCCAATGGTACGTCCACGAGCGCTGGTGGATGATGTAGGACTACAGCTAGTGAGCCCAGATGCATCACAGCTGCCACAACTGTGGAAGGCCGCGACCCACTTTGCCGATCGTGCGGCCTTGCTGGGACTCGTCCTCCAGCCCAAAAAGTCGGCGTTGGTGGCTGGTTCCACTCGGACGCGACAGGCCCTCGACCAGATACTGAGAGCAGGCGGAGGACGTGCTCGAGGGAGACCTAGTGCTGAGGCCCATCACCTGCGACGATTCCCACGAGCAGCCCACATGCGAAACCTGGGACATGAACTTCATGGGCCAGGGATTCGACGAACGGTGGAGAAGCAGCGGATCCATCAGCTGCACGGACGGTGCCACCGTTTTCTGATGCTGCGACGAGCAGTGGGTAGGCGAACAGCCACCCTCTGGCGAACGGGGGCCAGCCCCTCCGTCGCCCATGGCGCGGGCGTTTCAGGGTGGACGGACATACGCCTCAGAGAGCTTCGTAACTGTCGGCGGTGATGGCACGCATGGAATGCGCTGCAGAGGACTCATGGGGAGCACTTGGGATGGTGTCACTCGCGTGGCCCCCTCAGCGCCACAATACTCACCTTACGACGGATTGGATGGGACGTATGCCACACACATGTCGTTATTAGTGAGCTAGGTGACAGGTTTGACCTGCTGCAGGTATGTCCTGCTGATCTGCGCCCGTTCCTTGAACAAGGAGTGCAGAGATGGCAGCACGAGCGACTAAAACGACACTGACCGACCAATGATGGCGCGCGAATCTGGCATCGTGGACTACGTTACGCTATCATGGGCATGCGTGAGCCCCGAGGCCTTGGAGCCCTCCAGGCCCACTGGGCGGATAATATTCCTATACCCATTCGACGTGATCAGAAATTGGGCCGCCCCATGCGCCCCTGTCAGGCGTGTGGGAAGCAGCTGCATCAGGACACATGCTGGGGACATGTACTGCTAGATTGCCCAGGCCTGTTCCTCTCGGACAACACCCAGGAGGACAGTGTGATTGAATCCCTTTTCGCAAGAGGCGGGGGATCCAGAGCCGCTGGGGATAGACCACCAGACTGGTCCACCCGAAGCAGGGCACGCGGATGCAAAAATCCAAGGAAGGAGGCAGCCGACCGTCGGCACACCTGTGGCTGGAGTGACGTCGACCAGCCTGGCGCAGATTTCTGACAGGCTACCTTCTGCTGGCAGCAATACTACGCCACCAACCCACCACGCCACAGAAGACGGGGGAAATTCAGTACAAATGAAAGGTGTTGTACGCAACTTCCCCCCTGCTCCTCCGTCTGTGGATCCACAAGACCACTGCCAAACTCCCCGGCAGTATCGGGCCGCTGACGAGGACGATGTCTTCCCAGCGGTCGGGGAAGAGGTGGAGGAGATGGCTGTTACTCTGGATATCGGTGAGGAGCTCGACCACGACCAACATCCGCCCTCCACTGACTTTCAGCCGACAGAGGCGAGGGAACCTGCGGAGGGGAGTGCCAGTGATGAACAGAGGGCGAGTGGCAGCCAGACTGCTGACGCAGTCTGACAGTTTCTTTACCATCCCATATACCCTACTTGAGGTACGTGAGCACATGCGACGTGGTGCTGTCGCTTCTGCTGGTGTAAGCAGGCTACGACCAAACCTACCTGGTGTTTGGTGCACCTCAGCCCCCGCTGGAATACCACACCACGGCACCATTGGGAGCACGGTGCACAGGTGGGGTGACTGCGATGGGACATGGGGGCCCATCTCATACACTGACGGGTCAGGCTATGAATCCAGCCTGCCTGAGGTCCGACGATGTGGCCAGGCGGTCGTGCAGCTCGACCCGCGCACCTGGTTACCATGTCGGGCCGTCTATGGCCCGCCACCTTACCTGGTGCAAACGGTTGGACGTGCCGAGAGGTATGCCATCAAAATGGGTTTGGAGGCACACCCTGATCATGCCGTGATTGTTACAGACTTATAAATCCCTAGTGGGTGAAGGGAGCACCTGGGACCCTACCTTTGCTACGGGGAGAAATAAGCACGCTCGGGTGTGGCGGGGCATGTTTGGTGCTGCAGTGAAACGGACATGCAGATCCACTCCTGCATTCCGATGGACCCCTGCACACCGTGATGCGGGGCAGCTTCTGGAAGGGGCCTCGGCGCAGGACGTCCAGGACTGGCTTGGCAATGCCTGGGCGGATTATTTCGCTAGGCTCGGTGCTGCGCAACATACTGTGGCGCACGTATTCGCTGAATCGCTCACCCAGGCCATGAAGCAACATCGGCAGGTTCTACAATACTTGCCATATGCGTGCCTCAGGGTGGTGAGGTACAGGCGCTATGGGGTAGATCAAGAGGTACTAAGGCCGCTTGCACATCATGATGTACCTGTGGTTTTCGGTCGCCCAGATGATCACGACTTCATGGTCTGCACGAGCAGCGGCCAGTTCCGCTGCCGTACGTGTAACGCGTCGGCAAGTACAAAGGCGTCCCTGGCGACGCTGCGTTCTGGGTCACTGAGGCGGTGCTGTCCCACTGCCCTCGGGAAGGCCATGGCGGCGGCTCACTTCCGACAGTCCAGGCTACAATGGCGACCTGCGGGCGACCAACGCATCGCCATGGTACTGGGCCTACTGGAGGGCCAGGACGAAGGGGTGACAGAGAGCCAGACTCTCTGCACCCAAGGTGCGCGACCAGAGGATGCACAGTCAGGGGATCCAGACCTACTGGCTGCATACGCTGGACTTGGTCACGACGTATTCCTCGAAAAGGGCACCTACTGCTGCCGACGGTGTGCTGGCACATGTGATGCTGAGCATCCAGCTACCGCCAGAAAGCTGAGGCAGCGTTGTGAGGGATTCTCAACCAATCCTCGCACGCAGAAAGCCCCGCAGGAGGCCGCACGACGCGTACAGCACGGACTGCCTCCGCGACAACGAGGACATCATGCCGATGTCCCAGCTGAGTTACCACCACGACGACGTGAAGCTGCGGAGGTGGGAACAGGGCGTGCCGACGCCCAGGGTACCTGAAGGATCCCCAGACGGACCTCAGGTGCCCAAAGGGGAGAGCAACCCGCTCCCTCATCGGATTGCGAAGTGCCTCTGCTGCAACCACATGCGGAAGACGGACTTTGTCACAGTCGTTAACATCCGCGACGTCAGCGTCCTCTGACGCGCAGCCCTGCCGCTCACCGCGGGGCTGCTTTGGGCGCGGCGCGGGCTCGGACCGCGCCGCACGCCGAAGGCCCAACGGCCAAAGACTCCTCCTCCTCCTCCTCCTCCTCCTCCTCCTCCTCCTCCTCCTCCTCCTCCTCCTCCTCCTCCTCCTCCTCCTCCTCCTCCTCCTCCTCCTCCTCCTCCTCCCCCCCACTCCTCCCCCTCCTCCCATCAGCGCCAGTGGCAGCAGCGCGCTGGCGGTGCGGCGGGCCATGGCTCGACGATCGGCGGCGCGCCCGGGGCGGGGGGCACTTCGAGGAGCTCTGGTTCGAGGTTCGAGGTTCGAGGTTTCGTAACGTTTCCGACGATCCGCGGCGGCGTTCTAGCCTCGGGGTGCCCGAGAGCGTCCGGGGAGTATACGGATCGTCCGGAGGAGGGGCCCGAATTGTTTGGCCCAGGACCCACCAGCAGAGGGGAGTCGGGGCCTCCGGAGCAGCTTCCTGAACCTTCTCCCCGAAGACGAGGCGGCTTCTGAGAGGGCCGGCGGGCTCCTGTGAAGCCCCGGAGGGCTTCCGAGGAGATCCGCCGCCTTCCGAGAAGGACTCTGCCCCCTCGCACCGCCCGCCTCGGCGCGCCGCCGAGTGGCTCGATGCGGGCGGGGGGGTGGGCCGGGCGATGAAGGGTGTCTGGTCTCCGACCGCGGCGGCCTGAGGACCAAAACGGCTGCGGCGGGCATGGCGCCTGAGCAGGCTCAGGACTCTCTTTGGCCATGGCGCCTCGGAGTACACCGGGAGGAGGTATCGAGAGGGGGCCGTTGCAGTCGTAGCTGGGCCTTCGCCAACTTGACTGACTGAATTGCCAGGAAGTCTCTGGCAAGAGTTCCATTCCTAAGTTTGGGGGCCTCTCTGGCACAGGGCGTCTCAGAGCACAGTATACGGAAGTATCGCGCGGGAGCCTCTGTTGTCGCAACTGGGCCTCTACCAAGCCCGCGCGCGAGCGGGAGCATCGGTGTTAACAATGCAGTCCGCGTCCAGGCGAGAGCGCCCAGAACCGTTCCCATAGACCAGCAGGAGCTCTTCTCTAGAAGCGACTATTCGATGACGGCGGCGGCGGCGATGACGACGACAACGACGACGGCGGCGGCGATGACGGCGCCGTCTCCTGCACTGTCTGCGGCCTCGGTCGGCGGCCACTCTCCTCCTCCCTCACGACGACGTCCACGCGGATGCGGAGGATCTCCTGAGGGGCGGCGGCGAGGAAGGGACCGGACAGGAACCGCTCGGCGAGATCCATCGACTGCTGCACGAATGCGAGGCGCAGTGGACCTCAGGCGGAAAGGCCTCTGCTTCAAGAGGCAAGCAGCACGCGTGCGAACCCCTTGTCCCAGCAGGAGAAGGCGACCAGCGAGAGAGGAATGTGGGGAGTAGCAGTTTCGACGTCCACAGCAGTAGACCCCGCCCGTGTAGGGGCAAATCGTGTCAGGCTCTGGTGTGCCCTCTTCCCTCCAGGTGGGGTCCCCTGCGGAGCCTGGGCCAAGCTGCACGACTCTCTGGTGACTCAGTAGGGCACTGCGCTGCCGGGGTCCGAACCCGTCCTCCAGGAGGGGAGGGGGAGGGGAATCTCCGAGCTCTTTCCCGTCCTGGTTGGGGCCCTCGTCGCCAAGGATGGATTTGCCTCGAAATGCAGATAAGAAGGTACCCATGTGAGCGGTTTCTTATTCGGCGTTTCGACATTGGGCGGGAGGGGGGGGGAGGGTCTGGCTCCCGACCTCTGCTTGGTGCGACTGTTTGCAGCAGTGCGTCCATGGTGGAGAAGGAGAAGGAGGAGGGATGAGGAGGAGGAAGAGGAGGCGGAGGAGGAGAGGAGGAGGAGGAGGAGGAGGAGGAGGGAACGCAGGAGGAGGAGGAGCAGGTGACGGGAGGCAGGGTAGGGAGGTGGAGGAGGGAGTAGATGGAGGGATGAAGAGGAGGAGAGGAGAGGCTAGGAGGAGGAGGAGGAGGGAGGAGGAAGGAGCAGGAGGAGGAGGAGGAGGAGCAGGAGAGGGAGGAGGAGGAGGAGGAGGAGGAGGAGAAGGAGGAGGAGAGAAGAGGAGGAGGAGAAGGGAGGAGGAGGAGGAGGGATCAGGAGGAGGAGGAAGGAGGAGGAGAGGGACAGGGAGGAGGAGAGGGATGATGATGATGATGATGATGATGATGATGATGATGATGATGATGATGATGATGATGATGATGATGATTCTCCCGCACGCAGCGCAAGCGATCAGGTCCCGGAGGCGGGCGCGCGGCGCGCGCGCGGCGACCCGTAAAGGATGACGGGGCGCCGCGCCCAAGCCGTGCGGCGCTCTCAGACGACCTCGTCCAACGAGGCCATCTGGACGGCCAGGTGGCCGTAGCAGCGCCGCAGGCCTGCCTGAGTAAGGCGGGGAGGGGGGGAGGGGGCCGAGAAGCTGCAGGACCTGAACGGGCGCGAGCGGCAAGGAGAATAGAGAAGCGCATTCTCCCGCACGCAGCGCACGCGATCAGGTCCCGGAGGCGGGCGCGCGGCGCCGCGCGCGGCGACCGTAAAAGGATTTGACGGGGCGCCGCGCCCAAGCCGTGCGGCGCCCTCAGACGACCTCGTCCAACGAGGCCATCTGGACGGCCAGGTGGCCGTAGCAGCCATACCCAGGCTCAAAGCCCTTGCGAAGTGACAAGGTTTTGGCGGGCGGCCGCGAGCAGAAGGGGCCACGCAGTGGGGCCACAGTTCAGAAAGGAAGCGACAAGGAAGTCGCTCGCGCCATCGAAGTAGGTGACACGGGCCCGAGCGGCATCAGGCAAGGCGGAAAGCATCGCGGCGGAAGCATCGTCGTGCAAGAAGCGCTCCGCGCTAGACGCCTGGCGCCAGCGACTACGCCAGAAGATACGACCAATATCTTCTGTGGCCGTATGAAAGTCTGTCGCGCCTGAGCCGCGGGGGCAAGCAGGGGTCAAGTGGAACCCCGCTGGCGTCTCGGCGAGCGGTACGCCTAACGCCAAAAGTAAATGGTGCCACCGAGTACGGAAGCCGCTTTGACCAAAGGTCGACAGAGGATCGGTGGGACCCAAATGCCGAAAGACCATCTCCAAAACCCGAACCACCGCTTTGTCAGAGCACCAGGCGTGCTGTGGCGGGTAAGACATGCTGCTCACTGGATCGGGAATGGTCATCCAAGCGTTGCCTGAGGACTCAAGGCAATCCGAAGGCAACAAAAGGTCACAGCGACGGGCTGACAGCAGCTCGTCGGGCTTCAAGGACATCGCGAACCCTGCCAGCAGCAAGGCGGCCATGACTGGCCAGTCCCAAGTGAAACAAACTGCCACCATAGCGCGCAAGAGCGCTCGTGGCATTGGCGGCCGAAGGCGAGGTGGCTGAGACCGCTTCCAGGCCCTCGCCACTCCCCACGCCTCGGTGAGTAAGGGCTTCCAATGAGGGAGACGTGCCTGGACGCCTATGATCGCGTGCACCAGGATGTTGAGCGGGAAACCTGCGTCGTGCAGCCACACGCCGAACGTTGCGAGGAACCTCGACAGCAGGATCCCACTACGATACAGCGGAAGTGGCGCCACCCCTGCGCCCTCGGCGCACCACAATTCGAACGCGTAGAGAGCTCTTTTGCGCCGATCGCCGGCCGAAGTCAGAACAGCGCCTGACCAGGGAGCGCTGGGAGGCTCCGTCTCTGCCGCCCTGCGGCGGCGGCGGCGCGCGGGGTGGGGGACTCGCCGAGGCCAGGCAGGGTGGCACTCTCGTCGCGATGCCGCGCCGGCTCAGCCTCGCTGTGCAAGCCCGTACCAACCCTGGCCTCCGCCTCGGCGGCGCTGTCCACCTCCGCGAGGGCAGTTGGCGCTGCCACAGGCGAGGGCGAGTACGCCGCCGCCTCAGGGAATCCAGCGGAGGCGGCCTCTCTGACGCAATCAGCAAGACGAGAGCGGGCGATGCGCATCGCATCCTTGCGCCGCTCGAGCTCGGCTAAGAGCGTCTGCATTCGCTTCGCCAGTTCTCCCGCGCTCTCGCCAGTCTCTTCGCCTGTTCCCAGCATAACCTCGGTGAGAGCGGCCTCGGCAGCGGCGACCGAGGATAGGAATCGCGCGCGAGCGCGCCGGTCGGCACGCGCGCGCCGCGCAACCGCGGCCGCTGGGCCAGCGACTCGGCTGGTGCGCATCGCAACCGAGGTAGCGCACGCCCCGTCTCGGGGCAGGCCTCGAGCCGCGCGCGCAGAGGGCTCCAAGGAGTCGAGAAGGTGTGGCGCAGCCGACAACGCGTCTGAGCCCTTCTCGTGCGCGGCTCCGCTAGGTTGGGGGAGATCCGCGCTATCAACGGGCGAGTCCACCGACAGAAGTGCGGCGCGAGGCGCGGCCGCGGGGCCAAGAGACCCCGGACTGGCCCCGGCACGGGGCGCGGCCTCAAGCATGGCGAAGGAGGCGGCGGCGGGCCCCGAGGCCGCGGGTATGCGCGCAAGCGCGTTCGGCCGCAATCGATCCGCAGGAACCCGCATGGGTGCACCGTCGACGCGTAATGCTGGTGGCGCACTGGCGGCGCGAGCAGGAGGGCCCATGCTGATCCTGGCGCCCCGCGCCGAGAATGCGCCAACCGGCAAGCTCCCGGAGCTCGCCGAGCCGGTGACCGTGGGCGGGTCGCGAGCTCCGGAAGCGAGGTCGCAAGCGGGGTCGCTGCCGGAGCCGCGCGGCGGCGGAGCGGCCGCGAAGCGGGCGGCTGGGCCAGCCGAGCGGGTGCTCGCGCGAGCGCCCCGCGGCGGCGGTGCGCGGCGAGAGCCCCGCGGCGACGCCACTGGCGGCGCGTCCTGCGAGTCCGACTGGCGTCGCGGGGCGCGGTCGGAAAAAGCATGCGGAACGCGGGCGCCGTCCCCCGGCGCAAGCGGCGCGTCGCGCCACTTCGAGGTGCTGCCGAGCCGGGCGCTGCTGGAGGGGGCACCGGGCGCGCCTGCTCCAAGGCCCGGGCTCCAGGAGCGCGAAGGCAAAGGCTCACGCCCCTCGTCCGCCGACGCGGCGGCGCGATGGCGCGCGCAAGGCTGGCCCCACAGCGCGACATTGGCAGCGCGCCTGGCCCTACGACCCGGGGGCGGCGCGGCCGCGCCAGGCGCCGAGAGCAGCGCCGCGGGCGCACGAGCAGCGCGCGCACGACGGGGGCGCTCAGCGCGAACCGTTTCCGCTGGACGAGCTGGCCGATGGCGCCTTCCGCGCGAAGAGCAGGGCGCCGAGGGAGTCCCAGAGGCGGAGGCCCCGAAATCCGGCCGTGCTCCGCCCAGCTCGGGCTGCAAGCACTGGCAGGCGCCGGCGGCGCGCCCGTCTGGCCACGGCCGCGCTCTTGCATATAGGCGCGGGCCCGCACGAACGCCTCCGCGGCAAGTCCCGTGCTCCCGTTCCTGGCAAGGTAGGGTTCCCGCCCCCGGCTGGCAACGAGAAGCCTCGCCAAGCAGGAGCGACTTCGCGTCGCAGAACCTGGACCAGAGGGGAGAGGCGTCCGCGCGGTCCGATGCGGACAATGGGCGATGGCGCGCCCTGTCCGGGCGGTGCGGCGTGGCCAACCGCCGGAACTGGCGTTCCATGGCCGACCGGTCGGCACCCGGTTTGAGCTGAAGGAGCTCGCGCGCCGTCCGCACCTTTGCAACCTTGGCGGGTCGCTTGGGATCGGTCCGGGCGGCGAGCCTCGGCCTGGCCGCCGAAAGCTGGGCGGGCGCGCCGGGCGGGCCAGCGGCAACGGGGGCCGCACCCGGCCTGAAGGGCGCTTCGAAAGGCGACGCGCCCTGGGAGGCTTCATGGGGAAGCGCGGAGAGCTCAGCGGCACCTTCGGCGCTCCTTCCCCCGAGGCATCCGCCGCCCACCGCGGGAGAGGCGTTCCGCCTAGGAATCTCTGGAGCCTCGGCTTGCGCTGGGTCGGGCTGCGGAAGCGTGCCGGGAGCTTCGAGAAAAACCGGCGCCTCGACCCCAGTTGCGGCGGCCGCGCTTGCAAACCATGCGTCGGCCGCGGGGGCGGGCGAGAGAGGGGGACGTGCGCCAGACCATGGGCGGCCCGGGCATTCCCCCGCGCAAGGAGCCCCTGTGCTAGGACTAGCGCGGCGAGCCGTCCCCATAGGCAAGTGGGGTAGGGAGAATGCGCGTCAGCAAGTGCGACCCAATCGAACCTACCGAAATCGCCCGCCTCAGCGTCGACCAGCCACGCAGGAGCCTCCCTGGAGGGGGGGCGCACAGGCCGATTCCTGGTGGGGTCATCCGCCCTGTGGACGTCGGTGGGCACATAGAGGCCACCCATGTATAAGCCACCGCTCAAGATGTAAGGCAAAGCCGTGCTGAGGACATGGGAAAGCCCTGGAGAGCTGCTGCGACCGTGGGCGGCCGCGCCCAAGGCGACCTTAGAATCGAGCAGCACAGGGATCCGAGAGTCCGGCATGCGAACGCAGCAGTACTTGCACAGACTCTTGAAAACAGTGGCCTCCAGGATGTTGATGTGACGCGGCATTCGAAATTCCCATTTATAGGCCAGGCGGAAGTGCAGCGCTTCCGACAGTTCGCTTATCCAGTGCGGCGCGACTGGGGGCTCAATGGAAGGGAGCCCCAAATCGCGATGCAGCTGGGTGAGCTCGGGGCCTAATGGGACTCCCCGGTCCAGCACGGCAAGCAAACTTCGGTTGTGGAGGACCGTGTGCCACCCTCCGTGCTCCGACCGGCGCCACAACTCTTGGGAGAGATGTGGACTGATCGAGGAGCGGACCACTCCCCCCCAGCCGCGGGAGGCGTCCGTGCCGAACACTTCGGGGGAGTAGCCCGCGCGAAGGTCGGTAATGGCGACAAAGGCCAGGTAAGTGCAGGCTAGCAGCTCGTCGCGAACGGAGACGGGGAGCTCGTATTCGAACCCATCTTCCGTCGACAACGACGACAGGAAGTTGTAGACGTGCGTGAAAATCGACAGCATGGGCCTGCGAAAGAGAAACACTTGCACCCAACATCCGACGAGCGACGCTAGCACCGCGCGGGTCGAATGACCGAGGTACACTTGGATGAGGGTTAGCCGGCACAGGGCCACGGTGCGCACAAGAGGCGCGCACACGATGCCTATCCGACCCTCCACCTCGGCACCGACCACGACCTTATGAGTCGCGCCACGGGTCCGCTTACCAGGGTGCTGGACCAGCCCCACGCGAGGGTAGCCGCGGTCGCACGCAGCAAACACCTCCTTATCACGACGATTTGGGTCGTCGGGGCGGGGAGCTAGGCCATTCCAGGACAGCTTCTGGAAGCCCGTGTGATCGTCGATGTTCAACATCTCGACGAAATGGCCACGCGGAAACGGAGTCCTGTGCACAGCTTGCTCATGGGGGCGAAGAGCCCCGAAGCTGCGAAGGACACCCTCGTGCGCAGAGTTTGCGATTTCCACGGCCATGTTGTCGCCCATAGCCAGCGCGTTCAAGCACGGGGAAACATCCACGCCCTCGAGGTCAGGGCGCCACGCATTGAATGCCTTGAACCGCGCACTGGGCAGCCGCACGCGGAGGGCATTGCGCTTCGCTCGAGCTGGTGGCACCTTAAAGGTGTAATAGAACTCGCGTAAGTCATCGCATGACACCACCAACCACTCGCCTGCAGCGAGACCCAGGCGGCAGAGCAGGAAACCCTGCCCAAGGCGCTGAGTGCTGGAAGAAATGCTCTGACAGCGACTGTTCACCACCGTGGGATTAAGAATCAGCCGATCGTACTCGCTGTCCTTGGGGACCCTGAACGCTCCGCAAGCCTCATCCCAAGCCAGGTCTGAGGTGGGAGTCAAGTACAGGGCGCCGCAGGAGTCCCACTTCCGAAGAAGCTCCCACAGCTGATCACGGTCCATGTGGACGCGGGCCCCCGGGAGGCCCGATGGCCACTCGGCCGACGGAAGACGCATGGTTTCGGGGTCGTGAAAAGCTTTGCGGACCCGCGCGTCGGCGAGGAAGGGAGTGGGATCAAACGTCGGAGAATAATCCCACTTGATGCGGGACGCCCTGACTCGGAGGTCGAAGGGCTCAGACTGGGTGGAGTCCCAGCCTGCCGCTGAAGCAAACGATCCAGGCACAGGAGGCGCGCTGGACGGGCATTGCCGCATGGGGGCGGGCACCTGGGAAGAGGAGGTGAAGGAAGCCTCGATAGCTGCAACATGGGTGGCCAGGCCATGGAGCGAGACTTCAGTGGCGTCGAACTTGGAGAAAGCCCGACCTAAGTCGCTCTTGCCGCCGCGGGCAAGGCGAACTGCGATCCGACACAACCGCTCGAGGCGGTCGCGAGTACCCTCCTGGCAGGGCGTGGCCGCTGTGCACACATGGGCCTCGATGGGAGCGAGGCTGGGATGGCCCAAGGTGAGCCAGTTTAGCGCAACAACGGCGTGCTGTGCTAAGGTGCGCGCTGCGCGCCTCAAGCGCCACCGCTCGCGCGCGCGACCCGTCAAGGTTACAGGAGGCGGCGGCAGAGAAGGCGCTGGAGGGCACGGCCAAGGATCGCGGGGAGGCGGCTCCAACACGCACGAGCCGTCCCGGGCCGACGCGCTGAGGGAGGTGCGGGTGAAAGACGACAGAGAACAACGAGCACCCATCCCAACCTGAGCTAAAGCAGCAGCCCAATGGGTGATATCGATGTTCGCGCCAGGAAACAGGCGCAGCAAGGCAGAAAGGTCAGCGACAAAGGGCGCGACCTTGGGAAAGGAAGGCGTGGTGCCGGTAGGCGCAGACGGCCTCGAATCCCCCGCGGACAAGTCAACGCGAGAGGCTTCGGAACTGGCAGCGGCCCCTGAGGACAGGTCAACTCGAGGGGCCGGTGGCACGGTAGTGACCCCGGAGGACAAGTCGACTCGAGGGGGGTTCCCACTGGCAACAGAACCGATGGAAGCGACGGGCGGTGCGCCTGAGTCCCGTCGGAAGGGGCTTCGGCAGCACGGTGAAAATTGCCAAAATGGCCACTCGGCCCTGAAGGGGAGCCAGGGGTAGAGCGAGAGTCGCGACAGCGGCACGAACTCCTCCCTGCGGGGCCGCAACAGCATCGCTGGAGGAGCGCGTGCCTACTCTCACGGCCTCGCTCAGCCCAGGCACGCCTGGCAGCAGCAGCGTCGTCGCTTACAGCGACTCGCCGCTGCGTGAACCCTCGGCCGGTGCACGCAGCTCGCGTGCGTCCACCCCTGTGGTGGGATGCGCCGCCGTGGAGGGCGGCTCCGCCGGCGGCCTGGGAGCCGGCGGAACGGGCGCGGCAAGGGCCTGCCGCCACCCGCACCAGGTCACGCGACACGGGGGGGGCTTGATCCCCGTGAGGAACCATGCGGTTCCGAGGTAGCCGCGGCCCCCCACCAGCTGGACGATGAACATGCACCGCTGCAGCGCCTCCCGCTGGCAGATGAAAGCCAGATCGAGAGCCCTCTGGGGCGCCTCGGCAGGCAGCCCCAGTGCGCCCCCTGCGACCCCCTCGGCGGAGCCGGCGACCGCAGCGGGGTCGGCCCGCCCAAGTGGCGGGGGGACGCGCGCGGGAGGGGCAGGCGGGAGCGCCTGCGCAGGGGCGTTCGACCGAGCCTTCCCCCACGCTGAGACGAGCGCCGAAGCTGGGGTCCCAGCGCGCAGCTGGACGCGATGAGGTGGCGCAGGTGCCCTGGCCAACGTGGCCGCGATCCCGAATGGCTGAAACCCAGACGAACCGCCACGTCGGCGAAGGGCTGGAGCGCCTCTAGCCTCGCGGAGGGCGCCCCCAGAGCGACGCGAGGCACACGGCCGTGACGGCGGCTCCAGCCCTGGTGGGGGCAGGAAGCCTGGAAGACACGGCGAAGTGGCCATAGGACAGCTTTGCGGCGGCGTGCCCAAATCGCGAGCTGCGGCGGGGGCTGAGGGATCGGTGCGACCCGTGCTCTGTGGCGCCGAAGCAGCGGCGCCCGGCAGGCAGGTACCAGCTACCCCGAAACCATCTGCAGCAGCAGCAGAAACATGTCGCGTAGCGCCTGACAACAAGGGGGCCGACACTGGCAGGGACGCGGGGTCCGTCGACGCCGAGGTTGGATTCCCGAGTAGCCCGAGCGAGTGCAAGATGGCGTGGGCGCTCGCACGGGAGGCACTGACCGCAAGCGGCTCCCTTGGAGGCAGGGGTGAGGCCCCTAGGCAGGGGATCGCCGACTGCCCACTTCCGCTGTCAGGAAAAGGAAACCCAACCGCGGCGTCGGTCGCGCAACGGTTGTGCGGCGGCGGCACCCGAGCGCCCGCCTCCAGGCTAGCGAGGCAGGGAGATGGCCCCACCTGCCAGACCGCAGGGCCCGACAGCGCCTCAAACCCAGGTGGCGGGTGGAAGGGCAACACTGTCGAAGCGCCCCCTGGCGTAATCGCTGGCGCTAGTGCCGGCGGAAGCGCAGGCGTCGGTGCTGCCGCCGTCTGTGCTGGCGTCAGGGCTGGCGTCGGCGCTGGCCTCGGCGCTGGCGTAGGCGCTGGCGCTGGTGCCGGCGTAAGCGCAAGCGTCGGTGCTGACGCCGCCAGGTGCTGGCGTTGATGCTGACGTCGGTGCGGCGCTGGCGCTGGTGCTGGTGTAAGCGCACGCGTCGGTGCTGCCGCTGTCCGTGCTGGCGCTCGTGCAGGCATCGGTGCCGGCCTCGGCGCAGGAGGAGGCGCTGGCGCTGGTGCCGGCGTAAGCGCAGGCGTTGGTGCTGCCGCCGGCAGTGCTGGTGTTCGTGCATCAAAGCCAGGCGGTGGGCCCATCCGCCAAGCACGCGGCTGCAACGGCGACTCCAACCCAGGGGGGGGCCGGAAGCTGGCGCGAGTCGGCGAGGCGGCTCTGGGACTGCTCCGCGGTGGCCCTGTGCGCTCGGCACGCGTCTGTGACGGCGGCTCCAACCCTGAAGGGAGCTGGAGTCCCGAAAGCGAGGGCAAAGCTGCCTTGGGACCGTCTCGCGGCGGGGTGCTAAGCTGGTTAACTGCGGTGGCGGCTGGGGGAGCGGTACGAACCCCTCCCTGCGGGGCCGCAACAGCATCGCTGGAGGAGCGCATACCCACCCCCTCCAAACCGCCAGAATCCACAGCGTCCGCCGCTACAGTAGGCGGGGGAGGCACCGCGCGCGACAGCTCGTGGGTGATTGCCAAACGAACAGAGCTCCCGCCCCGCCTGGTTTCGACAACCGACGGCTCCGACCCTGGAGGGGGCCGAAAACCTGCGGGAGCGGGCGAGGCGGCCAGAAAACTTGCTCGCGGCGGGCGGCCAGACTGGTGAGCCAGGCCGACGGTTGAGTGGGCGGCACGACCCCTCCCCTGCGGGGCCGTAGCAGCATCGCTGGAAGGGCGCATGCCAACCCCCTCAATTCCGCTGGGTCCCGATCCGCCCGAAGGGCCCTGGGCGCGCGCGCGCCTGTCGTTGCCCACGCGAGGGAAACGATGCCGCGAACGGCAGCTGAGCCACGGCGAAGCGGCGACTGGAGGGGGAGGAGTAGAGGGGGAGTGGAGAAAGAGAGGGTCCACCGACTCCGACTCCTCCGTCCTGGACGCCGTTATCTTCGCGCCGGTGGCCTCTCCGCCTGTTGCCAGGCGGGCGGCGTTCCGACAGGCGGCGGCGACACTCGTGGCGCGAGCAATAGACCGTTCGGCGGCGGGCGGGCTCGACCCTTGAGTGGCGCCGGCAACGGGCGTAGCGCGAGCACTCTTCTTCCGGGCCGATGGCGCGGCCTCCTCGTGATGCGAGGGAACTCCACCTCCTACTCCTCTCCTCAGATGGGCGTCCGCTCCGGGGTCCAAGGGGAAGAGGCAAGAGGAAGGAGGGGAGTTTTGTAGCGGCGAAAGGGAGGCAGGCGCCATCGGATGCCGAGCCTGCGGGACGGGGCTCAGAAGCCAGCGTCACACGAGCAGCAGCTGCGGCAGGCGCGGGAGGAACCCGCGAGCAGGTCAGACGCCTGCCTGGACGGCCTGGCTGGGGCCACGCCCAGATGACACGGGCGCGCACTGCCAGGGGGGCAGCGGCGCCCGAGCGGAGAGTGTGCACACTCGCCGCTGCCGGGTGCCCACAGGAGGCAGCCGGCCCACCCCCACCCGAGCTCTGACTGGCGGGGTGAAAGAGCGACCCCGAACCAGCCAGATCACGGAGGAAGCGTTGGGACCCCTGCCTGCGGCAGTGGCCCAAAGCAGCTCGTAGCCCAGCAAGTAGAACACCGCCGCGTAGGTGAAGAGGAACCTGCGCGGCGGTGGCAACCGCAAGCCCCCTGGCGCCCTGGCCGCGCGCGCGCGCGGCGGGGGGGGCGGGGGGCGAGAAGAGCAAGCTTGGGGCCGAGAAGCTGCAGGACCTGAACGGGCGCGAGCGGCAAGGAGAATAGAGAAGCGCATGATGATGATGATGATGAATGCTGAGGAATGATGATGATGCTGTGATGATGATGATGATGATGTGATGCTGTAATGATATGATGAGTGAGGAGTGATGATGTGATGAGTGGATGATGAGGAGGATGAGGAGGAGGAGGAAGAAGGAGGAGGACGAGAGGGAGGAGGAGGGGAGGAGAGGAGACGGAGAGAGGAGGAGGAGCGGAGGAGGAGGAATAGAAGGAGAAGGAGGAGGAGGAGGAGCGGAGGAGGAGGAGTAGAGGAGGAGGAGAGGAGGAAGGAGGAGGAGGAGGAGAGGAGAGAGGGAGGCACGGAGGAGGGGAGGAGGAGAGGAGGGGGCGGAGGAGTAGGGGAGGAGGAGGCGGAGGAGGGGAGGGCGGAGGGAGGAGGAGGCGGAGGAGGAGGAGGAGGAGAGGAGGGGAGGAGAGGAGAGAGGGAGGAGGGGAGGAGGAGGAGGAGGAGGGGAGGAGGGGGTGAGGAGGAGGAGGAGGAGGAGAGGAGGAGCGGGGAGGAGGAGGAGGAGTAGGAGGAGGAGGAGGAGGAGGAGAGAGGAGGAGGAGGAGGAGAAGGAGGAAGAGGGGGAGGAGGAGGAGGAGAGGGGGGGCAAGCAGGCAGGCCCCCCCGTCGGGGGACTGCTGCCAGCGCGGGGGCAGCGACACGTCAGCAGCCTCTTGGTGGCCCCCGTGGCACACGGGGTCGAATCCTCAAGTCAGCTCCGACGAGCTGCCCTTCGGTCGGGCATGTCCTCCTACAGCTGGATTTTGGACGAACATGTAAAATAGCAAACGTCCCCATACTATGTTTAACGACTTTTGCATATTCCTCCTGTAGAAGGACGTGCCCGACTTAACTCTTGGTGGCCCCAGGGCGCACGGGGTCGAATCCGCAAGTCGGCTCCGCAAAGCTGCCCCCCAACTGCCGTGCACTCGAAGAAGGAAAACCACGCCATAAACATAAACTTTCGGCGCTCCGCGCGGATTTCTTGGATTTGCGCTGGACGACCCTCCCTGGCGCGAGGAGCGCGCCAAAGGCGGCGCCGGAGACACCGCCGGGGGGTCCAGCGCGGATCCAATAACATCCGCGCGGAGCGCCAAAAGTTTATGTTTATGGCGTTTTTCATTATTCGAGTATACCCCGAGACGGCTCACTGTTGTCCCGACACACTAATCGACGTCCCCAGGAAGCTCCTAGGTAGACAGCCCCAAGAAGACTCACAGGCCCGAGGGCCCTGTGGCAGCGAGCACAGCCCTTCAGGAGTGCCCAACCATAGCATGAGCCGAAATTGGCATGTATCTCCAGTCGGCAGTTCCACGGGTGCCAGCCTCTGACCGAGATCTTGCAGTGGATCACGCTCGTGTCTCCGTCGCGACATCCACATGTTTCGATACTGTACCTCTCAGCTCGCGCGCGTGCTGCTCGCATCACAAGCCAAGTGACCAAGTGAAAAGAGACTGCGAAGCGCATCCGCAACCCCGATCGAGAGGGGTGAAGGCCGGTGCTGAAGGTCGTAGCACATCACCAGATGGGACGGCAACTACACGCGACGTCTGGCGATCGCCGAGTACAGGAGGGAGGGAGGGGAAGAGCGAGGAAGGGGCCAAGACAGAAAGAGAGAGAGAGAGGGAGGGAGAGAAAGAAAACAAGAAAGGGCAATGCAAGAGCGACCTGAAGAGAGCCGTTCGCACCAACTCGTGTGAGGTGTGCGAGTGGAGCCGGGGAAGATGGAAGTGAAGCGCGCCATTCAGGAGGAGCATCGCAATCGACCACACAGAGTTAGATGGTCGAGCAACGGGTCGCACAGAGCGCGCGACCACCAAATGCGACGAATGCGGGCTGGGATGCGATAACAGCGTCCCCCAAAGCAGCAGCTTTCGCCAACAGAGCTCGGCGATCCTGCAGGGCATCCATCTCTCCCTGCTTGTCGCCGTCGCTTGCAGCCAGATTTGTCAATTCCACATCGTCCTCCTTTTGCCCCATGGCTTCCTGGCAACTTCCCCTCCTGGACCCCCGAGGTCACGATTTTCGTCGCCCCTGGAGGTGTGGACGCTTTCCCTAACGCCTGGATCGCTTTGTGTACGGCC
This sequence comes from Prorocentrum cordatum, assembly GCA_963575745.1. NCBI lineage: Eukaryota > Dinophyceae > Prorocentrales > Prorocentraceae > Prorocentrum > Prorocentrum cordatum. The sequence goes on from CAUYUJ010000886.1 coordinate 19,760, forward strand.
CCGAGGCATGTGAAGGGCTCCTGGAGGCCGAAAATTGCAACAACCAAAACGACAACACATTGGACCAGCACTGCTACTGCAAGAGTCCGCTTGAGACTACTCGCTCTTCACTGCTGCGTGCCATGCCCTCGACTCCCGCCCTCTTCGTTTCTGAACGCGCCCCCCCCCTGTGGGAAGCTCCCCTTCTCGTGCCAGTCCCTGGATAAACCCCGACGGGCTAAGACGAGCTGGTCGGACGGGCGGACCTGCCCAAGAGGCCCCCAAGGCGCCCCAAGAGGGTCTCCCAGAGGACTTCCAGGAGACCCGAACCACTGGTACTCCCAGAGTTCTGCGTCCTTGAAGAATTGGCCTTCAGAAACCTGTAGTTTCCCCAAGTGCTGGGTAACACGCAGTCCACTAGCATGGCCGCACCTTCGCTCAATAGTTCACCACACAAGCGCTTCCAGAAGGCAGGGGGCGGCAGTCATTCGCCGAGGGCGTCTTCGATCCGCCGCCCCACTGGGCTTGCCTCAGAGGTGCTTTTCGTGCCAGGTTCTCGATGGCTTCCGACCCAACCCACCATCCTCGCGGAAGGCCGCATGAAAAGATATCTGCCATCGGCGCTCCCGCACACTATGGCTTCCAGACGGGCTCTACCATGGCCGGGAAAGCCCAAGGTGACCGTCCAGACGCCTCTAAGACGATCCAGATGGCCCCAAGAAGGCTCAGGATGGCCCCAAAGGGTGCCAATGACGGCCCAGGAGGCTCCCAGGCAGCCACGAGAGCGGTCCAAGCAAGCCGCCGGAAGGCTCCGAAGAGGATCAAATTCATTGATTCGCCCTGAGATGCGTGAAATATGTTGGCAGTCTCATCTTTTCGGGCTTATCAGTCCTCTGTAGCATCCTAGATGGTCCTGGATGCCCTCAACGACGACCCAGAGGAGGCCTCCTTTTCCTGCTCCTCTTCGTCCTCGTTGTCCTACCTCCCTGCCTCCTCCTCCTCCTCCTCCTCCTCCTCCTCCTCCTCCTCCTGCTCCTCCTCCTCCTCCTCCTCCTCCTCCTCCTCCTCCTCCTCCTCCTCCTCCTCCTCCTCCTCCTCCTCCTCCTCCTCCTCCTCCCTCCCCTCCTCCTCCTTCCTCCTCCTCCTCCTCCTCCTCCGCCTCCTCCTCCTCCTCCTCCTCTCCTCCTCATCTCATCATCATCATCATCATCATCATCATCATCATCATCATCATCATCATCCATCATCATGATCATGATCATGATCATCATCATCATCATCAGCAGCAGCAGCATCATCATCATCATCATCATCACCATCATCATCACCATCATCATCATCATCATCATCATCATGATCATCCTCATCATCATCATCATCAGCATCATCATGATCATGATCATCATCATCATCAGCAGCATCAGCATCAGCATCATCATCATCATCATCATCATCATCATCATCATCATCATCATCATCATCATCATCTTCATCTTCATCTTCATCATCATCATCATCATCGTCATCATCATCGTCCCGCCTTCCTCTCACAAGTGTTCCCCAACGGTTTCTACAACGGCTGGAAGAACACATAGACCAATAGCTTGGTCGGACCTTCGCCCAATGTTTGGCCACGTGTGAGTTGCCAGAGCAGCAGCAGGGGGTTGCGGTGATTCGCCAGAGGCGTCTTTGATAGTCGTCCAGCCCTTGAGCCTTTGAAGAAAATGACTGCTGAAAGTATGAAGAATCAACGCGTGCGTACTCGGCTGCTTGACCTGCACACTGAGTGAGTGCTATCGCATCGTTAAATTCGTTCTTGGCCCTTGAAAACTAAGATCGCCGTTGGCAGGGAGAAGCGAAAAGAAGATGGACGACAGTAAGGAGAGAGAAAGGTGCAGAAGCACGACAATCGCACCAAATCGCCATCCTGTGGCAGATCGCCCTGCCCTCGCCGATGAGCTTCAAGGCTTCGTCGATACTGCCTCCCCCTCTATCTCGCTCCAAAGCATATCTCCACTCACCCGAGGTATACTGCCTCCGTTCGTCGTCTCCTGTGTCTTTGCCACGTCTGTCTTCTTCTCCTACCCTCCCCCTCCCCTCTCCATTTTCCCATCCCTCCACCCTCATTCGCGGCTCCACTCCGCCAGTTCCATTCTGTGGCCGTTCTGGCCCACACCGAGGAGGCCCACAGGTGGCTCTAGCTGTCGGTGGGTGACACAAGCGGCCTTTTCACCGAGCACTGTGGCAAACAGTGGGCGGTTGCTAACGCGTGGACGTCGACGCCACCAGGAGTAGCCGTGCGGTGTGGGTGGCAGACCCAGACCGCCAACGACAACAAACCGGCATTTCCAGCCTGGGAGCCCTGGACCTCTCGATCCATCCCCCGGTAATATGCGAGGCGCAGGTTTGAGCCAGTCGAGGCGGAAGAGAGCAGAAGAAGCCCAAGCAAGCAGGTGCAGTGCATAGGACAGTCTGCGGACTGGCTGTGTGACACACACACAAAGAGAAGCACACAAGCGCATTCGTTGTTCCCAGCCTCCGCCGCTCGATGGCCGATTCGCTTCTGCCACTGGCCCCGCCCCCCAACCAACGGTCTCCGACAGCTCTCGCTGCCCCCTCAACGGTACACCTCTCCATTGGTCGCAGGCACCAGGATCGACGGCAACCGCGGGATGACACCAACCCTGCGCCCTCCCAGGGCAGGGGGTGGCAGGTGTCCTCCAAAGATGTCAGAGATTATCCGAGGAGCCCAACGACTCTGGGAGGATATGGCAGGTGGCATGGCAGGGAAGTCAACCACAAGGACAAGTCTAGAGGGAGCATGAGGATGAAGATGGTCCTCCTCCTCCTCGTCCTCCTCCGTGCTCCCCCCTCCTCCCCCTCTCGAAACTGGCCCGTGGGTCTCTCCCGGAGCGCGTTCTGACCAAGATCTCGAAGGGAATCAAGCCGTGACGACGCAGGCACCCCAGCAGTGGAGGCCCAAAAATGAGTAAGGACGCCATCATCTTCGCACCACAAGACGTGTTGCTGGGGTGGGCCGGGCGTTGCGCCTGAGACTTCTCCGCGATATGTGATCTCGAAGCTTGAGACCTCCAACAGTTACACATATGGAGCGGAGGCGTGTTCATGATGGGGCTCTCGCCTTGGCGCCACACACAAACACTCGTCTTGAAAACACCATGCACAAGGGGGGGGCACAACAGTCTTCAAAGTGGGGCTCGCGTGTTGGAGCTCTCGCCTCTGCGTCGAGCACTCGTCTTAAACAACGAATAGTGGCACACATAGAGGGCGGCTCCTGTTCAAGACACTCCACATCGTGTAACAGGTACGCGGGTGGTGGGCGGCTCCTTTTGTTAGCATTGGGATGTCGGTTCAGACTTCCTCCAATTCTGTGACCTTGACTTTAGCATCGTGCAGCGCTTGCACTGATAGAGGGCGCATTCCTTCCACAACCAAACTCTCGCTGGACACGTCCTTGAACTGGATAACCCCATCTCTTGGCATTCCTCGGACGTCCACTCCCAATGCATTGTTCGACTCCGTGCGTGCTTTTCTGGCAAGATGATCTGGGATGCTCCTCGATGGCCCTCGCACCCCAAGAATGCACAAGTCCGAACGATGCCAAGATCTTGGCCAACTTCTAGATGCATGGACGGACAGAAAACATATCCTCTCCAAGACGGGGGGGATCTCGCCTGGCTGGCGAACCCGCGGGGCGCACGCCCGTCAAGGGGGACGGCTCCCGTGGTGGGAAAGGCACACCTGTGCGGGGGGCTTTTACGAGGAGGGGGCTCGGGACGGGAGGGTGACTGGAGCATCGTTGATGCATCTTGGGTTGGGCTCCTCCGCCTCCTTCCACTCCTCCGACTCCTCCCAGTCGCCTCGGGAAGTCTTTTCGAAGTGTCTCCTCCTCCTCCTCCTCCTCCTCCTCCTCCTCCTCCTCCTCCTCCGCCTCCTCCTCCTCCTCCTCGTCCCTCCAGGGCCCTCCCCTCCCTCCGTTGCTGAGGTATATGCTGCCAGCGGTCTGCATCGATCTGGCCTCCCCGCTCTTGTCACCGAGCGCCTGTTCGGAGTCGTCGCCATTGTCAGACGTCATCATCGTCGTCCTCGCCGTCATCGCTGTCGTCGCTGTCCTCGTCGTCGTCGTCAGCGTCACCGTCCTCATCGTCGTCGTTGCCCTCCGTCTCGTCCTCGTCGTGGCCGCCGTCCTCGTCGGCTGACGGCAGGAAGCAGCGAAAATGGGGCAGGGGCAAGTCGAAATCTCAGGGGAGCGGCGGGATTAGAGGATCTGTCTGGCGAAGCGGCTCCTCCAAAGCGTCCCGGAACGCTCCGGGAGCGGTCGGGCACGGTCTGGAGCGGCTCATCTTCTTCCTAGGTCTGCTCGAAGTCGTTGTCGTCGTTGTCGTCCTCCTCCTCCTTCTCCTCATCCTCCTCCTCCTCCTCCACCTCCTCCCCTTCCTTCTCCTTCTCCTCCTCGTCGTCCCACTCCTCCTGTTGCCTGTTGGCTGAAGTGTCGTGCCGACGCAGCCCTCCTCCTCCTCTTCGTCCTCCTCCTCCTCCACTTGCTCCTCCTTCTCTTCCTCCTCATTATCCTCCTGATGTTCCCCTACTCATCCTCGTCAAATTCGTCATTGTCGCCCAGCGCCTGGAGAGGTCCTCTTGTCCAGGTGAGGGCAGGACACGAACAGATCTGGCACCTATGACTCCCCAGACCTCAAGGCGTCACGAATAAAAATAACAGTGGCGTTTTTCTGCGTTTGGGCATCTGGGGAGTGGGGGGAGGGTGGCGTTCTTGGGCCCCAGGACGATCATAAATCACCAAGAAGATAAATTGGTCCTGTGGATAGGGTCGACAGCTCTTGGGGCACATGGCTTGAAAAGTATACTAAATTGGAGGTCTGGGTCATTGATCCCTGAAGGCCAGCGGATCCAGCAGGTGTGTTCGGTGCCGCGGGCACTCCACAGCGCTCTGGAATGCTCTGAGAAGACTCTGGGACGAGCCATTCGTATACTCAGGCTGCCAGGCACTCTGCCTCTCGCACTCGCGCTCGCGCACTCAGTATTAGAATCGTCTCTCATTATCATTATATGTACCTCTCTGTCTCTCTTTCTCATGATCTTGGCATGTTAGTCTCCAAACTGGAACACGGCGGAACTATCGCTTCGCTGGGCATGCTTATAGGAGCATGCACCACATATATATATATATATATATATATATATATAAAAATGTATATATATGTATTAAGCAGTATCGCCTGCATGCGAGCCGACACTCTGGAAGTGGACCCCGCCCGCCATGTGTTCTTTGCTATCGAATGCCACCGCACACAGCTAAGTTGAGAACATTGTCCTGTGAACGTGGCTTTCACTCGGCCGACTCAGCGGGCAAGATTTGACCACCGAATGCATGCTTCATGCGCACATCGTGGCTGGCATGTTGGTTAGAGCCTCCATGTGGCGATTCGAACCAAGTACCGCTCCGCGCCACCCGCTCCGACCGAGCTGCCCTGGGCGTTCAGGAGAAGCGCCCCTTTTTGTCGCCCCAGTTGCGCCTGCAAAGAAAACCTGAGAAAGGACCGAGGAAGCCCCAAGCCCCTTCCGAAACCAGTAAAAGTCGTCCTTTGAACGCCCACTGACTGCGTGGGCAGTAAAGCCGGACTGGCCATTCCCGAACCAGAGCTTGGGCTGAATGCGAGCATCGCTAGCTGCTTGGACAGTGGGTGCAACCGTTCTGGCGCCAGGGTCTTCTGGCACACCATCGACCAGTACCCGCACACGGAGCAAGGGGAGAGGCAGGCATCAAGACAGGCAGACACACGGAGGAAGGCATGACAAAGATAAAAGGATTCGGGCAGTACTGGCGCCCTCCTTGAAGCAATCATGCCCGAGTTGTAGCAACTGCGACCTGAGTCGTGCCCTGCTAAGGGACTTGCGTATCACCCACGACGTCCAATGGCGTCTGATGAGTGCAATAACTGCGATAAGTAGGAGCGGGCCCCGAGAGTGGCCCCGTGGAGGAAGCAATGGAGGTTTGGGGGCCAAACCCCGCTCAAAACGACTCCCGGACATTCCTCCCGGGCACCATCCCGACACGTTTCCCGAGACGCATGGAGCAGGGGCCACGACGGAGGCCCCCGAAGGCCCACAGAACGAGGAGGAGGTCGGGGGACGGTCCTTTCCGTCTCATCCCCCTCCCCCATCTCAAACAAGAACCTCGCCTGGAGCACGTCATAACAGGGATTTCGGAGCGACTCCATCCGTGGCGGCGAAGAGGCCTTCGACAGGCAACAGTACAGAACAAATCGCAACAGAAAGAGTCAAAATGCCATCTCCGCCGGCGATTCGCGTTCCTCCTCCCTCCACTTGGCTTTCTGGGCACAACTCGAGCCTCAGGCGGCCGTTCAGGACAATCCTAGCCTCCCTGGAAGGCTCTCGACGAGGCGCAACTCATGGAGAGAACCCCAGGAGGGCCGAAAACTACCCGCAACCTCAAGAAACTTCCTCCTCCTCCTCCTTCTCCTCCTCCTCCTCCTCCTCATCATCATCATCATCATCATCATCATCACCACCACCACCACCACCACCACCACCACCACCACCACCATCATCATCATCATCATCATCATCATCATCATCATCATCATCATCAGCATCATCATCATCAGCATCAGCATCATCATCATCATCACCATCATCACCATCAGCATCATCAGCAGCAGCATCATCAGCATCATTACCATCCTCATCAGAAACATCATCACCACCACCATCATTATCATCGTCGTCATCACCATCACCACCACCATCATCACCACCACCACCATCATCACCACCACCACCATCAGCATCACCATCAGAATCCTCATCACCATCAGTATGGTCATCAACATCATCACCATCAGCATCATCCTCAGCATCAGCATCATCAGCATCATCACCATCAGTATCATCCTCAGCAGCATCATCAGCGCCATCGCCATCACCATCATCAGCATCATCATCAGCATCATCATCAGCATGATCATCCTCATGCTCATTCTCCTCCTCATCATCCTCCCCATCCTCCTCAACCTCGTCCTTGTCCTCCTCCTCCTCCTCCTCCTACTCTTGGTGCAAAGCCGCTCTCATCGACTGGCGGCACGTTTCCAGCACAATGGTCCTCTTCTGGGCCGCAGGAGCTTCTGGATTTCCGCGCGCGCGCGGCCCAGCGGCGCGAGCAACTGTCGGCACGCACGGGGGGGGGGAGGGGGGCGAGCGCGAGAGGAAGAGGGAAGGCCTTCCAACAGCGCGGGGGGGACTCCCAGAGGGCCCGGAGGCTTCCAAGACGGCTTCCAGGAAGCCGCGCAGGCTGATGTGAAGCCCCCGGCCTTCTCAGAAGCCCTCCCCCCGTCGTCGCAGAAGGCCGCCCCCAATCGCGCCACTCCACCGTGCGCGCCGCCAAAAGAGCTCCAGACTGCGAGGGCGAGCGCAAGCCCGCCTGGAAGATCCTCCGGGCGCCTTTCACGCTAGCGAGCGCCTCGGTGTTCTGCTTGCACGCCACCTGCAGCTGCGCCAGAGCCAGGAGGGTGCTGGCCTATCCATGGCGCGGAGCGGGAGTCGACTTCTTCACCCTCCTCCTCCTCCTCCTCCTCCTCCTCGTCCTCGTCCTCGTCCTGGTCCTCGTCCTCGTCCTCCTCCTCCTCCTCCTCCGCCTCCTCCTCCTTTTGAACCTCGTCCCACGAGGGGGAGGAGGAGGGGGAGGGGCACGGGAGCAGGATAAAGAAGTGAAAGGCGAGAGCAGGATAGCGAAGGGACAGGTACACGGAGGAAGGAAGGGAGAGAGGACAGGGTAAAAGAGGAAGGAGGGGTGGAGAGAAAGAGGTGGCCCAAGATCGGAGAGAGGATAAGGGTAACGGGAGGGAGAGGACGGTAGGAGCTCGTGATCCGTTGAAGACGCTGGGATTGACCCACGACGTCGGATGTCATAGCCCCCCACATCCTACAGTCGCCCCGTATCATAAGGGTGCGCGATAAGGATGCAAGGGCCTTAGACGCCCATTTCGAAGCTTTTCGAGCGGAGCGCGGCCAACGAAAGTGGCCAAGGATGGACCGAGGAGGCAAGGATGTAAGGGTACCCTTGGGAAGGATGCCCATTCTTATTATGTGGGTTGACTGCACACTCAGTGTCTTGCCATGGGGCGCCGGGAATGAAAAAACGCAGCACCCTTTATCCCCAACTCGGGCCGAAGTGTCCTGACTAGGCGCCCCTGGGAGAACCCAGAGGAGCGGGCGGAGCCCTTTCCAGAGTGACAGGGCCCCTTACTATCTGGGGGACAGCAATCGACCACCTCACCGATCCTGGCTAGGCCCATTATAGGCCCGATCAGGCCAAGTGAAGTGGTCCTCGTCATTCGCCTGTTGACCATCGTGGTATCGATGTTCCCTGCCTTGCCGCTGCATAACGAAACAGAGACGGCTGACGCCAAAGCTCTGGGGCTGCTCACATCGCACCTCAATGGATTCCACATGCGTCCTTGTGTTGATGCAGACGGGGTGTTGTGTACACCTCGTCTGCGGCTACCGACTTGCAGTGTCCAGTCGGCGGGTCCAGCATCACTGTACACTGTACATCTCCAACCATCTCATTGGACACGCTTGGAAAACAAAAAAGAATGTGGCTATACTACAAGGTCACTTGAGGACGTAGTCCACTCGGAACAAGGGCAACATCTGGTAAGGATGGAAGATGACATATTCGCTGTTGTGCACGCCTAGGCCAGCCTTCTGCATCCCAGCCTGGCCGCGCACGTAAAAAGGGTCGTGGCCCTTCGCGACACTCCAACTCTCGGTCACGGTCTCCAGCGCCTCGGAAGGGTTCTGGCACCACACCATGTCGTGCATGGCGTCAGGCTGCAATAAGTTCCCTTCTATCAGGTACGGGTTACCAAGCACTACCCTGCAGCGGATCAGCGAGTACACCTTGCGGTCCTTGCTTTCGTCGTCGAAGGGCTGCCGCACATAACGATGGCTTTTGGCCGCCTCATCTGCTAAATACACGCCCAAACCGTACATGTGGCACTTGTGCCACGCATGAGGTTCTGTGCAATACGGGCACTTTGTGCCGCACAGCGTGGTGCATAACCCCTTGCCACCCGAGACTGGACAAGCGTCGCCAGCGTGAGTGTCAGATGGTGGCTGCAGCCCGTGTAGCAGCAGCTCGGGGATAGACTTGCAGTTGGTGCCATGCCAAAGCTCCTTTTCCATCGCAAACCCCTGCTTGTCGTGCAAGAAACCGCGCCTCTCCTCGTAGGCACATGCCAACAAGGGGTTGTCCACGCGGTACACGGCCACGATGTGAGGAGCACCACTACCGTGTGGCGACTCGAAGTGCCCCGAGCGGAGGAGCTCAGTCTCGATCTCATCGAACTTCGCGCCTCCCCGCGCCAGCTGCTCCAAGCGGAAATCCGCGCCATGCGTTGGGCGCAGGTTCTCTGGGTGCTCGAACGAGCACCCCCACTGCCACGAGGCATGGCCACGGATGTTCCAGCCGCGGCAGAACCGGCTAGGCCCCCTCAAACGTGGACAGACCTTTCCGCAGCAGCGCGGGTTTTGGGGCTGATTGTCGTCCACGGAGATATGGTAGCGGCCCCGGTACCGTCGCCGCTGCAGCTGCCGGAAGGCAGCCCTGTCGATGGGAGAGCGCAGCAAGACGAAGGCACCCACGCGTGCGCCGTTGCGCTCCGGGATCACGCGCTGCAGGTCGTGGCCGTCCAGGAACTCCCGCACGTCGGCAGACACCGCGTCGTCATCCTGGGTGCGCAGCGTCGGCGAGAGCCAGCCGACCCACAGGTGCCTGGTGGCGTCGGCGGCCATCCCCGCGTCGCGGCGGCCCGCTTCGGGGTGCAGCGCTCCAGGCTGGCGTGCCGCGAGGGCCAGGGGCTCCTCGTCCTCCTGCGCTCGCAGGGCGCCGAGGCTGTCCGCGAGCTTGCTGCTCGGGGCCTCCTGGAACTGCACCAGGAACAAGGGCACGGCCTGGACTCTGTTCTCGCGCTGCGCAAGCACGTAGTAGTCGGGGCCCGGAACCCAGGTGTGATCCAGGTCGGCCTGCCCCAGCACCATCTTGCAGAGGAACATGAAGGCGCCGCCACGGGCATACTGCACGGAGACGTTCGGATCCTTCGCGAAGTACTCGCCCGCTCCGTACGCCTGTCCGCAGCGCCTCGTGGGGTCGAAGCCGTTCACGGCGACGGACATAACGTTCTGCTCAGGCGTACCATGCCAGCCATCGATGATGTCGGAGCCCACGCCAAGGGTCGCAGCGAAGTCATTCTCCGTGGCGCGCAGCAGAAGGTCCAGCCGTGGGTTGCGCACCTGCCACGCGCTCACGAGCTGCCCATGGCCCCCCGCGTCCTGCCACTTCTGTTGCAGAAGGCCCCGCTTCGCCTGCGTTGTCGGCACCAGCACGGCGTCCTCCGCGGGTAGGGGCGGCATGCCATGAGTTCCGCGCGGGCACTTACCATCCTCGAACGGGCATGCGCCAAGGGGGAACAGGGCGCAGAAGCCACCCACGCGGCCTTCGCCAGAGCTCGCCCCAGCGGCCCTGTGGAGGCTCAGCTCCCCGAGGCTTAGTGCCTCTTTCTCCAGCGCCAGCACGCGCTGCGAAAGCTGGCCCGCCATCTCCTGCAGGTCCCGTACCTCGTCGCACGAGGCGCCCTCCTCCTGGAGCAGGTCCACCTGCAGCTGCAGCGTCTCCATGGCCTGCCGCAGCTCTTCAGCCTCGGCCAGCTTGGCGGCCGCCAGATCCCGCAGCTCCTCGCGGCCCTGCTGACTGCAGCCCTTGCCTGCGCTGCGCTTGCCGGTTCCCTTGCCGCCCCTGTCGCCTCGCGGCCGCTGCGCGGCCGCGGAAGGCGGACCGCTACTTGCCGTTGTGCTGCTCAGGCTGCTGGCCTCCCCGCTGCGCCGCGCACGCGCATCCGAGCGAGCCTGCGCTTCCTCCGCGACGCTGTCCAGCAGGTCACGCACGAGCGTCACGGCCCGGTCGAGCTCGGCGCCGGGGCCGCCGCGGATGCGCACCTGCAGCTGCTCTGGCCCTCCCGCGGAAACGCTCGAGGAAGGCCCCCCGCACGACTCCAGCGACAGCCGCACGCCTGCCTCCGCGCAGATGAACTTGAAATTACTGCCCCCCTCGCCGAGGATGCGGCCACGGTGAGGTGCTGGCACCGGCACAACCCTCTCGGGGAGCGGCTGGGGAGTGCTCTTGCCGCCGCCCTTCGCCTTCCCCTCGGCGCCAGCTCGAGGACCACCCACAGTCGAGATGCCCAGCAGCCGCCTGAGATACTCAGGACTGTTCGGGCACTGGAAAGCGCAGTGATGGGGCACGTGAGGACCAGGACAGTTTGGACAGGTATGTGGCATGCCATAGCCAGGGCAGTTCTTGCACGGGCTGGGTGGCTTCATTGCGGCTGCGGCACTCTTCATCTTCGCAAGCAGGACCAGAGTTGAAGGGGGTCCTCGGCACAGAGCTCGAGCCAAACTGGGGTACGCCATCATGGCACAAAAGAAACGGGTCCTGAAGAATACGTGTCCCCGACCCCAGGGTCTTGCCCTGGGGCAAGCTCTCCATCTGGAGCAGTCTTCTGAAAAAACCTGGGGCCCGGGAAGAGCCCCAGGAGGCCGAAAACGGCAAAGAACCTCGGGATTCCTCTCCCTGAGGACCCCCTCTTCTTCATGGCGGAGCAGGCACGCGGCCCACAACTGTCCCCATCGCTCCGCGGCAAGTAGACTGGCTCGAACGCAGGGCGCCAGGGACAGGGGGGAGCGGCGAGACGAGCAGAGCGCAACGCCCACCTGGACCGCGCGGAAGCGCGAGAGCGGTCAGCCCGCCAGCGTCACGTGTCCAACGAATCCTCCGACTCTTTCGTGACCAAGAGGCGACCGAGGCGACCGAGGCGACTGGTCGGCATGGTTTGAGGCGACCCGAGGCTCGAGGTGAACGTGGCGACCGTGTCGGTCGCCATGGTTTGAGGCGACCGAGGCGACCAGTCGGGGCTCATCGTGCTCTTTGGGGCCGCCCGCCGGCGGGCAAGGCTGCCCCTCTGCCCAAGAGCCGGACCACGGCACGTACGTATCACCCGAGAGGGGGCGGCAGGGCTCCCCTATGAGGGGAAGTCCGCGCGGAACCTTCCCCCGGAGGGCTTCAAGCTGGTCCTCGGGGCGGATCCCGTCGTACAGTCGGAAACTGACAGTAGAGAAAGAAAGAGAGAGAAAGAGAGAGAGAGAAAGAGAGAGCGCGCGGTACCGCCAGGGGCGGGGTAAGGATGCGATAAGGAGGCAAGCCCCTGGGACGCCCATGTGTAAGCTTCTTCGAGCGCGGCGGGCCATCGAAAGTGGTCAAGGATGGACCACATGGGCACGGATGCAAGGGGACCCCCTTGGGAAGATGACCCATCCCTATCATCGGGTTCGACTGTCAGGTGGGTGGGGGAGGGAGTTCTACGGTCAGGACCTTCTGCTTAGCGTGTCGTGGCGCCGATCCCGGCGACACGCTGTGCCCTTCAAGATGACGGCGTGTCGCTGCAAGGCTGTGCCCGCTTGCTTGCAGGACCGCGGAGGAGTTCGCCTCGACCAGACCCTGACTTCCCACGTCCTGATAGTTTCACGACCTTGGCCCCCGCCCGGAGCGCTCGATCCCATCCCAGGGCCGTACTTTTCGAAGCGGACCGCATGTCAGCACGGCCCGAACCCGACAACGGTCCCCAGAGCCAGAATAGAGCAAATCGCCAGTAACAAGCTGGCAAGAAAAACAGTTCAGCAAACCGAACACAACCTGTGGTGAACGCCTGAAGGCCTGTGCACGGAGCAAGAGGACATGGGCTCGCGCACGGTGGGCACTCTGCCGCCGCCAGGGAAGCCCCAAGAGGAGCCAGCCCAAAGTGCGGGCGCCCACCGAGACAAGGGGAGGGCAAGGGGAGAAGGGGAAGGGGAAGGAGAAGGGGACGGGGAAGAGGAGGGGTAGGAGGAGGGGAAAGGGAGGGAAAGGCCAGGGGAAGATGAAAAAGAGGAGGAGAAGAGGAGGGGAGGAGGAGGAGGAGGAGGAGGAGGAGGAGGAATGGGAGGGGCGGAGTGGCGGGCGCGAGACTGGTACCCTCGGGCGGGCAGGCGGCCTCGCCAGCTCTGTCCTGATCGTCCTGGAAAAGCTGCACGGCCTCCCTGCAGATCCCAGGTTGCTAGAGACGCGTAGAGCGCTCATCCGCCTCCTCTCACTGCTCCTCCTGCTCCTCCTGCTCCGCCTGCTCCTCCTCCTCCTCCTCCTCCTCTTCCTCCTC
>CAUYUJ010000886.1:33145-48145 GCA_963575745.1 Prorocentrum cordatum
CATCAGCATCATCATCTTTATCAGCAGCATCATCATCAGCAGCAGCATCAGCATCATCAGCATCATCAGCATTCCCCTCCTCCTCCTCCTCCTCCGCCTCTTCCTCCTCCTCCTCCTACTCCTCCACCTCCTCCTCCTCCTCCTCCTCCTCCTCCTCCTCCTCCTCCTCCTCCTCCGCTGGCTTCGGCAGGGGGGGCCTCCTCGTGCTTCCAGCCCGCGCCCCTGTAGGCGTCCCGCTGGGACCGCCTGGCCTCCAGCGCCGCGCTACCGTCCCCGAGCTCCGCGTGGATGAGGAAGGCGGTCTGCCACGTGTCCGCCACCTGGGCCAGGATGGGCAGGAGAGAGCGGGAGGGTGCGAGGAGGAGAAGGAGGAGGCGGAAATGGGAGGGTTAGGAGAAGGAGGATGAGGACGCAGAGAAGGGGGGGGAGGAGGAAGAGGAGGAGGAGGAGGAGGAGGAGGAGGAGGAAGAGGAAGAGGAGGAGGAGGAGGAGGAAGAGGAGGAAGGGGAGGAGGCGGCGGAGGAGGGGGAGGAGGAGGAGGAGGAGGGAGGAGGAGGAGTAGAGGAGGAGGATGCGGAGGGGGAGGAGGTGGAAAAGGGGCGAAGGGAAAGAAGCGGGGAGATAGGGGGGAAGGGGGGGCGGAGGAGGGGGACGGGGAAGAAGCGGAGATGGGGGGAGAAGAAGAGAAGAGGAGGAGGAAGGCGAGGAGGAGGAGGAGGAAGAAGAGCCAGGAGGAGGAGGAGGAGGAGGAGGAGGGAGGAGGAGAAAAGGGGAGGAGGAGAAGGAGGAGGAGGAGGAGGAAGAGGAGGAGGAGGAGGAGGAGGGGGGAGGAGGAGGGGAAAGAGGAGAAAGAGGGGGAGGGGGAGGAGGGGAAGGGACCTGAAGGGGGAGAGGGAAAGGGAGACGGGAAGGGGGAGGAGCAGGAAGGGGACCTGTGGCTCGGTACGCACTGTCGGAAATCACGGGGGGAAAACAGCCCTCGCGTCGGAATGTGTTGGGCACCGCTCGTCGGGCCGAGAGCGGCAGTCGGTTTGGATTTCGCAAAGCCGCCACCCATCCAAGAGCAGCTTTCGTGTGTCCCCAGCGTCCGTGTTGTCGGGCCCCGCTCGGGACTTCTTGGCGTCGAAGATATCTCTCGACGCCGTTCCGTCGCTCGCGCCGCCGCCGTCCAGAGGCTCTCTGGCCGCCTCTTCTCGGGGGAGGGTGGGGGCGGCGCGGTGGGCGGGCACTGGGGTCGACCTTCATCGAGGCCTATCTCTCTTTGGGTTCCGATCTCGGGAGGAGGCTGAGTCTCTCGGTCTCAGAGCGCGGGCGCACCAACGGCAGTTTGTGCCGCCCGAAGAGGATGTCGGCCCCTTCTAACTCATTGGAGTTAGTTTGCCGGCTGATGCATGTTTAATGTGGTGGCACCTTCCTAGCCGCTGCCGAGCTCCTCCTCCTCCTCCTCCTCCTCCTCCTCCTCCTCCTCCTCCTCCTCCTCCTCCTCCTCCTCCCCCTCCCCCTCCCCCTCGGGCCCGCGACTTCCTGCCTGCAACCTCTTGGTTGCAGTGCTCTTTGCCGCGGGCATACTGTTGCTGTGCTTGTGGGGTGCGGGCGCTGGGCAACGCTCCGTGTATTGTCCTTTGGGCGCCGATCCCGAACCCCCAAGCGCCATTTTGGCGCGGGGTGTAGGGCGATCCTTGGTTTGCGTTCTTTCGTGATTTCCTCCCTAAGGCGCAGCGTGTCTGGCGCGATTGGGGGTTAGTCAGGGAAAGGAAGCCGGGGGTCAGGTCCCAGCTTGTGTCCGTGACTCCCCCTTTTTGCGCGTGTGCCCTTGGTGTTGGCCGTTGGCCACGTTGGCCGTTGGCCAGGGCACGTTGGCCGCGCTGGGTTGAGCGCCACGGTTTTGTTCTGCCTCTTTGGGCCTGCAACATCCGCCTCTTCCTCCTCCACCTCCTCCCCTCCTCCCATCCTCCTCCTCCTCCTCTCCTCCTCCTCCTCCTCCTGCTCCTCCTCCTCCCCTCCTCCTCCCCCTCTCCCCTCCCCTGCCTTCCTCCTCCTCCTCCTCATCTCCTCACCTCCTCATCCGCCTCATCCTCGCCTCCTCCTCCTCCTCCTCCTCTCCTCCTCCTTCCTCCTCATCCTCCTCCTCCTCCTCCTCCTCCTCCTCCGCGCCCCCATGGCACGCCAGGGCACGGTATGATACCAAGTCTCGTCAGGTCGGGCTCCTGAACACGTTTGAGATCACCGCCTCGCAGCACCCCCCGCATGAATCGCCCCCCCCCTCTCGCGGCTCTGGGTGGCCTGACGCAAACCGGGCAGACTCTAAAGATTCGAGGATGTCCAAGACGGCATCGAAGACGGCCTTAGAAGGACTCCAAAATGACCAAGGGGCCTCGAACACGGTCCAAGGCACTCCGAGTAATCGTAAGAGGAGGCCCAAGAGAAGGTCCAGACACCAAAGTTCACCCCAAAACACATGATGCTTCAAAAGTCTGTCGCCTCCTTCACTTCGGGAGCATTGGGAGTGATGTTGGTTTTGTTATGGTACCTTCGCACCGTGGGTTCGCTCGTCTGCCTTGCGCTCAAACTGGCAGCATTGGCGCTCTCGCTGTACACCGCACCGCGCCATGCAACCGAACCTGGAGGGTTCCTGAAAGGGCTTTGGCATCGGGGATCGGGCCAATCAAGCCTCCTCCTCCCCCTCCTCCCCGCTCCCATCACAACTGTCCTCTTCCCCTTCAGGTTGAGAAAGTACAAGTTTGAAGTTTGACCTCTGCGTTAAACCCCTGACCCCCTCCCATCCTCCTCCACATCCACCTCCACCATCACCTCCAATCCGTCAAAACATGCCCTCTTATTATTCCCAATTGCTTGGCGGACTCACCCCAGCCCAGCCCGAGCTGACGCCTTCGGGGCCGCCGTAAAAGCCGAATGCCGGCAATTCGCCGGCCCAACGGGCCAGAGGCGTGCTAAGATCTCCGGTAATTTGTTAACAATATTTCTAGTTCGCGCGCGCGGAGCGGCCCCTGGGGGCCCCCGGACGAAAAGTACCCCGGCAAGGTCCCGAGAGAAGCCCGGGAGAAGCCACCAGACCACTCCAGGGGAGGGTATTTTTCGACACCCCTCACGAGGATCGTGGCCTCCGAGGGGGGAGCCGCAATCGACTACCCCCAAGAGCCCCCCAAGAGGCCCTGGGGGCCTCCAAAACGCCGCCAAGGAGCCCCCAGAGACTCCCAAGAGGTCCCCAAGAGGCCCCCAAGAGGCCCTAAAGAGGGCTCCAGGGCCGGCGGCATGAGCGAAGCGATTAAATAAGAACACAAAAATTCAGAACAGCTTCCCAACTGATGGGAATGAGACTCAACGGCTTCCTCCTGAATAACGTCAAGGGGGGACCGGCTCGGGGGAGTGGTGGGGGAATTGACGATACGTCGCCGATGGGTCGGCGATAGGCCCCCGATAGCGAAACCCCACGATGAGTGGGCGATTGGGGGTCGATGCACCTCCCCCTCAGCCTGTCCCCACCGAGCGTTGCCCCTGACCTCCTCCTCCAGAGGCTGAGCGGAGCAGAGAGCGCACAGCTGGCCCAGTGCAGCCCGCGAAGGTGCGTGGACATCCTGCCACGGCGATCGCTGGCGGACCGTTGATATGCGAGCTGCCCGCCGCCCCCTCGGACAGCAGGCCTCTCGATATTCACTGGGGAGGAGGAGGAGGAGGAGGAGGAGGAGGAGGAGGACAGGGGGGACAGGGAGGAAAAAGAAGAAAAAGAAGAAGAGAAAGAAAAAGGGTTAGGAGGAAGGGCGCGGAGGACGACGAGCGGAAGAGGAGGGGGAGGACTAAGGACATGGAGAAGTTCTTGGCGGTTGATGATGGAGGGGAGGGACGGAGAGATAGAGGATGTGATTGAGGAAGTGGACGGGGGATGATGATGGTGGTGATGATGGTAATGATGATAGCAATGATGACGTCTAGCATGGGATGGGAAACACAAGACTAATAAGACGAGCAAAACAAAGAAGACGAAGAAAAGGAGAAAGGGTCAGATGCAGGAGGAGGAGGAGGAGGAGGAAGGTCACACTACCAAGAGAGGGAGGAGGAGGAGAAGGAGGAGGAGGAGGAAAAGGAAGAGGAGGAGGACGTGAAAGCGGAAGGAGGAGGAGGAGGAGGAGGAGGAGGAGGAAGGAGAGGAGGAAGGGAGGAGGAAGGGGAGAAGGGGAGAGAGGAGGGAGGGAGGGAGCAGGAGGGAGGGAGGGAGGGAGGGAGGGAGGCGAGGGAGGGGAGACCCAGGCGCGGGACGCAGCGGAGGCACACAGAGACCGCACGCGGGCGGGAGCGGCGAGGCAAAGTGAGCGCCCGCGCGACCGCGCGGCGCGGGCAGCGGGGCGGCGCACGACTCGCAGCCTCGCGCCGTCACCACCTGGACCTCAGCGCCTTCGGCACCTCCTGGAGCCACGCCTGCCGCTGCTTCTCTTCGTCGCAGATCATGTAGTAGTCCCGGGAGGCGGTGCTCACGCAGAAGCACTTGGAGAGGCACATCTCCATGTCCGCGCTGTAGACCCTGTAGACGAAGCCGCGCTGGACCACCTCGGTGGGCTTCGTGTCGTGTTTCTGCTTGAAGGTCATCAGCTTGTCGGGCATGAGCACCAGCCAGCGGCGACGCCAACGCTTGAGGACGCGGCTCCGCTTCCACACCCAGCCCTCCAGCACGCTGCCCGCATGCGTCTTGGCGGCATGCTTGTCCTCCTTCTCCCGCGTCCGACTGCTGGCCCTCTGCTTCGGGACCAGGCACGCGGGGATGCCGCGGGGATCTGCCGCCGCCGCCGCCTCACCAGCACTCCGACGACTCAAGATCTTCGAGTCCCGGGCCCCCCGTCCTTTCGAGCCCGTCCCCAGGACTGGTTTCTCATCCTGAGCATTTGTTCTGCGGACTACCTACCAAGCCACCCCAACCCAGTCCAAAGTCACCGTTGGGCCCGTCGATTTCCAGTGGGCGGGTACTCCAGAGCATCGAGGAAACACGATGGAACCCGTACACCCCCCAACCCGAAGTTCAGGGCGGTCCAGGGCCCTCGGGCTGGGCGGGGGGGGGCTTGGCAAATAGTGATCTGCTGCCCTGGGCCCGAAAACGGCCCCCAGAGGCCGAAAGTGACCACCCCGACCCCCCCAGCAACAAACAGAAGCTCGAACTCGATTCTGCTCGAGTCTCTGGAGGTCCGGAGCTCCGGCCTGCCCGATGGCCGGCCGCACTGGCAGCGCCCCGGCGTCGGGCTGCTGCCGCGGCGGCAGAGGATCACACGGCGCAGGCTGCGCGCTGGCAGGCGGCGCGGGCTCCGCAGCCTCCGTGGCCGCGTCCTCGAGGCCCGCGCCCTCGAGGCCCGCGCCCTCGCCGAAGTCCTCGCCGGGCGCGGGGCGCGGGGCCTCGCCGAAGGCCTCGCCGAAGGCCTCGCCGACGCCCTGGCGCTGCTGCAGCTCCCGGAGGATCTGCCTGCACGCGGGGGTCCAGCTGCACACCACCGAGCCGTGCCTGGCCAGGGCGCTCCTAGGCGCCAGCGCGGCGTATGCGCACCCTTCTGGCCTCGGCGACCCGGGGCTCAGGATTACTGGGCCGATGTTCCACCACCACTGCCATAGGTAGGAGGAGGAGGAGGAGGAGGAGGAGGAGGAGGAGGAGGAGGAGGAGGAGGAGGAGGAGGAGGAGGAGGAGAGGTGAAGGAGGAGGAGGAGGAGGAGGAGGAGGAGGAGGAGGAGAGGAGAGAGGAGGGAGGAGGAGGAGAGAGGAGGAGGAGGATTCGCAACGAGCGGAAGCGCGGAAATGAGGCCAGCGCTGCAGCCTGCAGCGGGAGCACGATTCAGAACGAGCGGGGCCCGAAAATGAGGCCGGCGCCTCAGCGAGAGCAGCATTTTGAAAAGAAATGCACGCGAAAACCCAACTCCGGGGAATCCTGCGTAAAAAACAATACGCGGAGGGGAGGGGGACGAACACTCCCAAACCGTCATCAGGGGAAGGAGGAGAGTAGTATTCATGTTGAGTAATTGTGGAGGAGGAGGAGGAGGAGGAGGAGGAGGGGAGTGTGAAGGAGGAGGAGGAGGAGGAAGAGGAGGACCTCCCCATCCTCCCTTCTCCCCCATCCTACCTATGGTAGTGGTGGTGGGAAGTTCGCCCATCGAGAATGACGCTAGCCAGGGATGGTGGTGGTGGTGGTGCAGCTGAACGTCTGCGGATGCCTGCGCGCCAGGGATCCCTCGCTCTCCTGCGGCCTCCACTGCCGGAAGGTGCCCAGCTCCCGCAGCACGGCCTCGACGGTGGCCGCGCGGCCCTGGAGGTGCTGCCAGCGCGGGTCCGAGTGGTAGACCTCCAGCTGGACAGTGTCGACGACGAGGCGCAGGCGACCGATGCGCTCGCACCCGTTTGCGGCGAACACGCGGCTGAGCGCCTGCTTGTCGCCCCGCACAGCCTGGTCTAGGCCGTCGCGCACGCGCTCCACCTGCTTCATGAGCTCCGCCTCCTTGGCCTTCTTCTGCACAGTCCCCGCTGCGGCCTCGTCCACCCTGTCTGCTGCGCCCTCGATCGCGACCATGGCTGCGTCGAAATCGCCCCCCGCGATAGCGGAAACCGCCTTGACCTTCTTCAGGTAGACGCCGCAGCTCTCCTCGAGGTACCGCCACAGGGCGTCGTAGTCGCCGTGCGAGAAGTTCTCGAGGGAGAGCACCTCTGCACTGCCGTCCTCCGCCTCGGCGAGGATCTTTAGCTTCCCCTCGAACCACTCGGCCCTGCGGACGGCCGACGCGGAGAGGACCCGGCTGCGCTGGCCGTCCAGGCTCTGCCAGCCCATCTGCTGCGCGTTCCCTCGGAACTTCCCCTCGACCCCCTCGTGGGAGAGAGCGGACTTCGCACCCACACCGATCCTGGCCAGGCCCATCCTGAGCCCAAGGATCGGCACGCACACCCGCCTCGCCCGGCCAGGAGTGCAGACCGCATCCCGTTCTGGCACCCGTGGACGGGCCTGGCCCGGACAGGTGCAGGTGCACCGCTTGCGTCTCACGTCCTCGTGCAGAATGCTGCTGGCACTGCACTTCGCCATATCTGGTCTGGAGAGGTGGCTGGCACGCTCGGCTCGCGCGCCAAACGGCCCCTGAAAACACAGTAACCCCCGAGCCAAAAACGTGGACCGGGGGGGGCGAGCAGCAGCGGCAGCAGCAGGAAGAAGAGGGGGAGGGAGAGGAGGAGAAGAACAAGCTAGGTGCGCCCGCGTCAGATCTGACGTCATTCCCATGGCGTAGATCTCCTCTCCATATTGGCCTAGAACACAGAAATTGAGCCAACGATGAGACGGGAGCGGCGTTGTGAAGAGCCGGAACTGCGGAAACGAAGCTACAAATTAAACAATATCGCCTGTTTCTGGAAGGACCGACAACATCCGGGTTGGAAAACGCATAAGCAAACACAAGCGTCAAATGGGAGCCAGCGCTGTGGCAGGAATACGATGTGGATGATCCACAAACAAAAAAAGAGGAGAAAGAAAAGTTGAGCAGGGACCGACCGTCCTGGCATTCCTGTAAGCCTACCACGACATGATCTTAGAATCCAAAAATGCTCGAAGAACAAAACAATCTTCTCAGGACATAGACACGATGTACTAAACAAGACTGTCCCAGCCAGAAATGGTCTAAGGAGGTTTCGCTCGGACAACAAAAGGTTTTGGGAACATTCTTTGGTGGGCCTATATAAACCAGTCAGGACGCCTCGCCACTGCTTGAAAGAGGGAAAGGAGGGAAAAGCAGCGCGCGGAGGACGCGGCAGTCCAGGCATCACGGGCGTACAAGGCCGCGCATGCCTTTTTCTGGCACAAGCCGGCCACAAGCAACTCAAAGAGTAAGGCGACGAGAATTCCCTCCGCGCTGGCGACGAGAATTCCCTTCTCCTCCTCCTCCTCCTCCTCCTCCTCCTCCTCCTCCTCCTCCTCCATATCCTCATCCGCCTCCCGTCTCTACCTCTAGGCGTTCACCTCGAGGTCGCACATCCGGAAATCGTTTCACCTCGTGGCCTTTACCCCGCAGCTTTTACCTAGAGATCTCCACCTCGTAGTTCCCACCTCGGGGTCTTCACGCCGAGGTTCTCACCGAGAGGTCTTAACCTCGAGGTAACTCTCCACTTGGAGACCACATCGAGGTCTTCACTTCGAGCGTTCCACCTCGAGATCTTCACCGGGAGGCCTTCACCTCAGCGTCTCTTACGACAATGTTTTTTGTGTCTTACCACGGGGCGTAAGAGTCTGCGCGGTTACCCCCGTCACGAGGCAGTCGCCTAAACAACGCAGCCCGGCGGCAGGGCCGGCAATCCAGCATGCCATCGCGTCGCGCGTGTTATCACATGTCGTCTACTGTTGGACGCTGCCTGGCGGAATTGCCAGCTTCCGCGGCTCCGCTGATTCTGCGCGCTTGCCACTGTCGGGAGGCAGATGCCTCGAAGACCCAGCCCGGCGGCCTGGCGGCAAGGTCGGCGGTCCTGCTCATTCTCAAATCTAACCGATAACCAAGTTTCTCTCCTTTTTGGACATTGGCTGGCGGCAATGCCAGCTTTCGCGCACCCATAGATTATGCGCGCTCATCCCAGTTGCGAAGCAACTGCCTCAAGGACAACGGCGGCAAGGCCGGCGGTCCTCACGCTTTCCCGTCTCTCCCGTCACCACGGTGACCACGGTTCGTCAATTAGTTTGGACGCTGGCCAGCGGCAGTGCTGGCCCTCGTGCGCCCACAAGTCTGCACGCTTGCCCCCGTCGCGAGGCAATTGCTTCAAAGACACAGCCCAGCGGCAAGGCCGGCGGCCCTGCGTTCTCGTCTCCCCAGTCACCACCTTTCGTCTTCCTTTGGGGCTGGCGGCACTGCTGGCTTTCGCGCGCCCACAGCTTCCACGCGCTTACTCCTCTCTCCTCTCGTGAGGCAGTTGCCTCAAGGACACAGCCCAGCGGCACGGCCGGCGGTCCTGCGCGCCCTCGCATCGCCTGTGTTACCACGGCTCGTCTCCTCTTGTACGCTGTCTGGCGGCAGCGCCAGACATCGCGCATCCGTAGATTCTGCGCGTTTGCCTCCGTCGCGAGGCAGTCGCCTCAAGGACGCAGCCCGGCGGCAAGGCCAGCAGTCCTGCACGCTAACATGACCCCGGAGCTCACGATGCGTTTCCTCTGGGCGCCAGCTCCCCGCGCATCCACAGATTCTGCGCGCTCGCCCCCGTCCCTGGGAAGATGCTTCAAGGAGGTTGTCCAGCGGCAAAGCCTACGGCCCCGCACGCTCCCACGTCGAACCGCTGCCAAGACTCGTCCCCTATTCGACACTGCCGGGCGGCAGTGCCAGCTCGCGTGCATCCGCAGATTCTGCGCGCGCACCCCCGTCGCGAGGCAGTCGCCCCAAGGACGCAGCCCAGCGGAAGGGCCAGCGGTCCTGCACACCCACATCTCCCTCGTTCTCGCAATGTGTTTCCTATGGGCACTGCCTGGCGGCTGCGCCAGTTTGCAAGCATTCGCTGATTATACGCGCTGACCCCCGCGCGAAGCAGATGCCTCCAGGACGTTGCCCAGCAACAAGTCCAGCGGCCATGCACGCTCCGATGTCGAACCGCCCCTTTTGGACGCCGGCTGGCGGCAGCGCCAACCATCGCGCATCCGCAGATTCTGCGCGTTTGCCCCCGTCGCGAGGCATTCGCCTAAAGGACGCAGAGCGGCAAGGTCAGAAGTTCTGCACAGCTAACATGAGCCTGAAACTCGCGATTCGTTTTCTCTGGGCGCTGCCTGGCAGCGAAGCCAGATCCCCGTGGACCCACAGATTCTGCGCGCTTGCCCCCGTCGCGAGGCAAATGCCTCAAGGACGTTGTCCAGCGGCAAGGCCAACAGTCCTGCCCGCTCTCACGTCGAACCACTACCAAGGTCCGCCTCGTACTGGGCTCTGCCTGGCGGCAACGCCAGCTTGCGCACATCCGCAGGCTCCGCGCACGTGCCCCTGTCGCGAGGCAGTCGACTAAAGGACGCAGCCCAGCGGCAAGGCTGGCTGTCCTGGACATTCGCATTTCCCGCGTTCTCGCAGTTTGTTTCCTGTGGGCGCTGCCTGGCGGCAGTATCAGTTTGCGAGCAGTCGCTGGTCATACGCACTGACCCCCTGCGCGAGGCAGATGAATGTCGCCCAGCGGCGGGGCCCGCGGCCCTGCACGCTCCGACGTCGAACCGATACGACACATCGCCCCCTTTTGGACGCCAGCGAGCGGCAGCGCCACTGATTGCGCATCCACTGATTATACACGCGTGCCCCCGTCGCAAGGCTGTTGCCTCAAGCACACAGCCCGGCGGCAAGGTCGGCCGCTGATTCCGCGCGCGTACCCCCGTCGCGAGGCAGATGCCTCAAGGTCACAGCCAGGGCCGCACTCCTGGACGACATGCATTAGTAAGTGTTTGTGCTCGGTTATCGTGATCCTGGCGAGCTTGCGTGCCGCTCGCCAGGACGACATTGTACTTGCACCTCGATCCCTATTCTGCTCACCTACCCCTCCGGGCCGCGCAACGATAGGACGGAGCAGCGCAACTGTTGAAGTCATAATCGCCAACCGACCGCGGCGGCGGTTGGCAGATGCTCTCGCCCAAGTCTTCGGGCATGCCCTGTGACACAATCAGGGGTCGGATCTTAGGCCTGCTTGTGCTGTTTGCCTATCAGTGTAGTGAAAGTCTGCTCCTCTGTAGTGCGCGTGTACATGCGACGAGGTTGTCGCCACCGACACTCTGAGGAGGTGTGCTGAGCTGAGCAGGGGCTGCAACTTTGAGGAGGTGCGGGCGCGCGCCAGAACAACAACGGCCCGAATTTCCGCCCCTCGTGATTTCCCAAAGGGAACGATGTTTCCGTCGGCGGCGAGGCAGCAGCAGTCCGCTCCAACGTGCGGCAATTCGGGCCGACAGAGCACGTGTGGTCGCGAGCGTGTGGCTAATTAGCCGGCATGCAAGAGAGGGACAAGGACGAGGACTGCCGCGCGAGGGGAGGAAGAGGCACGAGCGCTCGGACGCGGAAGAGTTCCGCGTCGAGCGGGCCGGAGCGGCCGGCCGCGGCAGCGGTGCCTTCCCACCGGGAGCGAGAAATGCGCCGGCCCATCCGTCATCGGATGGGCGCGTCGTCAGCCACAGCTCCCACGCAGTACTCCGTGGCATCGGAGTTCCGTCGATTGTCGAGCGGGTTCCCAGCCCGACCCCCGACCACAACCCAGAGGAGAGAAGAACACCTCGAGTAAAACAGCTGACTGTCCAACATGTTTCTAGTTTAGCAGTCAGTCGAATCATGTTAGCATGACAGAAGAACCACATTTTCCCCAACGATGAGAAACGATGCTGCCGATCTGCCTTGTGGGCCATTTTGTGACCGACTTGGGGACTCTTGGAGCCGTCTGGAGGCCTCTGGCAGGTTCCAACATGAAGATCTACGCTGTTGATTTCACTCGTGGGCCATCCTGTGACCGCCCTGGGGGCCATCTTGGGACCCCCGTGCGGCCTACCTGCGACTCTGGCAAGTTACAAGCCCAGAACGACCTCGTTTCGTGCGGTCTGGGCCACAGCCCCAGGCCATTCGGAGCATCGGGCCACCGTGCCCTTCAGGGTGGTAACTCCAGGAAACTGGGCCCGCTAACGGGGTCAAGTCGGACCAAAGCCATATTACCCCAAGTCCCCCTCCTCCCCGGTCCTCCTCCCCAGTCCTTCTCCTCTTGCACCTCCTTCTCCTCCTCCTCCTCCTCCTCCTCCTCCTCCACCTCCTCGCGCTCTTGCCTGGTCCTATCAACCTCGTGATGGAATGGGATGGGCTGGTGGGTGGAAGGAAGATCGATAGAGGCGTGTCTGGGGCATCGACGGCTCGGGGCGGGAACGCGCTAAGGACTGGCGACTGCGTAGGTGGCTGGGCTGTGCTCCACTTCGGTCAGTGAGCTTGTTGCACATAGCATGCTGGCGCGTCATACCACAGTAGATTGTCTGGTAGAGCGTGACTGATTGAATTTGTTGCAGGGCGTGAGGAGACATCCTTCTGAGAAATCTGGTTCTGGTGTGTTGTGTCTGTGGGTCGAGTATCGTCAGGCTGTGGCGAAGCGTGGGAGCTCCCTGAACTTGCTCTGGGCGAAATCGCACCCGACCCAGGTCCAACGCCTAAACATGTGTTTATCTCCTGTGGAGCTGCATCTCAATAACGCTGCCGATTATTCCGCTGCTGGTGCTGGTACCAGAGCCCAAGTGTCTCAGGAACATGTAGATTAAGCCCGTAGGGCGGACAAGCTAGCTACTGTGTGATTTGCGGTCGTTGTCTGTCCTGCAAGAGTTTGTTTTCGCCTGCTCACGTGAGCGGGGTGTGCCGATCCCCCGCAGGAGGAAGGGCCCAAACACCAGCTTGTCAGGGCGCTTGTCATGCGTAGGCTCAAAGATGCGGGGCATGATCCCCACACGACCAAGGCAGCCATCCGTTGCAAGCACTGCTGTCGAAGTTTCGCTGTTCGTGGCGAGCCTTGCGATGCCTGGACTGGCCCTTGCAAGCCTCGTTGTCGAATTATGCAGAGAGCTCAGGCCCTCCCATGCCGCTAGAGGAGGAGTGGCATACCCCAGATGACCTCGGACCTTCGAGGCTATGCGGTGGAGCCCTGGGCCACCCCGTGGCGGAGCTGCGTGTGGCACCTCCCATAATCTTGCGTTGCTGAGAGGCGTCTTGTCCTGCGAGAAGTGGGGAGGCGTAGTGTTAGGTCGGGCATGTCCTCCTACAGGTGGGTTTTGGACGAAAAACAAAGAATAGTCAAAAAGTGCTCCACAATTGGCAAAACAAAGAATCAAAAAATCGTCCCCGCACTATTGTTGACTATTTTTTAAAATTGACTGTCAGCCCCCGCCGCGCTCTAAAGAAGGAGTGCCAGCCTCCAGCCAGTGCGGGGAGGGAGGTGCGGTCGCGCCTCTCTCTCTCTCGGGGACTCCCCCAAAAGTCGGGCACTGAGTTCCCTGACCACTGATTTGTGCTACGTATAAGCTTCCCTGCATCCTGCTCCTCTGCCTCCTCCTCCCCCTCCTCTTGCCTCCTGCTCCTTTTCTTCCTCATCCCTCTCCTCCTCCTCCTCCTCGCCCCTCGCCAGAGGAGGATCGCATTGTTGGCAGAATCCCTGGCCGCCGATCTGATCTCGCCCTCCTCGACGAGCAGCGCGCGCGCTGTCAGAAGATGGACTTGTATACAGAGCGGCGGGCGACGCAACACCAGCACTTCTTTCTGGCTGCGAGGTACCAGTGCTCGGCGGCGAGCGAGGGGGGAAGTGGTGAAGAGGCCCTCGCGCCTTCTGGGAGGCTTCCTGTGTCTTCGGGGAAGGCCGAGGCAGCTTTCCAGAAGGGCGGGGGACGTCCGAGCACTCTGAGAAGGCCAGCCCCTTCCCACTGCCACCCCTCGCTCGCCGCCGAAGCACGGTGCGGTGACAGCCCGCGCGGCGACCTCGGAGCCCCCCACGGCCTCACTGCAGGGCCGGTCGCCGCACGGTCTCGGGATCTCGGCAGCCCCAGCGGCCCAAGAGAGACCACCCTCGGGGAGCGACCCAGGTCCGAAAACGCCGTTCGGCCACCCCGCCATCCCCCGGACCCACCACACGGCGCGGTCATCGCACCGCCTTGGGGGCCCCCGGTCCTGCTGCGGGGCGGAGCGGGGGCGGTCGAGGGAGGGAGGGGCGGGGGAACTGCAGGGTGGAGGCCGCCCGAGTGCGACCGGATGGAGCCCAGGTGTCGCACGGTGTCGCACGGTGCCGCCGATACATCGGCGATGCACCGGCGACCTCGGGACGGAGCGAACCAGGCTCTGGATCGCGCCGCATCGCCGAGGTGTCGGCGCTGCGGCCCACCGCCCCCGTCTGCTCCAGCGCCATCTGGGCGCCCTGGACACAAGCATCGCACGACCAGACTTACATCCCCAAGACGCAAATTTTTCCTCTTGGGCCCAGAACGACGGCTTGAAGTCTAGAGCAAACGCGCATGAGATAACCGCCGTCGGATCCCGTGAAATTCGCGCGGGTCCAATTGTGGCTTTGGCATCTGCTTCGGTGGATCCGATTTCCGTCCGCGCGGATCGGACTTCGGATTTGAGGGATCCGTGTTCGGTCTTACTTTTTACGGCGGATCCGATGTTTACCCCGCTTTAATTGAGACCCCTACATTAAAACGGGGAAAGGAAAAAAAAAAAAAAAAAAAAAAAAAAAAAAAAAAACGGACCCGCGGACCCTGGAACCCGCCCGCATTAAGATTCTGCGGGGGAAAGGGGATTCGGTCACTCACTTCCAACTCATCATAGCCGTTTGAACCTCAAAGAGAAAACCTGTCGTCCTGCGCAAGTGCGTTTCGGCCTTGCGTCTCCTGACCCAAACGACTGCCTGTGAGATGTGGTGTGCCGGCTACGTGGTAATCAACAAACCCGAAGGCCGACACGCCCGGTGCGTTTCGGCATTGCGTATCCTGCCCCAACCGACTGCCTGTGAGATGTGGTGTATCGGCTATGTGGCATCAACAAGTCTGAAGGCCAAAACGCCCATGCCCGTGACGAAAGTGTTTTTCCCTTGGGCCCGGAACGACGGCTTGAAGTCTAGAGCAGACGCGCATGAGATATCCGACGTCGGATCCCATGAACTTCGCGCGGGTCCAATTGTGGCTTTGGCGTCTGCTTCGGTGGATCCGATGTCCGTCCGCGCAGATCGGACTTCGGATTTGCTGGATCCGTGTTCGGTATTTTTTTTACGGCGGGTCCGATTTCTACTCTGTTTGAAATTTTATATAGTTTTAGATTACAACGGGACGTCGGCAAAAATCGGATCCGGGGACCCCAGAAACCGCGAGTGCTTATATTCTGCGGGGGAAAGAGGATTCGGTCACTCACTTCCAACTCATCATAGCCGCTTGAACCTCAAAGAAAAAACCTGTCGTCATGCGTAAGTGCGTTTTGGCCTTGCGTCTCCTGACCCAAACAACTGCCTGTGAGATGCGGTAGGTCGGCTAT